>CAMZMU010000020.1:23300942-23514151 GCA_947311845.1 Poa pratensis
ATGGCAGAATGCCTGCCCTTCATGGGAGCTGAGATTTCACGATAATATTACCAAATAGTTAGGCGAGAAGGATAGATCTACAAAAAAATAAGCAGCATGCAAATTAAGCCAAAAGGATATTAAAGTTCAACCTTCACAGTCCTCTCTTAAATGCATGTAGAATAAACAAAATATACAATGAGTGAGTAGATTCAAGCAGAACAAGGAACAAGGAAGTCAACTCAATTCAGAAACAAACATAACAACAAAATTACCTCTACATTCGTGACTGGCCCTATCGCCTTCAGCTCGTCATGGGCCTCGTTTAAGTCAGACAATAATCCCACCAGTTCAGGAGCAGAACTGCATTAAATTCAACATACACATGTTGATCCAACAAGTTCAGGAGCAAAACTGCATAGTCTGCCTTAAATTCAATATATAGATGCCATCATGGATCAGCACTGAGATACCTAACAACAATCTCATTTGCAATGTAACAAAATTAACATATTACTACAGGAACTAGAAATCTGACAGTTTAGGTCTTCGGCAATGCTACTCAGCAAGGTTCATTCAATGTAAGACACCACAAAATGGCAATACTGATAAATATCATCACAAACATCACTAAGTTAGAAAATGGTATCCAGTGATTCACCGACATGCAGCCCTGGGTCTGACAGGCCATTCTGACAATGGATGGCATTTTCAAAAATTTAAAAATCTTGCAACGGCACAGAACAAATGACATACGGAACTGATTATAAGACTAGTTACTGTTCAATTACCAGAACAACATTCAAGAAATTAGAAATAACTTCAATGCTGTAAAAGTAGAAGGAAAGCATACCTGTATAGCGCACTCAATTTTTCATCTCTTGACAGCACAGCAAAATCTTCTTTCATTTTTTCATAGCTTTCAAAAGAGGATGCCTTGTCGGTAACCTTGATTTGAGGGCTAGACGCCTGCTAGTGGGAAACAACCATATGCAAATATTACCTGTTAGCTTTGTATTAAGACACGCACCAATAAATATCTATGCTCTACGAAGTATTGGAAAAAGTAAACAATCTATTTTATGTAAGAAACAGCGCATCAGATGGCAGTTAAAGATAGTCACTTAAGTGAAACCATGGTTTTTAATTTCAGTTTCGAAAAACTTTTGGCCACTACCGAAATCAGTGAAATTTACTGAATTTCAGTGATTTCAGTTTTCGTTTCGCCAAATGACCGAAATTTTCTCATAAAATTCATTTCAATATTTGAAAAAATTAAAATTATTTTAAAAATTATTTGATGTAGTAGTGAAATTGCTGAAATATTTTGACCAAAAGGTAACTATTTCGGTATCTGCTGAAATCACTGAAATTCAATGAATTTCGTTGAAATCTCACTGAATTTGAAAACCATGAGTGAAACTAATGTTCTGCACACCGATATTGTACGTTTAATTAGTGATCATATAGCAAAATATAACAGAGAAAACTTTGGATGGTGTCCTCTGATAAGGCACACAAGAATATATAATAAAAGGGCACAGTTTAGGTAATTACTTTGAGTGGCTTATCCTCTTCGTCACTTTCATCATCTTCTAATCCAAAATCTTTCTTTGACAGCTTACTATCCTTCTCCTTTTTAATCCTTAGCATCTCTTCATAGTCTTCATCTTCACCCGAATGTTCACGATCATCATTTTTTTCTTTCCTTTACCCCAGACGTTTTCATCTATCTCTTCTTCCTCACTTTCATCCATGTTGTCGTCATCCCCAGCAATTCTTTTCACTTCCTTCTGTGTTCTTTCTACTGTACAGACACGTTTGTGTTACAAATATGAAAACACCTTGTATCAGAATAAACAAGTGCAACCAAATAAACAGTTTGACTTCTCTCAAACACAACCATTTTAATCATGAAACAAAGGAGCTAAAATATTGTTGACTAGTGCAGTAACAGATTCTGAAAACTAGACGCGAACAGGGAAATTTAACCCTAGACAGAATGACAACAATCTGACAGAATTTTGTTTGGTCATTTGAGGCATACGGGGTCAGAAGATTGCATTTCCTTGAGAATCAAGGAATGACATAATCTGGATTTAGGAAACTACTCATTTCTCGCAAATTAAGTTTGCAACATCAGATATGTGCCAAGGTACAAACTTCTTGTAGAAAGAAGCATGTTATTGTTATAGGCTGATAGCATTGCAAACTCCAATTGCACAGTGAAAATCAAAGCATCTCTTGTTCAAGACCTCAGCTCAGCTATTCAGGACAAACATGCAAAGTTCTTTGTACATGGTCAAAAAATAATGTCAAAGTGGTGCCATAGCCGAACCTAGATATTTCAATTATAGTATTATTATCAAAGTTCAAATTGGACTGCACTTCCAACAAGCACTCATTGCATCAAAACCACTCAAAATAATACAAAATAAATAGTAAAAAGGGAATTGAACACATGAACATGGTGAGCAGCACACGTTTCCACAGAGACGGGACAAAGAATAAAAAGATGTAAAGAACTTAAAAATTCGAGCTATCTTGCAAATGTATAAGCCAGCTATGTTACCTGTGGTGTAAACTTTGGTTCATAAATAGAATACGGTGATCAATACTTTTCTTCACAAAGGAACAAATGCCAACAACTACCATAACCTTAACATTAGCATCTAACATAGTGCATGCACATATTATTAACTCGGTGCAAAGGTACCACAGACCATAACTAAGTATACTTATCGGGTCAACTTCTATCAATTCACTGAATTATATACCGGTGATAAAGTACTCAATTTATATCAGTCAGTCACAGTAAGTTTAGCTAACTGGATTCTTGGACTTACATTGTTTAATATACCGTTTGTCCCAATCAGCATAATTGGCTTTGCCCATGTCACCATCCTCATCTCCTTCACTATCACCAGTTTCATTATCGGAAACACCCTAAGGATAATGATCAAGATGTCAAACAGGCAGAACAAAAAATGATTACAGGTAGTTGGTAACATTTTAAAAATAATGTTCACTAGAGAATATATTACAGCTTGCTGGAAATAACTAATATATTAGGCAGCGGGGTCAATAAATGAACTGGAGAAAAGGTTAGGTATCCCAAAAATGACTGTTAAAAAGGTTGCACTGTCTGCTCAACCTCATTACATGGTTATTTGCATTGCAAAATCCGACCAAGACCACTAATAAAAATGACCACTATCTGCCTAACGACAAGTCCTGCCTTATTTGTACTTCTGGACCAGACAAATCTTCAAGAACGACTAGGAAGGAGCGCAGGAATCACCTCAAGGTCAAAAACGGGTTGCTCCAAATCATCATCCTCGGACTCCCTCGCTGAAACCCGTGAAAAAGACAAACGTCATGAATATTTTGAGTGAACTGCAGGCAGTAATGTACCAGCCAAACTGAAATTCAGCAGGACGAGAGAGTAGCAGTCCTAGCACTGACCGTCGTCGACATCAAGGGGGATAACGTCCCGCTGCTTGTGGACTGCGAAAACCAACACGCGAATAAGGGTCAGAATCAAGCAAAATGCCAAACTAGCAATAGCAGGAAAGAAGCACGCTCTTCTGGTGAAAGATTACATGCGTCGATCTCGTCGTCGTCGGAGTCGAGCATTGCCGCCGACTCGGCCGCGCGCTTGGACTTGGGGAGGCCTTGCTTAGGCTGCCGTGTCCTCGGCCTCTTCCCCATGTCTGGCGAATGGGGAATTAGCTGGTGCGCCGGAGAGCTCAGTCGGGGAGGCGGCGGCGGTGGGTGGTTTGGGGTTAGGGTTTTAGCTAAGGCGAGCAGAGCCGGCGGCGGGAGGAAGGGGAGTTGTCAGGTAATGTGAGGCATGTAAAGCTTGCTGTTCCGTGGGCCCAGATGTCTAGGTCGAAAACGGACGGCAACAAGGGAGCTTTATCGCATTTTTTTGAACAATTATCGCATAAACTCGGTTTGGACTTTTTTTAAACTGAATTCGGTTTGGACTTTGGAGGGCCTACCGGTAGCTTCTTTTTGAGAAAAAGAAAAATCAAAACGGCATTTTAAAGTTGAGAAAAAACTGAAACAAAATAGAGTGGAGATTTCTTAATCCCGAGCAGTGCTCCTGTGTTTTAAAAAATTCAAAAATCATATTTTGTAGTTTCAAAAAAATGTGAAAAAATCATGGATATTCTCAATGGTGTATTCTAAAAACATGCAAAATTTCAATTAGAAAAAATGACAAAATCTTATAAACTGTGAAGATTTGAAACACACTATACTCATTTGTATATTTGTCTTTTTTGTGTAGTTCAAAATACAAAGTATTTCTAATTGAAAATTTGCAAGTTTTTAGAATACACCATTGAGAATATCCATGATTTTTTCACATTTTTTTGAAACTTTGAAATATGATTTTTAATTTTTATAACACGGCGGGAGCACTGGAGCTCGGGAGCACAAATGGATTTCCGAACAAAATAGAGATATACAAGCATGTAAAATCTCAATGCGAAATAACTTACTCTCTGGGATTTACAAAAAAATGATAAATTCCAATTCTAACAAATTTTAGGGGTTTGAAAATGTGTATTGTTCGTTACACTCAGGTCCACATATTTTTCATTTTTGTGTATCCTATAGTATAAGGTATTTCATATTGAGATTTTATGGCTTGTAGGATACATCTTTAGCTACATCCAAAAATATAGAATCTTTAAAAAATTCAAATGTCGTTTTAGACTATTTAAAAAATGAGCTGCCAGTGGCCTGAGCTACAAAACATTGAACTTGCTTTATCGAAGTTTGGTTACTTCAGTTTCGAACTGGTTTTATATAAATAGCAATAGAATGGAATACCATGTACGGGCGGTATCTCGGCTAGACGCTTCTAATAAAAACAACCACGGCTCACTAAAAATATACAGAATGTTGCCCCCAAAATGATTATTAATCTGTAATTTTTTAGTGAAATCCAAATTCCATCTTCCCTCCCCTGTTCCGATAGAATGTGCTAAAACTAAAATCACACAAGAGTAAAACTTTTCAGCGGCGTGCCACCGTCGGGCGCAACCTTTCTAGAGTTTGTTCACGCTGTTTCCCTATCTCCCACCCCACAACCTTCAAACCTCACACATCTACTCCTCCTCCTTCCCCGCTGACCCTATGTCACCGAGGGCACCGTCTCCTAGTATTGACGCCACCAGTACGCGTGGCAATTCTAGTTGTCATTGTTGGTCTAGGCGTGGGCATGGACACGAAGAAGGTGGTAGTGGTTCGGGCATTGTGTTCGCAGTCATACATGACCAGTCCACCGCGGTAGCGGCCATCAAACAAAAGCACAAGCCGGATGTGGGCCGCACAGGAGGGCCACCACAACCACCTATGTGCCCTCTCATATCCCTGTCACCACCCCTCCGGTGCTAGAGACGACATCCCTGATCCGCCTGCCGGCGTTGAGCACAGCGCATTCCCTACCGTTTATTTATAAAGTGACTATGACGCAATAGGGGCCTTCCCTGCTGTTTTTTTAAATAACCCGGCGCATTCGAGGTGGTTGGTGAAAGGCCCACAAGGTATTTTTCTTCTTGTCTTTTTTCAGTTTATTGATCACATGTGCGTATGTGATTGTTGAATTGGTGAAAAAAATTATGTATGTCAAATTTATTTTTGGTGAAATGGTATGTTATTGATCATATACACACCACTTGCAACAATTGCTTTTAGCTTAGGCATTCATAATTGTGGCAATAAAAAAAAAAACCAATCGCCTTTCCTCTCTCCATTTTGGCCTATTGGACCTCAAAAATGGAAATTCCGCCTTTACGGCTCGGTAAGCTCATATGTGCATAACCCGGTGCAGTTGGGCTTATTTAGGCCCCAAAACTTGATTTTGTACTTGTAGTTTCTGCAAGTACTCCGGTAGGTGTTTGTATGAACTATGAATTGATATGAATAAAGCGGTGGAAAGTTCTCAATTTTTTTTGTAAAAACAAAGTTTCTGCAAGTACTTGTGCAGGTGAATTGTTTGTCGGTTAGTTTGGGGGTGCAGGTGATTCGGGGAGCAGAGAGCCAGAAGAGCCTAGCAACCAGGCAAAGAAAATCGCGAGGCTTTGATCCTTGCTAGTTTCTTGTGAGAACTTGCTATAAACCGAGTCTAATCCCGGTGATCCAAATTGATTCTACAACCGCTGTGCTTCAGCTTTTTCCAAGCGGAACTAGTGCTTGCAGAGTTGCAGTCACTACTAGCACAGATACAAGACCATATCACCCCTGGTTGTGAACACTAATGAACTTGTGATCTGACATTGTGGATTGTATAGGTGTATGTGACACTGGTGCTACTATAATGCTAATGCGTGCCTTAACAAAGTCTGCATGTTACTGCTCTTTGCTGCAATGTAACAAGTCTGTCTCTTTTGAGACTGAACTTGTGTTACTGAACTGGAGAGTCTGAGTTTGTTTTCTCTGAATTGCGGAGACCGAGTTTGTATGATGCTTGTATATATGTATATTCTGAGCTACATTAGTGTTGTTTTTGGTACCAGTCAGGACTAGACTGATTGGATTCAGCTGCATTCATTATTTGCTCCTTACTACTTGTACGTTACAATTGACACTTTACCAATCTGATTGGATAGTAAAGAGAAAAGGGACATGTTCGCTGAGCTAAGAACTTTATTCCCAGAGTTTTCATCTTCTGCAGAGAATTGCAGACTAGGTGATTCCCCAGCACATCTTTACCTGACACAATATTGTACTTCAGTGCAGTTGTCGAACAGCCACTCGCTCGACGAAACCAAAGGAAAAGAGAAAGAACGACATAGGAATGAGCATGAGTGAAGATCAGGTTCACCTCGCGGCCTTTATACCTCCCTTAATCTTGAGTGCACATGTAATACACAAAAACTCTATACATCCCTTTTGCAGGAGAAGAAAATGAGCTAGTCAACACAGCCCACCACATAGTTCTTTATATATCCTAACCCTCCATTTCTTTTGAACAAAAATAATCACAGGTTAACGACACGGCACGGCTTTACGCAACCAACAGAAAAATGGTGAAAGAGAAAGAGAGAGCGGGTGGTGGCGGGCACTCTTTGTTTCAGCTAGCTGCCCCTTTGCTGCTGTGGAGTATAGAACACCGGAGCCTCGTTGTAGCTCCGTTTTACCTATCAATCGGAGCCTGCCTGCATACCTACTGTTGGGTCCAGGGCCTGGACACGATGTGGGCGTAGAGGAACTCGTTCCAGGTGTCGGGCAGGCCCGGCAGGCACCAGTGGATGCAGTCGGCGTACGTCTTGGGGTCCGCCTGCTGCTCCGGCGTGAGCAGCTTCCCCTGCCGGAGCGTGTGCACCGACGTGTGCGCATCCTTGCGGAGCTCCGACAGCGCCGTGATGTCCACGAAGTGACGGGAACGCGCCGGAACGTCCGCATGACGTCCTGGGCGCCGGCGTAGAGGCGCCAGTCCGTGCCGACGTCCAGCGTCGCGCTCCGGTTGCTGATCGGCTGCGTCTCCATCGCGCACTTGATGCCTCCGGCGTGGTTGCCCCATGCCTCCGGCCTGTCCACAGATGAAAATATATATAGCTCGTCAGCGCAAAATAATACAAGGATTGCTGCCCCAGTGTCTTGGACTCTTGGCTACAATAAAACAGCTGGCTTAGTATCTAGTCGAATAGGTCGCACATGTGCATCTCCGAAGGTTCAAGGGTCCTCTCTCACCAGTCACCACCTACTTAATTAGTAGAGCATTAAGCAAGTGTGACTTCTTGGTTAACATCTAACGATCTCTGTCATTCTTTTCCCTCCTATTTTGCGAATTAAGGCAATGCTAAACGCAACACCTAATTGAAAGAGAAAGATCACTGCGCGGCGCGGGTCTCGATCTACTTCTGTCTCTCGATAAACTAATCCTCAAGGAAACTAACTATTTCCAGCATACACTGCACACATGCAAATTCTGAATCTGAAACTGAAGTAAGAGAAACTCCTACCGATCGAGAAAACAGAAACTGAAGCAAACAAAGGTGGCAAATGTGCAATGCAAGGTATAGTAGCTGTAGGGGTGGAACTGGAATGGCTTACGTGATGTGGTTGGGTGACATGCCCATGAAGAAGACGGTGGTCCGGTTGGGGTCAATGTTGCGGTCCACCCACTTTGCCCATGTCTTGAGCACCTGGCTGTACGCCACGGGCCGGTCGACCTTCTCGTACTCGGTAGCCCCCTCGTCGAACGACCCTTTCCTGTTCATCGTCGTCCAAAACAAACGCACCCCGTGTCGTCAGTGACTCATGCATGCAGATTCAGAGTTTCTACCAATCAAACACAGACGTCGATCGATCATAGAGCTCGATCTTGCTATAAGACTTACAGGACTTTCATGTCGAGCTCGTTGAGCCACCAGATGTAGGTGTTGAAGACGAGGTAGTCGACGGCGAGCCAGTTCTTGGCGTGCTTGGCGATGGAGTGCCACTGGATGATCCGGTTGGGGACGCTGTGCACCTTGGGGTTGTCGGAGTTGGACTCCACCAGGAAGGGCGCCCAGTAGAACTCCACCGTCGCGTTGTAGTCGTGGGCGTAGAAGACGTTGCTGGAGCCGTTGTTGACGAACTTGGTGAGCGTCTTGCGGCCTTTGGGGATCACGGACTGCACCAGGCACACCATCGACTCCCACTGGTTCCGGTTCAGCGAATCCCCCACGAACATCAGCCGCTTGTTCCGCAGCCGCTCCAGCAGAAGGCGAGCGTCGAATCTGCATAGTATTTTGTGTAAGCGGAATTGCTGTACGTCCGACACTTCTCGTCCGACGGACGTCCAACACTCAATCAAACGGACGAAAATCGCTAGCCAGCTGAGACCGACTTTCAGCTACACAATCCACAACATCCGGTTCCCAGTTTGCACTGACAGCCTTGTCCAAAACAGCAGTAATATATTAAGTCACCTTGTGCGAGGCTTTCAAATGCTCAAAGTAGTAAATAATGTGGGCTTAATTACTTAATCAAAACAGTGAGTGAGGCAGAGGCTTAGCAGGATTCGAGGACACTACGCTAGTATACTACAGTCCAGGACACAGCTACCTCCACTGATCGATCCTACTCTACTCTGGATGCACAAATCTCAAACCTTCTATGGAGTATTAATGTATGTATCTGACACGCTGACTTTTGGTTCCAGAAAGTGGTGTCTGTCTCGTGTTTCGACGAATGCAGAAAACGGCAGCAAAATAAGCGTCAGTTTACGGAACTGACGGAGGTTCCGGAAACGGATGATGATCTCCGGCGCGAACCAGTGTGCACGCTGACAAACCTGACCGGTCTTTCAGCCACATGTTCCGGCGTGGAAGCCGAACGTCCCCCAAAATCCGCTGGAAAAACGGCAGTCACAAAGAAAGGGAAGAGAACGTACCGCGGGAGATCGCAGCCGGTGGGCTGCCACCGCCACTTCTGGTAGGAGTCGTCGCGGCGGCCGTTGCGCATGCAGGTGACCTGCTCCGTCAGGAACTCGCACTGCGCCTCCTTGTACACCGGTGCGTTCACCTCGTCGTACACCCACCTGCCGCTGTACAGGTCGCACGTCTCCGGCACGCTCACCACGGCCCGCAGCGCCGCCGTTGCCGCGGCCGCCTTCGCCGTGGAGGCCCTTTCGGCCACCTCCTCGTCCTCCCGCCGCTTCGCCTCCTCCGCTCCACCGCCTCCCAACACTCTAGGCAGCGTCACGTCCCTGTCCTTCTCCTGCCCCTCCTCCTCCTTCGCGGCGGCGTTGGCCACGGCATTGGTGGTCTTGGCCACCACTGTCCCGGTGGTGGCGTTCGCGTTGGCAGCCGGCCGAAGGGGCGTGTCGAGGACGCGCACGATGACCTCCTCCCCGCGCTTGGCGAGGGTGGCGACGGCCTGGTGCGCGGCGGCCTCGGCCTCCTGCAGGAGGTGGAGGTCGGGGGACTTGGCCCGGAGCGCGCCGGCGCCGAAAGGGAAGTCGGCGATGGACTTGATGTCCTCGTTGTACAGGAACGTCGCGAACACGAACAGCGAGAACACCACCGCCGCCATCGACAGCGGCGCGCCGTTCTTGCGCGCCGCCACGCCCGCGCCCAGCGCCGCTTGCTTCATCGCGTAGGGCGCCGAACCGAACACCGACTTGCGCCGCTGCTGCATGCTGGGCGGACTCAGGCTCCCCGCTCCCGCGCTTTAAAGAAACTCACCGCCGCCGCCACCACCACTACCCCGGCTAGCCGGCCTTTGCTTGCAAGCCAGGAAAGGTCGACGGAGTAAACAAAAACTTCTTTGCTAGCTAGCTCCCTATGTATCTATATGTATCTAGCTATCTTCCTCTATATGAATGAAACAAAATGGAGCTGGTTCGTCTTCTCCCGCGCGCGTTGTCGCGGTTGCTGTGTCTCCCAGCCTGTCCTTCTCGCCTGGCTACCTCAGTCTCCCTATATACCTGCCTATCCCTTTACGAGTTTGGTGCCCTTCTGTTGGGAGTTTGCCTTTGCTTCCCTTTGCTATGTTTGGTTTGGTTCGCCTGCTTTCTTCTTTTATTGTTGCCCCATCTCGCCTCCCGACCAACACTCCAGATTACTCTCTCTCTCTCTATTTGGTGGTACTGCTAGTAGGATTTAGTTCTCTTCAATTTCCTCCCATATTTTGAACTTGAGATAGTAGCTTACAACATTTGTTATTTGAGTACCCAATTTCCTCCTGAATTTCCTCGGCGGTACTATGATTGTAGGGTGTCGGTCAAATGAGTTAACATGTAATTGAACACCCTTTTTTTTTTTTGCGAAACACAGTACAACGCAGACGCTCACAAACACACACGTACACTCACCCCTATGAACACACACACGCACATCCTACCCCTATGAGCACCTCCGAGAGACTGAGCCGGCGGATGGTCTTGAGATTGACGAAGTCACCACGGGCGCATCGCTGTCGACGAGAACTTCACCTCCCACTGAAGAATATTCCGCCTAAATGAGAAACACCAGCGTCAAACCTGGGGTTTGAACTCTGATGGGCTTGGGGTACAACCACCCTCCTAACCATCTTGCCACAGGCAAGTTCTCTAATTGAACACCCTTCCGTTGCTTGCCTTGTTGGCGTATTCTGGATTAGTAGTAGTATTTAAACGTTGCTTGTTAATCGCTGTACCTTTTTCCATGCTTTTCGTTTTTGGTACGAGATGCAGATGGTTCAATGGTCGCAGGTATGCTCTTTTGTGACATGGAGTGGTTAGACCGTGGCTGTCTTTCATGGTAACGGGTGGCGAGATCGGGAAGCAAGCAATGGCGAGCCTAGAGACCACCCTGGAGGTAAGGAGAGGGCGGCTTCGTCGCCACTCCTTGCTTGCGCGAGATCCTTCTTTGCCGTATTTGGATGCGTCACTTACTCTCTTCGTATTGTATTCTGTACACATCAGTCGAGAATATGATGGAATGAACCAGACAACGATGCCGTAGCTGAATAATTCAGGCTTCAGAGTTCATCAGAAATTCAGAACATTCAGATGGTGTCAGCGCAGTGAAACGGCAAGCTTGCAATTGCGCCTATCACAGTATCGGCTGGTAGGATAGGGTTGCGTAAATGGACTACTATAAATTGCTCCGTTCTGGTCATACAAAAATGGATCACTCAGTTCTTGGCCCACTTGGAATGGGTAAAACAGGTTAAAGTCCTCAAGCAAAGAAATGGTATTACCAGGGTAAAACAGGTTGAGGTCACGGGAATGGCTTTGCAAATGGTAAAATCTGCAGGATGTGATGTATCTATGACAGGTCGTTGTTCTGTTAATCTGTTCTCTGTAGAGTAACACATTCCTAAGTCTTGTGATTCGCACGACAGGTCTCGTGATTTCCGTGTTTAGGAGGACTAAAGCCCGAGGACATCGCGTCCCCTCCCTTCTCAATCTCCAAACAGAAAAATTGCCTTGTCCAGGGTGCCTTCCACGAAAATCAGTGGTTAACTCGGATTGACTTCACCAGTGGCCTCATTGGTGCAGCAGCTCATCGAATTCATCGCCCGCCCTTTCGACTCATCTCTATGACATCCATCTTGTTGAGGCATGGCCGATGACATCTCTTCGAAATTATCGGCATCGGGGAGTGCTCGGCCGGGTCTACGTATAAAATCCAATTTCTTTTGGGGGTGCGAAGACCATAAAAAATCGTTTGTGTGGGCAAATTGGGCGCCACCAAAATGTTAACTCTTCGATGACTCATTCTGCGAAACCGCAATGGATAGGCGTGATAAGTGGGGGTGGCCGAATTGTGCATTATGTCGATTTTGCAAACAAGCATACTCTTTTTTTTTCAAATGTTGATATTTAGTTCGTATTTGGGAAAGCATCGAACTTGGCTTGGGGCGCCGAAATTCATTGCTAGCACTTGGCCTAACAACTCTTGGGTCGGCACGTGGTGGCACTCCTTGGTTCTCGGAGCCGGTAACCGTCACAAAGTCATTGCCTCCCTTGCTAGGTTAGTCATTTGGGAGATTTGGAATGAAAGAAATGTGCGAGGTGTTCCGTCAAACATCCTCAATTCCACTAACGTCGATGTCAAGATCAAATAAGAAGCGAGAAATTGGATGACCACAGGAGAAAAGTATTGAGGGGCATTTTAGCGCGAGATAGGCTTTGTAATAAGGGGGTGTGCGACTTTCCGCAAACCCTAAGAACTTTAATTTGCCATCTTATAATACTTATTAATTAATTAGATGAGGCAAAAATTTACCCGTTTCAAAGTAATTAAATAGACATCTCTCAATTGCGCGGTTTTTTTCCCACTTCCCGATCTCATTAAAATACAATTTCAGAATATCTTTATTTGCATATTGTAAACATGACATTTAATTTTGTATGTTTACTACGGAAAAACACTACATAGAGAAATCGACCTAAAAAAACCCAAAACATCATTGAACCTAGCTATTTTGTTTGTTTTGGAACTCCCGCGTATTTACCAAGGATTACGATTGGCTTTTGGAGCTAGCCTGAATCGGTAGATTGCTAGATACTCGAAGGTTCCGTTTTCATCGGGATAATTGTTATGTTCCCTTTGCTGCTATATATTGATTATTTATTTCGGACAAATACGCTTGGAACTGATTGCACAGGCAGATGACCACACGAACGCCATAATGGTCCCTCATCCTCTCAAACCTATCTCGGGCTGCCGCTGTGCCCCTCAAAAACTAGTAAACTACCATCCTTCGTCTTCCTCCATATTTTTGATAGATGAAATACATACCTTTGTGGTTTGAGCGCCTCACTGCTAAACAAAGGTAAGAGGTTTCCCCTACTTTTTTCGTCCTCAAGAGTCTCTCTAGCTACCTACTTCATGTCTTCCTTCCTTCTCTCCAAACTCAATGCCAACAAGTTGAATGAAAAATATGTGCCTTCTTCTAGGATATTGATGTCATGTGTACGGCTACATATTATCTTGTTGCGTACTTGCGTTGGATAAGGTTTGTGTCAAGCTTCATGCGCTGACCACTATTCCAAAAGACCGATCTGATGGAAAGGGCCAGACAATTCACTTATACACTTCAACACCCCCTCTCACGTGTGACTCGGGGAGGGAGAGGCCAACACGTGCAACCGGAAGAGAGCGACGGCGCGCGAGACTCAGAGGTATGGCTCAAGAGGCCTATACGTGGACAAAGAGGGGGCAGCAACAATTTTAGAACAAATAGCGCAAACCAGGACTCGAACTCGAGACCTTGGCTCTGATACCATGTCAAGCTTCATGCGCTGACCACTATTTCAAAAGACCGATCTGATGGAAAGGGCCAGACAATTCACTTATACACTTCAACAGTTTGCACCCCTAAGCATGCTAGGTCTGGACATTACGCACTTATAAGTAAGGAAGTACAAAATGTTTGTCTTTGGCATAATTTTTCTTACAAGTTTCGCATTCCACAAACCAATCTTGGTGTGATTGGTCTGAAACATTCTCCCTTCACACTACACCAAATGTCAAACACCACATTCCTCTCATTATAAGAAAAACCCTAGAAACTTTTCAACAAAATTTCTGATGCCATGTTGGTAATGGTTAGTCCACCTTCTTCTGCCTTGATAGATGGTTGCTTCCTGAGCCTTTAGCCAATATATGTCCTGCTATCTACTCAGAACACCTCAATCAATATGATCTAGTTCTCTCCCGGTCTTGGAGGATGAGAATAGAGCTGACCCGCGTAACCAACTAACATCGTACGCTACAAGTGAGTAGTGTTGCTTTGTTCTTTGTCACCGCCCCTAGCTTTGGTATTTTCTCCAACATATGTGGAACCATAGTACTTGTAAATCTCTCACACTCGGTCTAGCCATCGGTTGTGCTGATCATCACGTGGAAAATTTGTGATGCTTGCAATGCTAACGTTATTTATAGGTATCAATCAAAGTACATTTGTAAAGATCTCCAATATAGTCTATAACACCCCACCTTAACAGCAAGATGAAATGCTACAACATCTACCACTACAGCGGAAGGATACAAGCCACGGCTGAAATCGGATAGAGTTTCCCCTGTACCGGAGGACATCCAAGTTATCATGTTTTAGTGGTTATCTTCTTACTAGTTGTATCCTGCTTTTGTCTCAGAGTTGTAGTCTTCATTTGTGAGTTGTGGCTAGTTGAGGCCTGCATGGTTAGAATGTGTTGGACTGAGAGCGGTCCAGTGTGACCATAGTGTGACCATTGGTTTGTTTATACCTTGATGGTTCTTATGTCTTTAGTTTTATTCAATTGCTTGTCATGATGTCCTCCGGTACAGGGGAAGCTCTATCCGATTTCAGCCGTGGCTTGTATCCTTCTGCTGTAGTGGTAGATGTTGTAGCATTTCATCTTGTTGTTAAGGTGGGGTGTTATATATTCGATGACGACTAGTCTATGGACTAGGACTATAAAAGCCACCAGAGGCGTAGTGGGTAGCGTTGGAAGACTTGGTGATATTGAACTGACATCTTACGATATATTCAAGATGTTCCCCTCAATCTCTATTCTTGAGCGAATTTTATTAAGACTTGAGAGATAGAAAGAAAGTAAAGAGAGACAGCGAGTGTAGGTGAGCACGAGTAAAGAGTACTTTCAAGCCGATGAAGATACGCTTGTTCCTCTTGAAGATTGACACCCCTATACTAAAATGAGTCAGCTGTTTGAGCATCCAGCGTGTGGATTTGCCGCGGTAAGTCTGTGAAGATTTTCGTTGATTTGCAGAATCACCAAAATAATCGGATAAAGGGTTGCGAACTTGGATAACGAAGAAAAAGGCTAAATCAGAAGGACTTGGGTGCGTGCGTGCATAGCCACTCCAAATGAAGACTTAGAGGTGATGTCCACAACTTGAACTTCGGGAAAAAAATCAGGGCTCCTGACTCCTTCACTTGCATTCCCCTTATATATAACTCCTACTGTTTTATCTTCAATACTTTCAGGCTTGATACACTCATGCTTGAGTATGCATCTAAAATCTTCAATATGTCAATTTTCCTAAGCTATATCATTTCACATTTGAAGTTTCTGCCTTCATGAAAAACTTGCCTGTTGCTTCATTATCACTACCTCTTTATTCAAGTATCACTTATCATGTATAAATAGACTCGGGTTTCTTATGTTTTCAATTTTTAGAGTGTTGAATTTTATAAACTTCTATTCACCCCTTTCTATTCATATATCCTGATCCTTCAGGGTGCGAGGTTGTGCGTCCTAATTGCTTGGTCCTCGCACCCTAGAGGACACATTAGTCTGTCTCCCTCCAAGTTATGGAAAAGTAATATTGCTTCTCCGGATATTCGCGTAACTCACGATCTTGTGGCAGATGTGCTCCTTAGTAAGTCCACTAATCATTGGACTTACATTCATATAATTTTAGCTTTTATATGTTTATTTCTTACACTAAGAAATCAACAGTGGCTTATATGAGGTATCAGGAGGGAGCTCATACTGAAACGAGAGTCTTGAAGTGTCCCTCTTTCGTATGAGCATTGTCATGAGGTCTTGTGTCTCTCTGCTTGTTGAATTAGGACACCATAAGCATGTGGTCTTAAGTTTATCTCTTCTTACATGCATACCCCTTTTATACTAGTGAAAGAGTACACGGAGACAACGACGTAACCAAAAAAACTAAATACTCTTCTTTTTAGATCTTCCTCATTTAAATAGCTAGCAACTGAAACTTTGTCGCAACGTATATATGTAAATGTTGTGTAAGAAACTTTCAAGGAATTATTATTGAGATGTGATTGCTATGTGTTTGGATGAAATGCTGAATTATGGGTAGCGGGGCTGCAACTTTTAGCATGGTTACGTAGGTACTGCTAGTAGATGCAGGTGCAGCCCCATGTTCCAATTCACCAGGGACACATCCCACATGATTAAATGTGATTAAAATTGTGCGATAATATGACTAACATAGATGATTTTAGTAAATATATCGTATGTGATAATTCCAAAACACACAACGACAGATGAAAAATCGCGTGTGATCTTACAGAAACTCACACAATGCAATATGTGAAAATCGTTGTGATGTCTGAAAGTATCGTACACGGTTTGTTTCTTGGAACCGTGTGCGAATTTAGCCCCCACCGTACACGATTTGTAAACCGTGTGCGATGGTGCATACCAACGCCCACCCACACATAGTGATGGCTCCGTAAACCATTTGCGATTGACCAAATTAATCGTGTGTGTTTGCCTAATCTGTACTAATGTCTAGTCCTCAGAAAATAAGGTGCCTATGGATTAATTTCACCCCACCATTCTTAGTAGATATCCTTTCAATGGATTGTAACCTCACTATTTAAGCAATAAAGCTCCTTAATTTGAAAAAAAAGGCAAGAACCCAATGTTATGTTTTATCTGTGCAACTAAGGTAAATTAACATCTTAGCTCTTATGTCTAGATGAAGCATCAGAAATATCTTGGTTTGGCATGTTTTAGGTGCTCGTGATTGATGTATTTATGTCATATCTTTATTCGCACCTAATTCTGATGAACTGTCCATGCAGCCCAAATCGACGCACAGTCTCTAAAAGTGAATTTGGTGAAGTCTCTTTTGGAGTCGTATAATAGAAAACCTAGGAGGTTTGTAACTTTGTATGTATTCCTATTCATGTGTTTTGTTGGTTTAACTACAAGTGGAGCAAGCGCCAGGATATCTATGGTTTATTGTGATATTTTTCAGAAAATGGATGTGCTATTGTGATACCAATCATTCACATTCATTGGCGCGTAGGCAAAGCGGTAGATTATGTACATATAGACTTGCATTTGGATTGGTTGTATTGCATATTGCATGTTTGACCCTTCTGAAACATATACATTGTTAACTAAGATCATAAGAACTTATCAGCTCCAAAGAAAAAATATCATAACAACCTGAAAATTAATCCGACGAAAGAGATATATGTTAGGTACTAACAGATCTGACAATATCTTGAGAAAATGTTGCCTTGCGAGTTGAGAGGTTGCTTTGAGCCTTTTGATCAATTTGAAAACTAAAGGGCCAGCTAGCTCACCTGACCCACTGGGAAATGTAAAAGCAGATTTTCGCATTCACTACTTGCTAGGTTGCTTAACCTTTTGCAAAAAAAAAAAAAAAATGCAGAACCAATTTAACCTTCTCGCTCAAGAATACCAAAAACCGCTTTTCTCAGTCTCTCACATATGGGTCAGCAAGAACAATTATATTCAGAGTGTTTGGTGTACGCGTGTGTGCCGGCCTCCCCACTCCCCCTATAGTTAGTTAGTACTGCTAGCTAGTACACCTGCAGCAGCTTCGACCTGCACCATGAACAAGTAGGAGCTTAGTTTTGATGCATGATTAGCTGTAGTACAACGAAAAGAAGATCTGGTCGTCTTCTCCAGCGCGAGATTAACAAATCTAGGCGGCGCCACATTCAGAGTAGTGTACATGTGGTGCAAACGCATGCACCAACCAATCTTCTCGGGCAGCCAAACGCCCAAATCTGAGGGTGAATTCGGCCACGACGTCACATGTCAAAGGTTAGCCGGTATGTTTCTGATAGATCGCGATGATGCGATCGATTTATATTTTGAGGGATGGATGGGATGGATGATGTAGTTAAAGATACAGATATGCAAAGGGGGACATATATAGCTTAGGGTTTAAACGAAGTGAAACGGACGCAACAGATCGATCTTAATTAACTAGGTCGATTTCCTTCAATTTGAACGCAGGCTGCGGTATAGAAAGGATCGACAAAAGAGAGAGGGAAGGAGAAGATTACTAGCAAACCAGCAATTTCCGGGGAGAGATCGTTTTCTCTTCAAGTGAGAGAAATCCCACGTAATTCCAAAAGTGCCTAACAAAAAAATAGAATGTTTTTTTTTTAAAGATAACGAGTAACTTCTCTCTCTTTCTAGAGAGTGGGAACCGCAAATAAGGAATAAGGGCATTTCTAACCTATCCCTTATAATTTTGGGAGTTCTTAATATCTTTGGTACCACAAGTTACACGTGTGAAACGATTTAGTCCCACAAGTTGCAAACTGGACGTTTTTAGTACCTAAACTTGCGATTCTGGGATTGGTTTCATTTTATTCCGAATGGTACCACATAAGACAATGTTGCTTTTTGCAATTCAGTCCACCAGAGAAAAGATTTTTCGCTCCTACTACTTGCGCGTGTGTTAGTTAGGAAGGCAAGGAAATTTTGCAAAACAGTCGAGAAAATCCCATGATTGCCCTGATTCCTTATTCTCTATTACCTTTTTCGTCTACTCTATCTTGAGCAGTTCCGCTTACAACGGAGATATGGCGAGAACCACCTTAGCAGTGCCTCGGAGGACGGAGACGGCGGGGTCGTTCGCTGCCAGAGATGCACTACCGCACCATGAAGATCCATCGGCGTATGCTATGAGTTCTCGCGCTTGTCTCTCCTGTAGTCTGCGCTGGGTTTCGTAGGATTCAGTGGGCGTACAAGATCAATCGTCATTGATTTAATGATTAGTAGTCGGGAATTGGTTCGATCCAATAGGACCTATCCACACGGTCACGCGACCTTCGCGCCGACGCTTCCACGACCTCGACGATCACCATCCTTGCCCACGGCTGCACGCGCCTGGACGGTCACCGTCGCCGCGGGGACCTCTAGCTTACGGTTGGAATTGGGGATTCTCCTCTGATCACGGGTCCTATCTGTAATTAGTAATACGTCCAAGGGGTTTTCTTGAAATGTACAAGCAACATGTGTCGACAGCTGAGCGAATGAGCACCTAAGCCAATCCGCATTGTAAGTTGTGGTACTATCGGTGTCCGTTTTACAACTTGTGAGACTAAAATGTAAATTCGGTGCAAGTTGTGGTATCAAAAGTGTATATACCTCTAATTTTGGAGGAGTAATTCCTCTAACGATATCCCTCAGAATTAACTCCTCAAACAACGGACCCCACATGAAAGTCTCTTTACATCTTCTTCATTCCGGCGACTAGCATCGGGAGATGCATGGCGAGATGCATAACACACGAATTGCAACACATACGCACACACGCACGGCACGTCCAGCTGCATGCACGACACGGCCGACTAGCTGTACGCTGCTGATGCACGTCAAATGGCTCCGTCGTGGCCTGCTCTTGAACGACGTCGTGCGACAGAGGCAAACGGTGGCACCTCGCCGCCGGCGTGGGTCGCTGGAGTTGTGAGGGCGTTCGGTGGTTTAATTTCCCAGTCAACGAGGGTCTGATAGCCGGTGGCGTGGTTTCCGACAGCGGCGGACGGGAGAAAAGGAAGAAAAAAAACTATAATGAGCGGTGTCGCACAAATTAAATATACTTTTAGGCCCGATTGGATTGCGGGTCTTCGGTCCAGAAATGGCCAGAATAATTATCGGAGCACACAACGTCTGTAATTTTCTGTGCGGTCCGTCGTTTTCCAGCTGGGGAAAATTAAAAGTGAACCAAGCGGGGCCTTAAGGAAAAACCAGAGAAACCCGTGGAAAATATACACGCGCGTGTTATAACTTACGTGTAGAGCAGAGATAACACATTTGATGGTTTAAAACGGTTTCAGGAACCAAGGGATGGTCCGCAGAGGCTCCGCCGCAGAGAGATCGGGCACTAGATCAATGATTGAAGATCCCGCGGTAATGATGATTACTGGAAATATCTATCAACCGGTCCTTATGGGAGGCCGTTGGCTTCTGCAGGTGGTATGCATGTCACTGGTGCGTTGGTAAATTACCCCCAACGATTATTTTGAAATGGTTTCTTTCTCCTTAGCTGAAAGAAAAGAATGACATCAGATCACAGATTGAAAGGGTAGATTACAGACTATAAAATCTGCTAATCCGAAGAGAGAAATTACGTCGCTGCTGCGGCCGCACTTCTTCTTCCGACAGTTGGTAGCTCTTGGAGGAAGTCGTGCATAGCACCTATATGAATCAATGTGGAGAAAAGTAAGGTACTCTTAAAAAAAGAATCAACCCGTATATCTATAAAAATTCTGTATATGGACGTACTTACGGCAGACCAACCTGTTCTCATTGTAGCCTGGCGCAAGCTCTCGGAGACTGGCCTCGATCCAGTAGCATTGGAGAGGCAGGAACAATGGAAGGATGTCTGAACCTGAACTGGATGGCGCAACTGTCTGAACCTGAACTCACGAGCTTCGCTGCGCACCTCGTGTTCATTCTCTTGGGCTCGGGTGTGCGGACGCTAGTGCTGTGGCTGGCATACCCTCCTCCAGGCCTCGGCGTCGGTGTTGCCAGTACAATGCAAAGAGGGCGCTACGGTGAGGCGACTTGGGAAACATCGGCCGGATGATGAGCTCAAGCAAGAACCAGCAACCAAGTAGTACAAGCTTGGGCCTCCGAGTACCTTCTGTTTGTCAACGGAAGGAAAAAAGATGCCATCAGGCCGAGTACAATGCGGTATACGTGAGGGTGGAGCACTACTCCATACCTCACGTACGTATACAGTACATGTATATGTCTAGCTAACAGCCCCCATAATGGTGAGGCCGAGTACAATGCGGTATACGTGAGGGCTTTCCTGCTGCCTTCGGATCAGCGGGACCTTATGGTGGCTGGGTGCACGCGACTGCTGTGCGTGGCACAGGATTTTTTCTCCCGGCATACGTGGCAACATATTAGTCGGCTTTCGTAGTCTTTCTTTTTTTGTGTCATTGTTTGGTTGAGGCATGTCTCGACCTATACTCTTTTGGGAGATGGTAGCAAAATAAGATACTCTTGAACTTTGTAATAATCGGCTGTGTGCATCAATCGATGCAGAGGCTGGGATTAATAAAATTCCCTTTTCTAAAAAAAAAACAGCCCCCATAATAAAAACCATGGGGAAAAAGGGTTGAGATCAAGATTTTGGTTCCCGGTAGAAAAAAAAATTCCCGAGGGTGGTCGGGATTACGGTAACCGGAAAATCCTGACCGTTTGCCGAGGGATTTTTTTTAAATTTTAAAATTTTCAGAAACTTTGAATTTTTTTGCCCGGGATGACCATTTTCCGGGAGTGTAACCAAAACCTTGGTTGAGATTACTATTGAACTCTCGAGTTATGTTGTGGAAGTGTTATGCAACTTGATACATGTTCCTGGGAATTGTAACGTGACCCTAAATTCAACATATTGTACGAATTTTAATGTGAAATTGAATTTGTGTTTAAGAGTGCATAAAAAACGTGCCTTCATTTGTTTTTGTAAGGAACTTTAAAAATTGCCATCAATTGTTTTTAAGACATTTGAATAAAGTGTATACACATATTTTGTAGATACATTGTTATGAATTTTTTTTAAGACACTTCTGCAAAGTGCCAACAATTTTTTTGAAAGCCATTGCTCAATAGTGACTCAAAATAAAATTGAAAGCAATTTTCAGAGTGCCTCCAAAATCTACTTTTAAAGCCACTTCCAAAATTGCCTAAATATCAATTTTAGGGGCATTTTTTAAAAGTATCTTAAATGATTTTTCCCTGATACAACCCTTTTTAATTGCATTCAAAGACTTCTAGAGCCACTTTTGATACTTTAAAGTCACTTTGTGTGCCCCTAATAATCAACCGCAGTGTAGTGCTCCATCCAATCTTCCATGTGGGCTAGATATGTTTGCCAGTATTTTCTTTTACAAGCCAAGTTGTTCACAACGTTGATTGTATGATTCTTGAGTTAATGGACTAAACTATTCTCTAGTGGCAAGTCTTGGATGTATGCCCAAGAGACAATAAAATACATTTGTTTCATGATTACTGAATTATGTTTTTATGTTATACTGTTATGGTCTATGAATGTGAAATTTGTAGGGAAACTCATACGCACATGTAGAAACAAAATCAAACCCTTTTACCGTTTGTCGTGTCTCTTAGACAAACTCGTTAATATGATGACCTTATTTTCCGGTCATGGACATATGTTTGTAGCTATTAATGAGAGCACATTGATGAAAACTTTGCCAGATTTGTCTTTTTTACCCAGGCTGAAATATAATGAATTTTTCATTGAGATTTTGCACAGTTATACATCACAACATTATCTCCACCCAGAATTTTAGTTTCTAATTTTTGGAAACACAGAAGTACAGATTTGAAATTTTTGAAAAAATGAGAGCCATATAGCTCGGGCTATACTTGGGGTTTTCGCTAAATTCAACCGATACTAACCCTATTACAGAAGATATCACACTGCCTTGCGCTTAGATCCAACGATAGGCGGGTAGGCCCTGGACATTGCCCTCAGTAGAGGAACCAAGTGGTCTGCAGTAGCTGACGTTGAAGCTCTTCAGCGTCCAAACTCCTCCCTCAGACATTAATACCATGCTATCCGAAGAAGTTCGCTTCTTTTGTGCTCCGTACTATTTTTTTTTAAACAACGCAAAAGTTTTGCCTATTTCATTGATTAAGAAGAGAGTAAAAATTACAAAAATGAGTCAAAGAGTCGAGTACACGCGCTACTGTGGCGGCATAACTGAGCCCAAGTGTTTTGCCCCCGCGAGCCCTCTTAATAGATATAAGATGATTACATTAGGCATGGTGACAACCTTTCTAAACAATCTAGCGTTCCCCTTATTCCAAATATCCCAAGCAGCTAAAAGAATCAAAGAGGCGAGGCCCTTGCACGGTTGCCCATTGGCGCCGGATAGGGAATAGCATTTCATTGCGGTAAGTCCACAAGCACCACAAGGTAGTTAAAGAGACCATATTAACACGGCCTTTAATGTTTGGAGCAATCCAAATTCTAGCAATATACGGGGTTGTCTCGTAACAGTGGCGTCACTGATAGTTGGCTTGCACGAGGGCAGATCACGGTGGCCACGGTTTGCAACAACAATAATCGGGCTTGCAGCAACGCGTTCCGCGATGCAACTTCATGAAGCGGAGGTTCACCTTCAGAGCATAGGCCACTCACCTTCGCAAGCAACAGTGGCTGCCTTCGCATTAGCAAAGCCCACCGAGCAAGCTTGAGGCTAGAGGCTAGATAGGGCGAATAGTCCCTTTTGTAGGTATATATATTAGGTATAGATGTGTTGCCTAGAACAACTTTATTGGTAATACATATGCCAATCTGCACCGGACTAGGGGTGAGATGCATGAAAAGCTTTCTAAAGAGATTAAATAGGACAACAGCAGTAGGGAGCCCTATTACGACGAATGCAAATTCCATGATCACCACCGCACATTTCCTTGCATGCTGGCGTGTTACATCCCGGCAAAATCAGCTCACAGTTATTTTGATCCATTTGTCCCATCACCGCCTTCATCTCACCTGCACATATATCATGAAATTGCCACACTCATCACGTTAGCATTCACGTCAATACTTCATTAATAAAAAGTAATTCTATAGGCTACTATAAGGGACACACCTAGATCATTTTTCAACGAGTAGCAGGGCGAGAAAAGAATGGATGTGAAAAAAAGGCCACAAGAAACGACGATCTTGATTTCTTTGAACATCCATTGTGCTAAGGAAAACTGGACCTGTTACTCTTGTAATCTTTGTGTACAAGCGTTATATAGGGTTCAAATATGTAAGATCTCTTTGTGATTTTAGACAACTTTAATGAGTTGCCTATTTTTTCTTTACTATTTAAGGTAAATCATCATGGCGTAAATTTGTGGCTTCATATTTAGTACTTCTTAATAGCAAGAACCTTTTTAAGGTTCACATTTATTTTTCGTACATAAATAGGCTAACGAGAGTTGAGAGGATCAAATCAATAAAAATATGTGATATGTAGTTGGCTCTTTAAAATTTATAAACCAGAGAGCCCTTTGTGATTATAGTGTTGCAAGACAACGACTAAATGGCCTATCAAGAGCTTATTTTGTTGCCATATTATTTGACTACCAAGGCTTTTGACGATAGAACTAATGTACTACAAGTAATATCTTGACTTATGACCTTCTGATAGTGAACATAGAAAAAATGGTCATAAATTTATGAACACTTTAAGTATTCGCTCGTTAGTTGTTTGGAAGGGTCTAAGCCCGAAATGGTTTACTTCCCATTTTTTTCTACAAGAAATGGTCACCATCAGACAAAACTAGTTTACTTACGTATTTTTACATGATAGTGATCAATTTTATTCGCTCATTTTTTATGTCTTGAACTGACTGATTGCCACCTCAGCAGTTCCGCCTATGTGTCATACGCGTTGATCAGGAAGTCCAACTCATTAGTAGAAAAACGATTATTATAGTCGCTTACCAGCGGCAGTTGGCGCAATTATTAAAAACAAGAGAGAATACCATATGCTACACCTCAGCGGTTATTTGAGATATACCGCCTTGAATGAAAATGCCGGCTCCTATAGTATTGACGGCGGCCCAACTGCAAACCCGTCTCCCATAATCTCTCAGTCCAGCGTGGAAAAAGGCTGGTGCCGATAATATAAGGGCAGCATCCAGGAAAAATAACTATACCCCTCTGATATTTCGTGCGACGGGCCAGAAAAACAGTGCCTCCTATAATATCCTAGCTTGTGACGGAAGCCCCTTGATATAAGTCATCGTTAGGGCTTTTTCATCGCTCTATTTCACGGCTGGACGAGCCTAGCATGGTTCGGTGTCGAGAAATATCGAAGGCGTAAAAAATTCAAGATCAGCCACGGGTACAAGATCAGTTGGGAGAAATCCGTCATAGATTACCGGGATTTGATGCATCCACCTCGTACGATGTACAGATAGAAGCCCCGACGGCTCAATATGTTGTCACCCATGAAATTTGCTTGATCTATCGTCGAATTGCTATCTCACGTGTCTCATAGCTTGGAACACTAATTAGATTGTAAGATAGGATCTATCGTATCGATCGCCCTAGTATTTACAGTCTCGTGAAAGTGAAGAAGAGGTAGATTACGGTTTGATCATGATACTCGTGTTTTGACTGGTCTCTTGTCCAAAAGGGTCCCCACGACGGACGAGCGAAACAAAAACCACGGAAATTTGCCATGTACGAAACGAAGAGGACGACCCGTTTGTAGGTATATATATTAGGTATAGATGTGTTGCCGAGAACAACTTTATTGGTAATACATATGCCAATCTGCACCGGACTAGGGGTGAGATGCATGAAAAGCTTTCTAAAGAGATTAAATAGGCCAACACAGTATGGAGCCCTATTACGACGAATGCAAATTCCATGATCACCACCGCACATTTCCTTGCATGCTGGCGTGTTACATCCCGGCAAAATCAGCTCACAGTTATTTTGATCCATTTGTCCCATCACCGCCTTCATCTCACCTGCACATATATCATGAAATTGCCACACTCATCACGTTAGCATTCACGTCAATACTTCATTAATAAAAAGTAATTCTATAGGCTACTATCAGGGACACACCTAGATCATTTTTCAACGAGTAGCGGGGCGAGAAAAGAATGGATGTGACAAAAAAGGCCACAAGAAACGACGATCTTGATTTCCTTTGAACATCCATTGTGATAAGGAAAACTGGACCTGTTACTCTTGTAATCTTTGTGTACAAGCGTTATATAGGGTTCAAATATGTAAGATCTCTTTGTGATTTTAGACAACTTTAATGAGTTGCCTATTTTTTCTTTACTATTTAAGGTAAATCTTCATGGCGTAAATTTGTGGCTTCATATTTAGTAGTTCTTAATAGCAAGAACCTTTTTAAGGTTCACATTTATTTTTCGTACATAAATAGGCTAACGAGAGTTGAGAGGATCAAATCAATAAAAATATGTGATATGTAGTTGGCTCTTTAAAATTTATAAACCAGAGAGCCCTTTGTGATTATAGTGTTGCAAGACAACGGACTAAATGGCCTATCAAGAGCTTATTTTGTTGCCATATTATTTGACTACCAAGGCTTTTGACGATAGAACTAATGTACTACAAATAATATCTTGACTTATGACCTTCTAATAGTGAAAATAGAAAAAAGGGTCATAAATTTATGAACATTTTAAGTATCCGCTCGTTATTTGTTTGGAAGGGTCTAAACCCGAAATGGTTTACTTCCCATTTTTTCATACAAGAAATGGTCACCATCAGACAAAACTAGTTTACTTACGTATTTTTACATGATAGTGATCAATTTTATTCGCTCATTTTTTATGTCTTGAACTGACTGGATTGCCACCTCAGCAGTTCCGCCTATGTGTCATACGCGTTGATCAGGAAGTCCAACTCATTAGTAGAAAAACGATTATTACAGTTGCTTACCAGCGGCGGTTGGAGCAATTATGAAAAACAAGAGAGAATACCATATGCTATGCCTCAGCCGGTTATTTGAGATATACCGCCTTGAATAAAATGTCGGCTCCTATAGTATTGACGGCGGCCCAACTGCAAACCCGTCTCCCATAATCTCTCAGTCCAGCGTGGAAAAAGGCTGGTGCCGATAAGATAAGTGCAGCATCCAGGAAAAATAACTATACCCCTCTGATATTTCGTGCGACGGGCCAGAAAAACAGTGGCCTCCTATAATATCCTAACTTGTGACGGAAGCCCCTTGATATAAGTCATCGTTAGGGCTTTTTCATCGCTCTATTTCACGGCTGGACGAGCCTAGCATGGTTCGGTGTCGAGAAATATCGAAGGCGTAAAAAATTCAAGATCAGCCACGGGTACAAGATCAGTTGGGAGAAATCCGTCATAGATTACCGGGATTTGATGCATCCACCTCGTACGATGTACAGTTAGAAGCCCCGACGGCTCAATATGTAGGGCCCAATATGTTGTCACCCATGAAATTTGCTTGATCTATCGTCGAATTGCTATCTCACGTGTCTCATAGCTTGGAACACTAATTAGATTGTAAGATCGGATCTATCGTATCGATCGTCCTAGTATTTACAGTCTCATGAAAGGGAAGAAGAGGTAGATTACGGTTTGATCATGATACTCGTGTTTTGACTGGTCTCTTGTCCAAAAGGGTCCCCACGACGGACGAGCGAAACAAAAACCACGGAAATTTGCCATGTACGAAACGAAGAGGACGACCCTTTTGTAGGTATATATATTAGGTATAGATGTGTTGCCTAGAACAACTTTATTGGTAATACATATGCCAATCTGCACCGGACTAGGGGTGAGATGCATGAAATGCTTTCTAAAGAGATTAAATAGGACAACAGCAGTAGGGAGCCCTATTACGACGAATGCAAATTCCATGATCACCACCGCACATTTCCTTGCATGCTGGCGTGTTACATCCCGGCAAAATCAGCTCACAGTTATTTTGATCCATTTGTCCCATCACCGCCTTCATCTCACCTGCACATATATCATGAAATTGCCACACTCATCACGTTAGCATTCAAGTCAATACTTCATTAATAAAACGTAATTCTATAGGCTACTATCAGGGACACACCTAGATCATTTTTCAACGAGTAGCAGGGCGAGAAAAGAATGGATGTGACAAAAAAGGCCACAAGAAACGACGATCTTGATTTCCTTTGAACATCCATTGTGCTAAGGAAAACTGGACCTGTTACTCTTGTAATCTTTGTGTACAAGCGTTATATAGGGTTCAAATATGTAAGATCTCTTTGTGATTTTAGACAACTTTAATGAGTTGCCTATTTTTTCTTTACTATTTAAGGTAAATCTTCATGGCGTAAATTTGTGGCTTCATATTTAGTAGTTCTTAATAGCAAGAACCTTTTTAAGGTTCACATTTATTTTTCGTACATAAATAGGCTAACGAGAGTTGAGAGGATCAAATCAATAAAAATATGTGATATGTAGTTGGCTCTTTAAAATTTATAAACCAGAGAGCCCTTTGTGATTATAGTGTTGCAAGACAACGGACTAAATGGCCTATCAAGAGCTTATTTTGTTGCCATATTATTTGACTACCAAGGCTTTTGACGATAGAACTAATGTACTACAAGTAATATCTTGACTTATAACATTCTGATAGTGAACATAGAAAAAATGGTCATAAATTTATGAACATTTTAAGTATTCGCTCGTTAGTTGTTTGGAAGGGTCTAAACCCGAAATGGTTTACTTCCCATTTTTTCTTACAAGAAATGGTCACCATCAGACAAAACTAGTTTACTTACGTATTTTTACATGATAGTGATCAATTTTATTCGCTCATTTTTGATGTCTTGAACTGACTAGATTGCCACCTCAGCAGTTCCGCCTATGTGTCATACGCGTTGATCAGGAAGTCCAACTCATTAGTAGAAAAACGATTATTACAGTCGCTTACCAGCGACGGTTGGAGCAATTATTAAAAACAAGAGAGAATACCATATGCTACACCTCAGCAGGTTATTTGAGATATATCGCCTAGAATGAAAATGCCGGCTCATATAGTATTGACGACGGCCCAACTGCAAACCCGTCTCCCGTAATCTCTCAGTCCAGCGTGGAAAAAGGCTGGTGCCGATAATATAAGGGCAGCATCCAGGAAAAATAACTATACCCCTCTGATATTTCGTGCGACGGGCCAGAAAAACAGTAGCCTCCTATAATATCCTAGCTTGTGACGGAAGCCCCTTGATATAAGTCATCGTTAGGGCCTTTTCATCGCTCTATTTCACGGCTGGACGAGCCTAGCATGGTTCGGTGTCGAGAAATATCGAAGGTGTAAAAAATTCAAGATCAGCCACGGGTACAAGATCTGTTGGGAGAAATCCATCATAGATTACCGGGATTTGATGCATCCACCTTGTACGATGTACAGATAGAAGCCCCGACGGCTCAATATGTAGGGCCCAATATGTTGTCACCCATGAAATTTGCTTGATCTATCGTCGAATTGCTATCTCACGTGTCTCATAGCTTGGAACACTAATTAGATTGTAAGATCGGATCTATCGTATCGATCGCCCTAGTATTTACAGTCTCGTGAAAGGAAGAAGAGGTAGATTACGGTTTGATCATGATACTCGTGTTTTGACTGGTCTCTTGTCCAAAAGGGTCTTCACGACGAACGAGCGAAACAAAAACCACGGAAATTTGCCATGTACGAAACGAAGAGGACGACCCTTTTGTAGGTATATATATTAGGTATAGATGTGTTGCCTAGAACAACTTTATTGGTAATACATATGCCAATCTGCACCGGACTAGGGGTGAGATGCATGAAAAGCTTTCTAAAGAGATTAAATAGGACAACAGCAGTAGGGAGCCCTATTACGACGAATGCAAATTCCATGATCACCACCGCACATTTCCTTGCATGCTGGCGTGTTACATCCCGGCAAAATCAGCTCACAGTTATTTTGATCCATTTGTCCCATCACCGCCTTCATCTCACCTGCACATATATCATGAAATTGCTACACTCATCACGTTAGCATTCACGTCAATACTTCATTAATAAAAAGTAATTCTATAGGCTACTATCAGGGACACACCTAGATCATTTTTCAACGAGTAGCAGGGCGAGAAAAGAATGGATGTGACAAAAAAGGCCACAAGAAACGACGATCTTGATTTCCTTTGAACATCCATTGTGATAAGGAAAACTGGACCTGTTACTCTTGTAATCTTTGTGTACAAGCGTTATATAGGGTTCAAATATGTAAGATCTCTTTGTGATTTTAGACAACTTTAATGAGTTGCCTATTTTTTTCTTTCCTATTTAAGGTAAATCTTCATGGCGTAAATTTGTGGCTTCATATTTAGTAGTTCTTAATAGCAAGAACCTTTTTAAGGTTCACATTTATTTTTCGTACATAAATAGGCTAACGAGAGTTGAGAGGATCAAATCAATAAAAATATGTGATATGTAGTTGGCTCTTTAAAATTTATAAACCAGAGAGCCCTTTGTGATTATAGTGTTGCAAGACAACGGACTAAATGGCCTATCAAGAGCTTATTTTGTTGCCATATTATTTGACTACCAAGGCTTTTGACGATAGAACTAATGTACTACAAGTAATATCTTGACTTATAACATTCTGATAGTGAACATAGAAAAAATGGTCATAAATTTATGAACATTTTAAGTATTCGCTCGTTAGTTGTTTGGAAGGGTCTAAACCCGAAATGGTTTACTTCCCATTTTTTCTTACAAGAAATGGTCACCATCAGACAAAACTAGTTTACTTACGTATTTTTACATGATAGTGATCAATTTTATTCGCTCATTTTTGATGTCTTGAACTGACTAGATTGCCACCTCAGCAGTTCCGCCTATGTGTCATACGCGTTGATCAGGAAGTCCAACTCATTAGTAGAAAAACGATTATTACAGTCGCTTACCAGCGACGGTTGGAGCAATTATTAAAAACAAGAGAGAATACCATATGCTACACCTCAGCTGGTTATTTGAGATATATCGCCTAGAATGAAAATGCCGGCTCATATAGTATTGACGACGGCCCAACTGCAAACCCGTCTCCCGTAATCTCTCAGTCCAGCGTGGAAAAAGGCTGGTGCCGATAATATAAGGGCAGCATCCAGGAAAAATAACTATACCCCTCTGATATTTCGTGCGGCGGGCCAGAAAAACAACAGCCTCCTATAATATCCTAGTTTGTGACGGAAGCCCCTTGATATAAGTCATCGTTAGGGCCTTTTCATCGCTCTTTTTCACGGCTGGACGAGCCTAGCATGGTTCGGTGTCGAGAAATATCGAAGGCGTAAAAAATTCAAGATCAGCCACGGGTACAAGATCAGTTGGGAGAAATCCGTCATAGATTACCGGGATTTGATGCATCCACCTCGTATGATGTAAATATCGAAGCCCGACGGCTCAATATGTAGGGCCCAATATGTTGTCACCCATGAAATTTGCTTGATCTATCGTCGAATTGCTATCTCGCGCGTCTCATAGCTTGGAACACTAATTAGATTGTAAGATCGGATCTATCGTATCGATCGCCCTAGTATTTACAGTCTCTTGAAAGGGAAGAAGAGGTAGATTACGGTTTGATCATGATACTCGTGTTTTGACTGGTCTCTTGTCCAAAAGGGTCTTCACGACGGACGAGCGAAACAAAAACCACGGAAATTTGCCATGTATGTAACGAAGAGGACGACCCTTTTGTAGGTATATATATTAGGTATAGATGTGTTGCCTAGAACAACTTTATTGGTAATACATATGCCAATCTGCACCGGACTAGGGGTGAGATGCATGAAAAGCTTTCTAAAGAGATTAAATAGGACAACAGCAGTAGGGAGCCTATTACGACGAATGCAAGTTCCATGATCACCACCGCACATTCCCTTGCATGCTGGCGTGTTACATCCCGGCAAAATCAGCTCACAGTTATTTTGATCCATTTGTCCCATCACCGCCTTCATCTCACCTGCACATATATCATGAAATTGCCACACTCATCACGTTAGCATTCACGTCAATACTTCATTAATAAAAAGTAATTCTATAGGCTACTATCAGGGACACACCTAGATCATTTTTCAACGAGTAGCAGGGCGAGAAAAGAATGGATGTGACAAAAAAGGCCACAAGAAACGACGATCTTGATTTCCTTTGAACATCCATTGTGCTAAGGAAAACTGGACCTGTTACTCTTGTTATCTTTGTGTACAAGCGTTATATAGGGTCCAAATATGTAAGATCTCTTTGTGATTTTAGACAACTTTAATGAGTTGCCTATTTTTTCTTTACTATTTAAGGTAAATCTTCATGGCGTAAATTTGTGGCTTCATATTTAGTAGTTCTTAATAGCAAGAACCTTTTTAAGGTTTACATTTATTTTTCGTACATAAATAGGCTAACGAGAGTTGAGAGGATCAAATCAATAAAAATATGTGATATGTAGTTGGCTCTTTTAAATTTATAAACCAGAGAGCCCTTTGTGATTATAGTGTTGCAAGACAACGGACTAAATGGCCTATCAAGAGCTTATTTTGTTGCCATATTATTTGACTACCAAGCCTTTTGACGATAGAACTAATGTACTACAAGTAATATCTTGACTTATGACGTTCTGATAGTGAACATAGAAAAAATGGTCATAAATTTATGAACATTTTAAGTATTCACTCGTTAGTTGTTTGGAAGGGTCTAAACCCGAAATGGTTTACTTCCCAAATTTTTTTACATGAAATGGTCACCATCAGACAAAACTAGTTTACTTACTATTTTTACATGATAGCGATCAATTTTATTCGCTCATTTTTGATGTCTTGAACAGACTGGATTGCCACCTCAGCAGTTCCGCCTATGTGTCATACGCGTTGATCAGGAAGTCCACCTCATTAGTAGAAAAACGATTCTTACAGTCGCTTACCAGCGGCGGTTGGAGCAATTATTAAAAACAAGAGAGACTACCATATGCTACACCTCAGCCTGTTATTTTAGATGTACCGCTTTGAAAGTAAATTTCGGCTCCTATAGTATTGACGGCGGCCCAACTGCAAACCCGTCTCCCATAATCTCTCAGTCCAGTGTGGAAAAAGGATGGTGCCGATAACATAAGGGCAGCATCCAGGAAAAATAACTATACCCCTCCGATACTTCGTGCGACGGGCCAGAAAAACAGTAGCCTCCTATAATATCCTAGCTTGTGACGGAAGCCCCTTGATATAAGTCATCGTTAGGGCCTTTTCATCGCTCTATTTCACGGCTGGACGAGCCTGGCATGGTTCGGTGTCGAGAAATATCGAAGGCGTAAAAAATTCAAGATCAGCCACGGGTACAAGATCAGTTGGCAGAAATCCGTCATAGATTACCGGGATTTGATGCATCCACCTCTTACAATGTACAGATAGAAGCCCCGACGGCTCAATATGTAGGGCCCAATATGTTGTCACCCATGAAATTTGCTTGATCTATCGTCGAATTGCTATCTCACGTGTCTCATAGCTTGGAACACTAATTAGATTGTAAGATCGGATCTATCGTATCGATCACCCTAGTATTTACAGTCTCGTGAAAGGGAAGAAGAGGTAGATTACGGTTTGATCATGATACTCGTGTTTTGACTGGTCTCTTGACCAAATGGGTCCCCACGACGGACGAGCGATACAAAAACCACGGAAACTTGCCATGTATGAAACGAAGAGAACGACCCTTTTGTAGGTATATATTAGGTATAGATGTGTTGCCTAGAACAACTTTATTGGTAATACATATGCCAATTGCACCGGACTAGGGGTGAGATGCATGAAAAGCTTTCTAAAGAGATTAAATAGGACAACAGCAGTAGGAAGCCCTATTACGACGAATGCAAATTCCATGATCACCACCGCACCTTTCCTTGCATGCTGGCGTGTTACATCCCGGCAAAATCAGTTCACAGTTATTTTGATCCATTTGTCCCATCACCGCCTTTATCTCACCTGCACATATATCATGAAATTGCCACACTCATCACGTTAGCATTCACGTCAATACTTCATTAATAAAACGTAATTCCATAGGCTACTATCAGGGACACACCTAGATCATTTTTCAACGAGTAGCAGGGCGAGAAAAGAATGGATGTGACAAAAAAGGCCACAAGAAACGACGATCTTGATTTCCTTTGAACATCCATTGTGCTAAGGAAAACTGGACCTGTTACTCTTGTAATCTTTGTGTGCAAGCGTTATATAGGGTTCAAATATGTAAGATCTCTTTGTGATTTTAGACAACTTTAATGAGTTGCCTATTTTTTCTTTACTATTTAAGGTAAATCTTTATGGCGTAAATTTGTGGCTTCATATTTAGTAGTTCTTTATAGCAAGAACCTTTTTAAGGTTCACATTTATTTTTCGTACATAAATAGGCTAACTAGAGTTGAGAGGATCAAATCAATAAAAATATGTGATATGTAGTTGGCTCTTTAAAATTTATAAACCAGAGAGCCCTTTCTGATTATAGTGTTGCAAGCCAACGGACTAAATGGCCTATCAAGAGCTTATTTTGTTGCCATATTATTTGACTACCAAGGCTTTTGACGATAGAACTAGTGTACTACAAGTAATATCTTGAACATTGGAGTCCGAGCTCCAGGCAGGACGTTTTTGAACTTTTTGAAAACATTTCAAAAAAATCGAAAAGAAATACCTGGATGTAGCCTACCACACACTACGATCCTAGAGATTTGCAGTCCGAAATACTTTGTATTTTTGGCTCGGCAAAAAAGACAAATCGAATAAATATTAGAGAAAAAAAGTTGATCTGTACATGCCCAGATCTGTATTTTTATCTTTTTTTAGGCTAAAATACATTATATTTCACATAAATACTTTGTACCAAGCATAGTGCATATGTTTGTCTACATCATGGTATTTTTTACGAATTTTTTGGAAACATTAAATTTAATTATTTTAAAATTTCAAATACCGGGCGCCCTGTCGCCCGGGCGCCATATCGCCGCACTCCTAGATAGGGTTCCTATGCACGTTTGTGCACGCTTCAGTTCTTGTTGCTCCTGCTACTACGAATCCCTGAGCTTTGACGCGGTGATTTGTATTTTTATTATTTGTTGTGTGGTCACTTAAGGCGAAAACCTATTTTAGAGCCTGGGCTACATGGAGTTTTTTTTATAAAAAAATCAAAATCAACATTTTTAAGTCTCCAAAAATCATGAAAAAAATTATCGGATGTACAGATCTACAATCGTGCAAATTTTTAATCCCAAATTGGTTTTATTTTGTGCTGCACAAAAAAGACAAACGTGTGGATGGTGGTGAGGAATACACAGTTTCAAAACTTTGAAATTTCCTTCGATTTTTTTTTGTACAGCCCAAAATACACGAATTTGGAGCTGAATTTTTTCACGATTGTAGATCTCAACAATATTTACATCCGGTAATGTTTTCATGATTTTTGGAAACTTAAAAAATGTCGATTTCGAATTTTCAAAAAAAGAGCTCCTTATAGCTCGGGTTCCAAAATCCACTCTCCACTTAAGGTCTCAACTACTCCCACCGTTTCTAAATATAAGATGTTATAGATATTTCAAATGTGTTTTAAATACACACTGAAATGGATGCGCATATACACTAAAACGTGTCTAGATGTATTCAAATATGAAAAAAACTAAAACATCTTATATTTAGTAGTTCTTAGCATTATATTGTTGCAGAGGCCGGGTGCGAGCCATTATGAAAAATGCAGCAGACGACGTGCGGGCGAATTTGGGTTCTTGCTTCGAGAGTGGGCCTAGATGACAGCCGGCTACAGAGCTCTGCGAGTGAAACCTGGAGCTTTATTCAGCGGAAATAGAGTTACAATCGGCCATTACAAGATTCAAGATAAAATTCGGCTCTCGACGCACCCAACACATGGTGTTATGCTCAGAGCGCCCATAATTAGCCAAGCATGTATAGAGTACTAATCTTACCCGTAGGACCGGTCGATATTAAAGATAATAATAAAATTTGGAAGATGAAGATTCCACTAAAAACTAAGGTGTTTGCGTGGTATCTCCGTCGAGGTGTAATTCTTACAAAAGATAACCTTGCCAAACGCAATTGGCACGGAAGCAGAAAGTGTGTCTTCTGTCATCATGATGAGACCATTACACACTTATTCTTTCAGTGCGAATTAGCCAGGTCTATATGGTCAGCCATCCAGATAGGTTCTACCTTACATCCACCGCGTTCCGTTGCAAACATTTTTGGCAATTGGTTAAACGGGGTGGATCCTAGGTTTAAACTCTTCAGTAGGGTGGGAGCGATTGCCGTTATTTGGTCGCTGTGGCTATGTAGAAATGACAAGGTTTTTAACGATAAAAATGCTTCTTTTATGCAGGTTATCTACCGGTGTACAGCATCGCTACGGGCATGGTCGGCCCTGCAACGTGTGGAGCACCGAGACTTGTTTTTGGAGGTGGCGTCACGTTTGGAGGCTGCAGCCAGCCAGCCAGGGAGTTATTCTCCCGGCATGGATGGCAACATAGTCTCCGGATAGACCTACCAGCAGTTTAGTCGGATCTACAATTTCTCATTCTGATATGTAATTCGCCTTTTTAATTTCAGTATTGGGTACTTGTGTGGTCGTGAACTTTTGGCTGTGTGCATCCTAGCTATGCAGAGGCCGGGTGTAATGCTTAAAACTCTTAAGTAATAAAATCCCTTTATCTAAAAAAAATTAGCCAAGCATGTGCAACCCTATTTTGGTGTTTACTTGCTTTAACTGGGATATAAACTCCCTATCCTCCATGAGCCTTTTCACCTCAGCAACCAATTGCCCATACGCAGATCGAGATAACGACCCATCTTTTAACGCCGACAGAGCCATTATCAATCCGCCTGTACTACAACCGCGAGATCTGTCCACTGGATGGCCAAGGCCATTCCGCCATGATCGCACGTAGTTCTGCTTCGAGCGCATCATTGCAATGGTTGATAACTGTGCACGATACGAGAAGGGTGGAATGCGATGACCTTCTTTTGCAGGAACGAGCAAGCATATTATAGCAGGGAGAAATGAGAAGATGTAATAATGCAGTGGGAAACGTCGGTTCAGTCATTGGAAATGTTCGTCCTACAGTATATCGGTTCAGTCAGTGGGAGTGTTCGTCCTATGCTAGGTACCCTGGAGGCCTGACGAGGGATCGCCTGAGCACAGCACTTGCGTCTGCGAAAAATTTCTTGCTTGGCTCTGCTGGCCGCGCGCGTACGTAGTGCGATGAGGCGCGGTCATATATTTCCAGAATCTGGATGATCCAGTCGGGCGTTGACGCCGAACGCGCGTGCGAGCAGTAGCCAGTAGGGCAGCTCGGCCAGTCAGCGATGTCAACTTAAAAGAAGGAAAAGCTCGCGGGTGACAATATCTCAAGTCATCGCCATGATCCAGTGGACAAAGCTTGACCGGCCAGCTGACCAGGAACAGCAATACACCATGCAATGCAATCTTTGGTCCAAGTCAGCGCGATACATAGGGGCCCGATTAGCTCGTGCGCAAGTGGAATGGCCGGGAAAGCAAAGTCAAATTAACAACGAAAGTCAAACAGCTGCATGTCATGGCGTACGTCACTACAGGAATGGCCACCTGTGCCGACGGCCGCAGCCCGTCGGCAAAGGACCCAATGCCGTCGGCACACACCTATGCCGACGGCCACCGTCGGCACAGGGTGGTCGGCATAGGGCCCCGTAGGCACAGGCCACCTGGCCGTCGGCACAGAAAGAAACCGTCGGCACAGCTTTTCTCGACGGCCAGAGACGCACCGTCCGCACCTATTTTGTCGGCACAGCGGCGGGTAGGGACCACATTGGCCGGGCGAGGTGGAGGGGCCTGTGCCGACGGCCGGCCGTCGGCACAGCGTCGCCACATGGACGCAGCTGGGCGCGACGGGACTGCCGTCGGCACAGGCTTGCCCAGAATTTTTGATCAGCAGAAAAAAATAATCAAAAATCACGACAAATTCACAACAAACAAGATCACACAATGGCTCCATATATCATCAAGTAGATACACACATAGGACCATCATCAAGTAGATACATACATAGCTAGATGTCTAGACGTCCAAAGCCCTACATCTATTGCGCCGACGGCGACGGGGTGAACCCCATATCTCCCCGGCTGATAATAGGTGAGCGTCGGATCGGCGCAGCAGAAGCACCGGAAGAAGGCGAAGCACCAGGAGAAGCTGAAGAACCGGGAGAAGGACCACCAGAAGCGCTTTCCTTGCCCTGGCTCATATTGTTCAATCAACTGCATTGAGAAAGAGAAAACAAGTAAGCATCAAGACATAATAAAATGTAGACACTAAGCATAAAGACATATGCAATGAAGAAGCATGTCGAAAAATAAATACTAAAGAATAAAAGACATAATAACATGTAGATACCAAGCATAAAGACGTAATGCAATTAAGAAGCATGTTGGAAAATAATTACTAAAGCATAAAGACATTATAGACCGTCACCTATCGTCATCACTCTCCTCATCAGGGTGTTGGTTCTCATTCTCACTATCACTATCACTATCACGTGAGTAGTAGGGCGGAAGCTCATCGCCAGGCTCGTCATCGTCGTCATTTTCCGCATGAAACTTCGAGAGCACATCTATGTCCTTCAGATCCACCACTGACTCACCACGAGTGTGTGCATTGTTCTCGAGGTCCTCGAGACCACCTATTTGTAAGTCAAAGTGCCCGAAGTCCTCTTGCTCTTGATAGAAAATTCCCTCGTATGTTTTAGGGTCAATGTTGTTGTAATCGTCGTCGGAGGGCCTGGGTAGCTTACCATGTGGGGATACCCGGAACACGACTTCCCAGCCCTTGAGGTTCTCTTTCTGGCATGGGTAGGGCAAATAATAAACTTGCTTGGCTTGGTGAGCCACAATATAGACATCGGCTCCGGTATAGGTGGTTGAAGGCTTAACTTCAACTAACCCAATGGAAGGCTCACTTCTCTGTCCACCATGTGGTCCAGTGCATGGGTCGAACCAGTGGCACTTGAACACAACGAGCTTGAGTTCTATGTTCGTACGATTGAACGTCAGCTCGTATACGTTTTGTAACCTTCCGTAGTAATCTACGTAATTGGCTCCATCGGCTCCTCTGGATCCTTTGGTGAAGACCCCAGTATTTACAGTTTTTGCTCCAGGACGATTATTCTGGTGATACTCTGTATGGAAGCGGAACCCATTCACATCATACTTCTCATACTTAATGACGGTACGGTTAAATCCTTGGGAAACACATCTCAGCTCATTTGTCATCTCAACGTTGGGATCAGCTCCCTACAAGTACGGTTCAAATTGTTTTGTGCATTAGTTACGTGTAATAAGAGGGACAAGTCACATATTGCAAGGTAAGAGGGACACGTTAGAAATTACTTTTCCCATGAACCAAGACACAAATTTTTTTCCTCCGTGAGCACCCTCTTTCAGAAGAGTGTCCAGCTCCGCGGGATCGGGATCCACCGTTCCCAACCAGTATTCATCTTGGAATTGTCTAAAAGGAGAAAATACGTATTAGACCGAAACTGAGTTACTAGTTGCAAAGTAATTTGTTCACCATTTACCTCATGAAATCGAGTACTTCCGTCATGTTTATAAGCACATAGAGCATTATGCAATCCTTCTCTTCCTTGGTCAATTTACATTTTTCACCGGCACCGGCCTTGCCACCGGGACATTGGAAGAGGAGGAGCTTGGGGTCATTCTTGGGCTCGTCGACATTGTACCGAGTGACCGGGTTATGCATAGTGGCAACTTCATCGGGAAAGTACGTTGTCACGGCGTCTGCCATCTCCTTCGTATTGTTGCCTCAGCTATGCATGCTTCAATCCTAGCTTTGTTTCCAGTTATGTTTCGAATGTACTTAAACTCTCTCTCAATACAAAACTGCCAACGAAACTGCACCGGTCCACCCAAGAGTGCCTCGTTCGCGAGATGCACAACGAGATGTGCCATCGGAACAAAGAAGCCTGGCGGAAAGATCATCTCTAACTTGCATAGCAACTCCGGCACAAGATCACGCAGCTTCGCAATAATCAGGGGACATATCTGTTTCGCACAGAGCGTGCGGAAGAAATGGCTCAACTCCGCAAGCACTCGCCAGATACTATCGGGGAGATACCCTCGAAGCATCACCGGCATCAACCGCTCAATCCATATGTGATAGTCGTGACTCTTGAGCCCAGTGACTTTTCCTGTAAGAAGATTGACTCCATTACTTATATTGGAACAGTAACCATCAGGGAACATCACGGCGATGTTTTTGAGCCACTTGAATGCCTCCTTCTTTTGGATATTATCAAGGCAGTAGTCGGCATTTGGCTTAAACCAATTTTTTTGACGAGGGTTAGGAGGCTTCATGTGTAATCTCTCCCTATCACAGAGCTTCTGAACATCAACTCTAGCCTTCACATTGTCCTTTGTCTTCTTAGGAATGTTCAGGACTGTGTGAAAGATCATCTCTCCAACATTCTTTTCGGTGTGCATCACATCGATGTTATGGGGAAGTTCGAGGTCCTTGTAATACTCTAGCTGCGTTAAGCCTGCCACATGAGTCCAGTTGTGCGTTACACCATACCCTCAAATTTTCGGATAGATCCCTCAGCAGGCACGAGAGCACTTAGCTCGGCATCAACTTTTGCACCATCGAACTTCGGTATCGCTTTTTCTTCACGCACAACTATGCCCTTCGTGAAGTTTTTTTGGTCTTCTCGATAAGGATGCCTTCCTTCGAGGAACTGTCGATGCTTGTCAAACGCGACATACTTGCGACCTGACTTTAGCCAAAGGAACTCAAGTTGGTTCCTGCACACTGGGCATGGCCATTTACCAGCTGTACACCATCCGCAGAATAGGGCATACCCGGGTAGGTCGTGCATGGAATAGTGGAACCAAATTTTCATCGAGAAGTTTTTCTTTGATGCTCGGTCGTATGTCCACGTCCCATTGTGCCATGAGTGGTGCAAATCATCCACAAGCGGTTGCATGTAGACACTCAAATTCTTCCCCGGGTATTCGGGCCCTGGAATGATCAGCGACAGAAACATGTGCTTCCTTTGCATTAGTACCCCAGGAGGGAGATTGAGCGGAATAACAAACACGGGCCAGCAGCTGTACGACGCAGTCGACATCCCAAATGGATTGAACCCATCTGTTGCTATTGCAATTCTGACATTCCGAGCATCTGCTGAATTAAGGGGGTGTTTCAAGTCGAAGTTCTTCCATGCCTCACCATCAGATGGATGTCCCATCTTTTCCCGTCCTAACTCGTCGACGTATCTCTTCCCTTTCCTGTGCCAAGTCATTTGTTTGGCAGACTCCTCGGACATGAAAAGCCGCTGCATTCTTTTTATGAATGAGAGGTACCGAAGAACCTTCACAGGGATTTTTCCCTGCGTCTTCCGACCATCAGGCAGCGTTTTCTCCTCATACCTAGAGGCCCCACAAAGGCTACAGTACTTGTCATTCGCATATTGTTTCCGGAACAACAGGCATCCTTTTGGACAACAATGAATCTTTTCATAATCCATGCTGAGCGATCCCAATAGTTTCTTCGTCTCGTGCATGGATTTTGGCAGACAATGCCCTTTGGGCAACATGTTACCAGATGTTGTCAGATTAGCTTCAAAGCCTGCACGGGTGGTGGAGAACTGACACTTGTCACTTAGTAGTTGAGCTACGGCATCGAGCTGAGAAACGTTTGCACCCTCGTATAGAGGCTTCGTAGCCGAGGCCATCGTCTCATAGAAAGCCTTCGCGGTTGGCTCTGGTTCCTCCGGTTCATCCGGTGCCTCCGGTTCACCCGGTTCCTCCTGTTCCTCCTGTGGAGGTGGCGAATCCGGCATGTAAGCAGCATGGTGATCATCTAGCATGTTTCTCAACCCATCGTACTCATTGCCATCGATCCGCTGCCGCATCACCCCAACTCTGAGACGTTCGTACTGATCAAATTTGACATGCGTGACGTAGTTAGGCGTATACCCATACAACCAAAGATGTTTAGTCATATCTTCCTTTCCTTGACGGTCACGATTCTTGCAATGAGTGCAAGGGCACCTTCCACGAACTCCTTTTGCCTTTGAACCACGCCCTAACTCCTTCACTAATATATTGGTCTTCATCTCCCACTCCTCTGTTCTTTTAATCTTATCGACACGGCCACTGTACATCCACCCATTATCAGCCATCCTCTGCTTTATTGGGAGCGAAACAAGCACGCAGTCTTTTAATATGCACCAAGTAATAATAAAATGATTTAGTGTCACCAGATTAATTACGGTCAAATTTTAATCTTTACATCATGCAAGGGTTCACCTACACTTCTAATAGGAGGGCCTATCCCGCCCGAGTACGTGTAGATCGAGCCGTGTTCCATGTTCTACCCCGACCCGAGACGGAATTTCGGCAGCACCTCCCCGCTGTTCTTCAGAATACACGTCTCGAGCTTGTCAAGCCGAGAGGGTGTGCATCCGAAGAACAACAGGGAGGTGCTGCCGAAATTACGTCTCAGGAAGGGGTAGAACATGGAACACGACCCGATCTACACGTACTCGGACTGTCCAACAGGACAACCCGGAAGTGTTACGGTTATAAATATGCAAAGATGGACAATCCTGCATATTTATAAATTTGTAACCCTTCCGGATGGGATCTGACTCGGGTTACGCGACTGACTTGGTGATCTAGACCAAAATAAACCTATGCAGCAAGAGAGGCGAAAGATTTATACCCTCGAAGCGTGATCGGTGGCCGGAGAAGGTCGAGGACGTGCTCCGGAAGAGGGCGACAAAACAAAGGGCACCGAGGCGGCCCCTCCTCAGCTGGAGAAGCCGCGACGACGCGCGGGACCGACGGTGCTGGCTGGCGGGAAGCTACGTCATCTAAAAAGTACAAACAATCGAAATATATAAGCAAATATCCCTCCATTTTACCTAATAATTAAACATAAAACAGAATAAACCACAGAACGATGTAACCATATTAGCTAAACATAACACATATAGACAAGTAGCACAATAATACATAGGTAGCATGTATGATAAGTCTAGCAGTACAACAGGTAGCAAGATAAGTCTAGTAGTACGACAGGTAGGATGATAGACATCCTAAACTCGACTCGCGCCGGTGTCAGTGGCGTCGTCCAAGCGGTCCCAACAAGAGGACAGGCTGCTGCTAGAGTCCTCGCCCTGCTGCTGCGTGCCGGAGGGGCCGGCCTCGCCCTGCCCGCGCTGCTGCCGGCTCTCGCTGAAAACCTGGTACTGGACCGCCATCACCTGGGGATCAAGGAGGAGATCCTTGACCAAGGGGTCATCCTCCTCGCGCTGGTGGCGCGCCCTGAGCAGCCTCTCTGCCTGCCGGTGCTCCCTCTCCTCGGCCTTCGTCGCGATCCTCATGCCATCTGGCGCTAACATATGCGCCACGCTCCGCTCATCCTCAAAGTTGAGGATCGCTCTCGCCCCAAAGTGCTGGACCGCCGCGCAGTCGTAGGCGCGGGCCGCCTGCCACGGGCACCTGAAAGTACCAAGCTGGATCTTCCTGTGATCCACTGTGATCTGAGCTGCCCAAGTCGGGATCTTCGTGGGTCTCCGATGAACACCACGAAACTTTCGCTCCGGCTCCGACATGATACTTAGTTAAGTAAAAGCATTTGATACACGGGTTAGTCAAGGAAGCATAGATAAAAAAAAGAACCATGACAGAATTACTATGTGACAGAGTTATTCAATGTGGTGAAACAAGATACAGCAAGCATCTAACAACAACATTTTAGCAATCAGTGAAACAAGAACCATATAACAGCTACCAAATGCATCTAGCAAACATCCAGAAAGCATCTACAGATCCATCTAGCAAGCATATAATAGGATGCACTAACACTATAACACACCACTAACATCCATTTACCAATCCATCTAGCAAGCATCTACAAACCGAGAAACAAATTCGGAGCAGGAAATAAAATAGAAAAACAGAAGAATCGGCCGGGATCGTCCTCACCTTGATGGACGGAGGCGGGGCCGGCGAGGTGGTGCCGCGGGGTGGTGAGCTTGGTCGACGGAGGCGGGGCCGGCGAGGTGGTGCCGCGGGGTGGTGCCGCGGGGTGGTGCACGTAGAGCTTGGTCGACGGAGGCGCGGACCGGGGGCGTCGGAGCTGTCGGCGGCGTCCAGGAAGGAGGGGAACGGGGGCGTCGGCGCTGCGGCGGGTGGGGCGGCAGGGAGCGGGTGGGGCGGCGGGGTGGTGTGCCGGTCGGCGGCGGGGAGCGGGGGCGGCAGGGTCGTGGTGGCGGCGCTGGGTCTGGGTGAGAGGAACCCTATCCTCTCGCTCGGGCTGCCAGGAAAAATGAAACGAACGGGTACGCTCGCTCGGGTGGGTTTCTTTTTTTACTGGTCCAAGCCCTAGATTTTTTTTAAATCCTTTTCTTTTATTCTATTATCTGTACAAATGTAAAGATAAAAAATAAACAGCTGTATTTGTATGGCACAACCTAAGTTTTGGTGGGGTTCCGACGCTCCGGGGCCCCGCTTCGGCGAAACCCTGAATCCGCTGGAAAAACCCTAACGTTTTCGTCTACCCCCATAGACGTGCGTCGAAAGGGCGTAGGCCAGTGGACTTTTTTGCCTGGTTGTGTTAGGTTAGGCCATAGGCACATGGGAAACCAACTTTTATCACAAGTTTTTACAAGATTGCCCCCGTTTCGTCCGAAGTGGGAGTTTTCACCTCTAAGTCCACACACTTGGTAGAGAGAAACTGAAGTCGGTGAAGCCGGTCACACCCCGGAGTAGGATATTGCACATTTACAACACACAACACACTTGTATACATATGGTATGGCACAACCTAGGTTTTGGTGGGGTTCCGACGCTCCGATGCCCCGCTTCGGCGAAACCCGAATCCGCTGGGAAAACCCTAACGTTTTCGTCTACCGCCATAGACGTGCGTCGAAAGGGGGTAGGCCAGTGGACTTTTTTGCTTCGTTGTGTTAGGTTAGGCCATAGGAAGGTGAGAAACCAAAGTCTACCCCAAATCAACACAAGATTCCATCCGGTTCTCCCGAAACGGGAGTTTTCACCTCTAAGTGCAGAAACTCACTAGAGAGAAAGTGAAGCCGGTGAAGCCGGTCACACCCCGGAGTAGGATATTGCACATTTACAACACATAACACACTTGTATACATATGGTATGGCACAACCTAGGTTTTGGTGGGGTTCCGACGCTCCGGGGACCCGCTTCGGCGAAACCCTGAATCCGCTGGAAAAACCCTAACGTTTTCGTCTACCCCCATAGACGTGCGTCGAAAGGGGGTAGGCCAGTGGACTTTTTTGCCTGGTTGTGTTAGGTTAGTCCATAGGCACATGGGAAACCAACTTTTATCACAAGTTTTTACAAGATTGCCCCCGTTTCGTCCGAAGTGGGAGTTTTCACCTCTAAGTCCACACACTTGGTAGAGAGAAACTGAAGTCGGTGAAGCCGGTCACACCCCGGAGTAGGATATTGCACATTTACAACACACAACACACTTGTATACATATAGTATGGCACAACCTAGGTTTTGGTGGGGTTCCGATGCTCCGGGGCCCCGTTTCGGCGAAACCCTGAATCCGCTGGAAAAACCCTAACGTTTTCGTCTACCCCCATAGACGTGCGTCGAAAGGGGGTAGGCCAGTGGACTTTTTTGCCTGGTTGTGTTAGGTTAGGCCATAGGCACATGGGAAACCAACTTTTATCACAAATCAACACAAGATTCCATCCGGTTCTCCCGAAACGGGAGTTTTCACCTCTAAGTGCAGAAACTCACTAGAGAGAAAGTGAAGCCGGTCACACCCCGGAGTAGGATATTGCACATTTACAACACATAACACACTTGTTTACATATGGTATGGCACAACCTAGGTTTTGGTGGGGTTCCGACGCTCCGGGGCCCGCTTCGGCGAAACCCTGAATCCGCTGGAAAAACCCTAACGTTTTCGTCTACCCCCATAGACGTGCGTCGAAAGGGGGTAGGCCAGTGGACTTTTTTGCCTGGTTGTGTTTGGTTGGGACATAGGCACATGGGAAACCAACTTTTATCACAAGTTTTTACAAGATTCCCCCGTTTCGTCCGAAGTGGGTTTTTCACCTCTAAGTCCACACACTTGGTAGAGAGAAACAGAAGTCGGTGAAGCCGGTCACACCCCGGAGTAGGATATTGCACATTTACAACACACAACACACTTGTATACATATGGTATGGCATACCCTAGGTTTTGGTGGGGTTCCGACGCTCCGGGGCCCCGCTTCAAGTAACGTCCATTAAGGAGAGAGACTATCTGTTGACACACGAACACGTCACGTGTACCCGCGGCGCCGAGGGAGATGCTCCGCAACTCACTCCGCGGGAGGCTCGCCGGAAGCGCGATACGCAAGACAATCCGGCGAGCACTTTTGGAACCCGACACCCACGCGGCCGGGAGAGACCCCGTCTGGACGCACGGCGGTGATGGGCTGCCCTAGGTCGGTTCGCCCGCCCCCAGGACTTCGTAGATCAAAGCTCTCCAAAACGAAGAACTCCGACGAACGAGAAGCAGAAAACTAGGGCAGGAGATGAAAGTCTGTAGATTGGTTTGTGTTTGACGATTGTGTGTTGTTCAATCGGCCGGCACCCTCGTATATAAGGGCGGCTGGACTTCCCGTGCAAGGAAAGGTTTGGATTCACGTCCAAAACCCTAATCTGGGTCCAATTCGGTTGGTCTGACCCGAACTTTCCAAAACTGTTCGGTCTGCACCTTACGGGTCGTTTTTGAGCCAGTTACCGACCTCGGATGAAAATCTCGTAGAAAACAAAGTTGTTCGTCTCGAAAAAACGAAGAACTTTCATTTTATGCGTTTTTCCATTTGACTTCATCTGGACCCCTCAAATTCAATCGGAAGCAAATCAATGCGTTTTTAGTCTTTTCCGGATTGCACTCACCCGAGGGCAGAGCATGTTTGTGGTAGGGCGACCAGCCTGTGCTCTTCTGCTTCGTGTGCCAAAGCTGTTCGGTCTGCACCTTCCGGGTCGTTTTTGAGGTTGTAAACGACTCCGGATCGAAATCTCGTAAAAAGAGAAGTTGTTCGTCTCGAAAAAACGAAGAACTTTCCTTTTATATGTTTTTCCATTTGACGCCATCTGGACCACTCAAATTCAATCGGAATCAAATCGATACGGTTTTTTAGTACTTCCCGATCGCACTCACCCGAGGGCAGAGGACGTCTGTGGTAGGGCGAGCTTCGTGTGCGTCAAAGGACAGAGCATGTCTTATTTTGGCTCCACAAGTTGCATATGACCTCGGATTGAAATGATCCAAAAACCAAAGTTGCTCGTCTCGACGAGGCGCATAACTTTTGTTCACATTATTTTTTCATTTGAGATCATCTTTGTGACATCTCTTCATAAGCCAAAATTGGTCGTCAACACATGCCCCTATGTTTTTTGGCAAAGCTAGCGTGCCAAAAAATAACTTGCATCATTATTGTTCTAAGGACGATGTCAACACTCCATCGGCCATATGTTCTTAGGGCGATAATAATTTATCGGCCATATGCTCTTAGGGCGATAATATTTTATCGGCCATTTGCGTGATTAGGCTTCCTGCCACACGCTCGGGTAGAATTTCTTCAAGTAACGTCCATTAAGGGCCCGAGGCAATGTCAAACCTCCATCTGTAGATTCCACCAAATATGAGTTTCCAGGCACAACTCTCACGATCTTAAAAGGACCCTCCCAGCTCGGAGACCATTTGCCGAATTTCTTGTCCTTCGAACCAACCGGCAAGATTACCTTCCAGACGAGATCACCGACCTGAAAACTTTTCAGCTTCACCTTCTTGTTATACGCCCTGGCTACCCGTAATTTGTCTCTCTCATGTCCTTCAATGCCGTCAAACGTTTATCAGCAACCTCATCAATGTTATCCATCATCAAGTTGTGAAAATCAACTGCTGATAAACCATCTTGTTTGCGATTCTCAACGCAGCCAGATTTACCTCAACAGGCAAAACGGCTTCTTGCCCATATACCAACTCATACGGCGTTACCTTGGTCGCGCCGTGCCGTGAAATCCTGTGTGCCCACAATGCTTCGGACAACACTTCGTGCCACCTCCTCGGATATTCGTCGATCTTCTTCTTGATTAGCCGAATCAATGTCTTATTGCTAGATTCGGCTTGTCCATTGGCTTGGGCATAATAAGGAGATGAATTGAGCATCTTTATACCATATGATTCGGCGAACTCTTTCACTTCCTTTGCCATAAATGATGTACCCTGATCCGTAGTCAAGGTCTGTGGCACACCGAATCTATGAATAATGTGCTCGGCTATGAATTTAATTACCTCCTTATGCGTCACATTCCGGAGAGGTACTGCTTCAGACCACTTGGTAAAATAATCAGTGGCCACCAATACGAACCGATGCCCTTTCGAGGACGCAGGATGAATCATGCCAATAAAATCCAATCCCCATCCCCTGAACGGCCACGGCTTCACAATAGGATGTAGCATAGCAGCAGGTGCCAATTGGATGTCCCCGAACTTCTGACAAGACTCACACCCCTTATAATACCTGAAGCAATCATTAATCATCGTCGGCCAATAAAATCCAGCACGCCGTAGCAACCACTTCATCTTGTGAGCCGACTGATGTGTACCGCATATACCTTCATGTACCTCTCCCATGGCAACTCTCGCTTGATCTTCATCTAGACACTTCAGGAGAATGCCATCCACCGTTCGACGATATAAATCATTGTCCAGCAACGTATATTTGAATGCCAACCGCGAACAGCCTGTCCGTCCTCTTGCTAGGATCCTGCAAGTATTCAATAATAGGTCTCCTCCAACCTCCTTGTGTACCTGCACTAGACCCTTCATTAGCAGCCGAATCAATGGGGGTCAATTCGGCTTACATATTTCAGCAAAAGCAAGCATCGGCTTATAAGAACGATGAAACGTGCCACGGCTGACGTGATAGCCAGATGCTTGTTGTGCTAAATCATTTGCAACACTATTATTCTGCCTAGATACATGAGTAATATTGAAATAATCCAAAGTAGCAATTATGTCTAAGCATTTATCAAGATACATATTAAGTGATCCGTCGATGCACTGAAAAACTTTGTTTACTTGTTGCACTATCAACAATGAATCACCAAAAGCCTCCACATGTGTCGCGCCCACGGTGACCAACATCTCCAGCCCGAATAGCAATGCTTCATATTCGGCTTGATTATTTGTGCAGAAATATTCTAAGCGACACGAGGCCTCAAAAACAGCACCGTGAGGAGAAATATAAACAATGCCGACCCCCTGGCCATCGTCACAAACTGAACCATCAAAGTATAGTCTCCATGGTACTAGCGAAACAAGGTTAACATCTATCTCATGCTCATTGTCAATCCGATGCTCAACAATAAAATCAGCAACAATTTGGCCTTTCATAGATTTTAAGGATTCATAAGCCAAATCATATTCAATTAAACCATACGCCCACTTGCCGATTCTACCACTCAAAATCGGCCTGTGCAACATGTATTTTATGACATCGGTTTGACAAGCTATAGTGCACACGCTAGACAACAAATAATGCCGTACTTTGGTGCAAGCATAATATAAGCATAAGCATAATTTTTCAATGAACGTGTACCTTGTTTCGGCATCCAATAAACGCCGGCTCAAATAAGTGATAATGTGCTCCTTCCCTTCGGTTTCTTGTGTTAAAACAGCGCCAATAACGTTGTCTTCCGCAGCAATGTACAGCCGAGACGGCTCTCCATGCCTAGGCGCCCTCATCACCGGAGGGGTGGATAAACACCGCTTGATGTTCTCGAACGCTTCTTGCTGCTTTGCCCCCCAGGCAAACTCACGATCAGACTTCAACCGAAGAATAGGAGTGAAGGCACTAACTTTCCCGGACAGATTCACTATAAACCGCCTCAAATAATTTATTTTGCCCAGGAATTTCTGCACGTCCTTCTTGCATTTTGGTGCTTCCACTTTCTTTATTGCTTCTATCTTCTTGGGATCAATTTCTATACCATGCTCATGAATAACAAAGCCCAAGAACTTCCCAGCCGATACTCCAAACGCACACTTCAACGGGTTCATCTTCAGTCCATACTTCCGCATCCTCTCAAACGCTAGGCGCAAATCGGCTAAGTGGGAATCAGCAGCACTTGATTTAACTACAACGTCATCGATGTAAACTTCAAGTATGACTCCAAGTAAATCATGAAATATTAAATTCATCGCTCGCTGGTACGTGGCACCAGCATTCTTCAAGCCGAAGGTCATTGTCCACTCGAATAGACCAACAAAACCAGGGCAACGAAAAGCCGTCTTGTATGCGTCCTCTTCGGCCATAAAAATCTGGTTGTACCCCGCATTTCCATCAAGAAAACTGATAATCCTGTGACCAGAAGCATTGTTAATAAGCATATCAGCTATAGGCATAGGGTACTCATCTTTGGGCGTAGCCCTGTTCAAGTCCCGGAAGTCGATGCAGATCCGTAGCTTGGTAGATCCTTTCTTCTCCACGGGCACAATGTTGGAAATCCAATCCGCATACCTGCAAGTCTTGATGAAATTAGCTTTAAGCAAACGACCGATCTCTTCCTTGATTCGGTCATACATATTAGGATCAAATTTCCTAGCCGGTTGCTTATGAGGTCTAAAACCGGCCTTAATTGGTAACCGATGCTCAACTAGCTCTCGGCTTAATCCAGGCATCTCATGATATTCCCATGCAAAGCAATCAACAAATTCTTTTAGCAAGCCGATCAACACGAATTTATAATCGGCGCTCAAATTTTTGTTTACAAACGTCGGCCTAGGAACAGAACCATCCCCTATGTCTACCTCCTCCAATGGGTCGGCCGACGTAAATCCTTGTCCCAACTTGTCCATGTCTTCTATCTCCTCTATAGATTCACCATATCGCTCCCAACGGCCCGATATTCGTCGAGCCTCTTTTGCAGCCACTCTTTGTTATGATCCATTAGACTATGAACGTGACAGCCGATTATCACCAATCGGCTTTAGAGAGACGGGTATAAAACCATTCCTTGTAGCACTAAGGAAGTCAAAATCTGAAAGATCCGCCCCGTCAGACATGTGGCGTTGGGATGCTGCCAATCCACCAAAGAATCGGCCAAAGCAACGCAAGCCGAATTATCCGCATGGACGACCTCCACTTCATCCTCAACCCACTGAATCAAGAACTGGTGCAATGTGGATGGCACGCACTGGTTCGCATGGAGCCAATCGCGGCCAAGTATGACATTGTAGTTACCTTGCACCTCAGCGACGAAGAAAGCAGTGGCCAAAGTCTTGCTCCCCACCGTGAGCTCAACACTCATAACGCCTTTGGCCTCGGTCCGTTCCTTGCCTTCAAATCCGTTGAGCACCATGTTGGTCTTCATCAACTTATCCTCATCTAGCCCCAACTTCTTGAAGACCGAATACGGCATCAAATTTACCACGGCGCCTCCATCAACAAGCATCCTAGCAACCGGTGATCCATCAATATGTCCCTTGATAAACAGTGGTTTTAAATGATTCACCGGTTCTCGTGGCTTCTCAAAGATAGCATTCTTGGGACCAAAATCCAGCTGCGCCACCTCTCCTTCTTCGTCTGTAGCACGGAACTCAGAGGGCAAGTAATACACCATGTTAATATCCATACTTCCCCTGGGCGGTGTGTTCTCGAAGTCCACCATCTCCTCATCGCCCTCTGGCGTGGTTTCCACCTCCAAATCGCTCTCCTGCTTATCCGCCAACTCCAACTCATCAGCTGTCGTGATCATGTCGGTGGACGCAGGCGATGTATTAACATCGGCGTTTTCCACAGGTGGTGTAGGAATTGGTGTGACCTCCACATCTGCAGCCTTTTTTACCGCCTTGCGCACCCACATTTGAGACGGAGCCGGGTGAATCCCTTCGAAGAATTCATCCCTCCACATCTCTTCATCGTGTTGCCTTCTGCTGGTTCCTCATGCGCTGCAACTTCCTCTTCTGAGTTTTGGTTATCCCGCGAGGACACCACTTAGGCTGCGTGTATTTTGGATCCCTCGGCTTGGTCTGGCTGCTGCTGGCTTCGTGATCGTTAGCCGAGGTCCGCTGCTGCATAGATGAAACCGGCTGAATGGCCGATTTGCTGCCGCTCCCTGCCACGACAGGACTCCCATCGTTTTTGCTGCCGTGGCGAGCCGCTGTCCCGGCGATGTATGTTCGCTGCTTGCTCCTGTCGCGGCGGCCGTTTCGGCAAATTTCTCTGCCACGACACCGTTTTGGCAGATTCGTTGCCGCCGCGCTGCGCTCTCCTGTTTTCAACCGATCCGTCAATGACCGGTTCCCCGAGCGACAACTCATGCGTGCCAATGATTATGGTGCCCACGTCTGTGACACGTCCGTGTTGCCCAGCACTTGTTGACTCGCCCGCTGTTGGTGACGTAGGACGCCAAACCCTCTGCACGTCGTGGCGATGATATGACCGATTGGCGTTGCTGCCCAACCGGTCGTGAACAGAGCGTCTGATCCTGTCATGAACGGATCTCCGAGGAGCTGTCCACCCGGATGAAATGCATATGGCACCATTGGGGCTTGCATCTGTCCTCCGTTGTAATATCGTGGCGCATAGGGAAGTGTCGCCCCATGGGGCCCAGGCATCCACTGCCCATACGGCCTCTCACACCTCGGAGACCTCTCCCTTGGAGGTGATCTTGGACGCTTCATATGAGATTGCCGGTTGTACGAACCGGCAGCTTGGCGCGTGTACTTGTTTAGCAACATGTCGAAGGTTGGTTTGATCTTCTTGTATCGTGCATTCGCCTCATTCTTCTTCCACTTTCCAACTTCTGGGCTCTTCGGCTTTATGAATTTAGCACGAATACCCTCTTGCGCTGGTGCTTGCCCCCGGGTGCGGTGTTCTTGATAGTAATTTTCAGCACCTCCTTGCCCCCGGCTTGCTTGTCCAGCACCACTTCTCTCCTTGCAGCCTTGTCGTTGTCCTTGTTGTTCCTGGGCTCACCAATAACGACATTAGCTTTGTTAACAGATCCGGCCGCCTCTGGCCGAATTAGCACCTTCTTCCCCTGCAGCTCGATGGTGTTCATGGGGAAAGGCTGCTTATCGACTTGCATATCAGAAAAACTCAATCGTCCGTCATTGATGGCCGATTGTATCTGTCGTCGAAAAATATTGCAGTCGTTAGTAGCATGAGAAAATGAATTATGATACTTGCAATATGCTCGCCGTTTTAACTCATCAAACGGCGGTAAAGTATGAGAAATGCGAATATGTTTGTCTTTAAGCATAGCATCAAAAATTCTATCACATTTACCAACATCAAAGCTGAACACCATATCATCATCCCGACCCTTGCGAGTCGGCTTTAAAGCTTCACATGTATACGGTTTGGCCTTTGATGGCCAAACAAACTCAGCAGCATATACATCGGCCTCATCGTCCGAATTTTCGCTGTTGTAATCTACCATATGGAGATGAGGACGATCGGATTTGGACCTATGCACATCTCTTGCTTCTTTGCTTCGGCTCTCTTGAGCTAAAGCTCTTTGCAAAACATGGCTAACGTTTAAAAACTCGTAACCTTCAATTCTTTCTTTTATGTGAGTTCTCAAACCATTAAGCACCAAGTCTGCCATGTCCCTCTCAGTTATCACTAAACTATAACATCGGTTCTTAGTATCTCTAAATCTTTTGACATAATCGGTGACCGATTCATCATGTTTTTGCCTAACCGATGTAAGATGTGATAACTTAAGTTCATTATCACCGCTGTAAAAATGCTCATGGAATTTCTTTTCTAAATGAAACCAAGTATTAATAGAACCATAAGGTAAAGCAGAAAACCATGAGAAAGCGGTACCAGTTAAAGACAAAGGAAACAGCGCACTTTTAATTCATCGCTATTGCCAGCTTCTCCGAGCTGTGCTAGATATTGGCTAACATGTTCCCAAGTCGTTTTGCTATCTACCCCGTTAAATTTAGCAAAATCAGGCACCTTGTAACCTTGAGGATATGGCAAAGCATCAAAATATTCAGGGTAGGGTTTATGATAAACTCGGCTGGTTGTTTCGACTCCATATTTTTCAAAGAAAACTTGATCTAAATCTTCTCTGAATTTGGCTAATCTCTCTTCTATCGTGGATGAACCTGCCGATGGTGGATTTGCTACAAGAGCCGAATTAACATTCGGCGTCATGCTAGTATGAGGGAAACGTGAACCCGAATTCGGCGGTATCGCCGAATAAGGGATATTCCTGAGTGGTGTATGGAACTCCGGCGCAGGAATAATTTGATCACTTTGGACATGATACGGATTCATCGGCACATACGGCACCGATGGTTTAGGCAGAGGTATATTCTTTTTAGCATTATCTCGCTCTACGATTACATCATAAATTTTACTAGTTCCATCATTAACATGACTCTGGATTTCAGCTATTTGGGCAGGAGAAAAAAGAGAACTGCTTACAGCGGGATTTTCGATGTTGAGGTCGAGAGGTACGAACTCCGGCTCTTTGATCGGCGAGGTCACCCCTTGCCGATCTATCTTGAAGCTGGCCAAGTACAGTTCTTGGTCTTCTTGTTCCCGCTTGAGTCGCAGCGCCTCAAACTCCTCGCTCCTCTTCTTCTTCCACGCCTCCAGGCCTTGGCGTTGTTCTTCCGACAGGTCTTCGATGGTAGGCTTGATGATGTTGTCGGTATCGATACCGGCGGCGTCGGTCTTGGAATTGGCATTGTTGTCCAATTTACAGATCGAATCGTCCCCAGCGGAGTCGCCAAAAAGTGTGTTGACACACGAACACGTCACGTGTACCCGCGGCGCCGAGGGAGATGCTCCGCAACTCACTCCGCGGGAGGCTCGCCGGAAGCGCGATACGCAAGACAATCCGGCGAGCACTTTTGGAACCCGACACCCCACGCGGCCGGGAGAGACCCCGTCTGGACGCACGGCGGTGATGGGCTGCCCTAGGTCGGTTCGCCCGCCCCCAGGACTTCGTAGATCAAAGCTCTCCAAAACGAAGAACTCCGACGAACGAGAAGCAGAAAACTAGGGCAGGAGATGAAAGTCTGTAGATTGGTTTGTGTTTGATGATTGTGTGTTGTTCAATCGGCCGGCACCCTCGTATATAAGGGCGGCTGGACTTCCCGTGCAAGGAAAGGTTTGGATTCACGTCCAAAACCCTAATCTGGGTCCAATTCGGTTGGTCTGACCCGAACTTTCCAAAACTGTTCGGTCTGCACCTTACGGGTCATTTTTGAGCCAGTTACCGACCTCGGATGAAAATCTCGTAGAAAACAAAGTTGTTCGTCTCGAAACAACGAAGAACTTTCATTTTATGCGTTTTTTCATTTGACTTCATCTGGACCCCTCAAATTCAATCGGAAGCAAATCAATGCGTTTTTAGTCTTTTCCGGATTGCACTCACCCGAGGGCAGAGCATGTCTGTGGTAGGGCGACCAGCCTGTGCTCTTCTGCTTCGTGTGCCAAAACTGTTCGGTCTGCACCTTCCGGGTCGTTTTTGAGGTAGTAAACGACTCCGGATTGAAATCTCGTAAAAAGAGAAGTTGTTCGTCTCGAAAAAACGAAGAACTTTCCTTTTATACGTTTTTCCATTTGACGCCATCTGGACCTCTCAAATTCAATCGGAAGCAAATCGATATGGTTTTTTAGTACTTCCCGATCGCACTCACCCGAGGGCAGAGGACGTCTGTGGTAGGGCGAGCTTCGTGTGCGTCAAAGGACAGAGCATGTCTTATTTTGGCTCCACAAGTTGCATATGACCTCGGATTGAAATGATCCAAAAACCAAAGTTACTCGTCTCGACGAGGCGCATAACTTTTGTTCACATTATTTTTTTATTTGAAATCATCTTGGTGACATCTCTTCATAAGCCAAAATTGGTCGTCAACACTATCTGTGGCGCACAGGTAAGCCTGTGCGCCACTGGTAAAAAAGGAGGAGAGAGATTACCTGTGGCGCACCGTGCTGTGCTGTGATGACGTGGATCACACGTTCGTTGGGAGACCCCAAGAGGAAGGTATGAAGCAGTGTAGCAGCAGTTTCCCTCAGTATGAAACCAAGATTTAATCGAACCAGTAGGAGTAAGAAATCACTTCTGAAGGTTTCAGTGGCGCGCTGGCGTGGAACCTGCACACAACACAATCAAATTACTTTGCCCCAACGAAACAGTGAGGTTGTCAATCTCACCGGCTTGCTGAAAACAAAGAATTAAACGTATGGTGTGAAAAATAGTGTTTAATTGCAGAGAATGAAAAGGAACAATGATTGCAGTTGGTTGTATTATCAGTGTAAAAGAATGGACCGGGGTCCACAGTTCACTAGTGGTGTCTCTCCATAAAAGATAACTGACATGCTGGGTGAACAAATTACAGCTGGGCAATTGATAAAATATTGAGCGCATGACAATGCATATATATGACATGATGACTACTATGATATTCATGTAGGCATTACGACAAAATACATAGACCGTTATCCAACAGCGTCTATGACTAATAATCCACCTCCAGGTTGTCATACCAAGTTCCCCGTTGGTATTAAGTTGCAAGTAACGGATAATCGCATTAAGTAATTTGCGTAATGTAAACAAATGCATTAGACCTAATGGCGCACCCTTAAGCTAAGTATCGGTTATTTTATCCCTAGTGGCAACAGCACATCAACAATCTTAGAAGTTGCTGTCACTCTCCCAGATTACCGGAGGCATGAACCCACTATCTAGCATAAATACTAACTCTTGGAGTTACAAGCATCTACTTGGCCAAAGCATCTACTAGTAACGGAAAGCATGCAAGATCATAAATAACATATAAGATAGATTGATAATCAACTTGACATAGTATTCAATATTCATCGGATCCCAGCAAACACAACATGTAGCATTACAATAAGATGATCTTGATCATTATAGGCGGCTCACAAGATCTAAACATGATAGCATAAAGTGGAGAGACAACCATCTAGCTACTGCTATGGACCCGTAGTCCAAAGATGAACTACTCACACATCACTCCGGAGGCAGGCATGGTGATGTAGAGCCCTCCGGTGATGATTCCCCTCTCCGGCAGGGTGTCAGGAAGACCTTCTGAACCCTCCCGAGTTAGGGTTGACGGCGGCGGCGTCTCTGAAACTTTTCATGGATAATGGCTCGGGTGTCTAGGGTTTTCCCGTGAAGATGAATAAATAGGCGAAAGGGCGGCGACTGGAGCGACCCGAGGGGCCCACTCCACACCGCGGCGCGGTTGGAGGTGGGGCCGCGCCGCCCTATGGTGTGGCCGCCTCCTCGGTCGCCTCCGTCTCTCCTTCGGACTTTCGTGTACGTGTTGGAAAAATAGGAGGTCCTGTCCAGGTTTCGTCCAATTCCGAGAATATTTCCAGAATAGCTTTTCTGAAATACAAAAACAGCAGAAAACAGGAACTGGCACTGTGGCATCTTGTTAATAGGTTAGTCCATAAAATGCATAAAACGGCTATGAAGTGTATATAAAACATGTAACAATTGGTATAATAATATCAACATGGAACATCAGAAATTATAGATACGTTTGAAACGTATCATGGTGCGCCACAGGTAAAAACAGAGAGAGAATACCTGTGGCGCACCACTGCCCAGTGCGCCACAGGTATTTCGGGGCAGATATTTTGCAAAGTGGACAGAGAATACCTGTGGCGCACCACTGCACGGTGTGCCACAGGTAATTTTTTTACCTGTGGCGCACGGTGTAAAAAACTGGGCTGCACAGGGGTCCGTGAGTGGAGTTGATCTCCATTGTCTATTTACGTACGACAAAACAAAGCTCAAGTCAAAAAAAATTGATGCCACAACCGCACCTAATCCACTCGATTCTCTCTCCCCTCTTCCTTCTCTCTCCACCAAACCCTTTTACTAGAAAATATCTAGACCTTAGAGATACCAATCATGCAAACCAAATTTCAACGAGCTTTACGGTAGTTCTTCATTAATAGGTTTTAACTACATGATACAAAAGCTTAAACATGAACTACTTGATAACTCAAAACAATTGGCAAGTATCAAATTATCCAAGACAGTGATCTACAAGAATATGTAAGCTTTTTCCATTATACCATCTACCACATGCAGCATTTTCTGTTCCAACCAAACACCAATCAACTTATTTCAACATAAACTCTCCAAACAATTATAAGTGAAGCAAGAGAGTACTTTCTTTAAAAGAACTAACAGCTCTGAATAAGAGATGCATGCAAAACAGGAGCTAAAAGCATAGCAATAGCTAGATAAGAATACTCAACAAGTATAAGTGAAGAATATGAGTATTCATATGAAAAAGCGGAGCGTGTCTCTCTCCCAATCAAGAATGTTAGGGTCCAATCAAGTTGACCATAATAAAAATAAAATACTGAAAATAAAAGGCACACAGACGCTCCAAGTAAAGCACATATGATGTGAAATAATTAAAATATAGTTTCACTAGAGATGACCTGATAAGTTGCCGATGAAGAAGGGGATGCCCAAGGCATCCCCAAGCTTAGACGCTTGAGTCTTCTTGAAATATGATGGGGTGATCCATGGGAGCATCCCCAAGCTTAAACTCTTCACTCTTCTTGATCACATTATATCATCCTTCTCTCTTGACCCTTGAAAACTTCCGCCACACCAAACTCAGAGTAATTCTCATTAGAGGGTTAGTGCACAATCAAAAACTCACATGTTCTATAAGGACACAAACATAACTGTTACTTTTAACATTAACTACTGCCGCTGATGTTATGTGAAGCTCTTCTCCCTAAAAAATAATTCCACTCAACACTAGTAAAAGAGAGAATGCGAAAAATAAAAGACAGAATCTGTCTAAACAGAACAGTCTGTAAAGACGAAAAATTTCGAGGCACTTACGTTGCTCAGATCGAAAAACGCAAAACTAACGAAAGATGCGTACATATCTGAGGATCACGCACAACAATTTACAGATTTAAATAATTTTTCTGTGATTTTACAGAAGTAAAACGGTGAACAGCAGAAATCTGTTTCTGCGCAGAAATCCAAATCTAGCATCATCTTCCAATTAGAGGCTCCACTTGGCACAACAATGCGATAAAATAAAGATACAAAGGAATTGTTACAGAAGTAAACAACTCTTTGTCTCAAAAAGAAAAGAAAAATTGCAGAACTAAAATAATGGGTTGTCTCCCATAAGCGCTTTTCTTTAACGCCTTTTAGCTAGGCATAGTGATTTTTATGATGCTCACATAAAGATGAGAGTTGAAACATAAAAGAGAGCATCAAGAAGCATATATAAAACATGTTTAAATCTAAAACTCTTCCTATGCATAGGAGCCTTGTAAGAAAACAAATCAATGTAGCACAAAGAGACTAGCGGAAACCAAAACAAGTGCAGCTTCAAAACTTTCAACATAAAGAGAGGAGACTTAATATTATTGAGATATATGAAACCGTGTCTCCCTCTCACATAATGACCATTAGGTCCTAAAGCAACCAGCATATAAAAGCAACACACGAGAAAGCTCAAAACTTTCATCATAAAGAGAGGAAATTTAATAACATGAAGATTTTTATAACCATATTTTCCTCTCTCAAAATAATTTTCAGTAGCATCATGAATAGACTCAACAATATAGCTATCACATAAAGAATTCTTATCATGATCCACATGCATAAAAGTATCATTACTATCCACACAAGCATAATAAATTTCATTAGTAATAGTGGGAGTAAAACTAGCACATCCATCATTATAATCATCATAAATTGGAGGCATAGAATAATCATAATGAATTTTATCATCAATAGTAGATGTACTGAAAATATCATATTCATCATTATAAACATCATATATAGGAGGCATATCATAATCAACATAAACTTTCTCCTCAATACCTGGGGGACTAAAAATATTATTTTCATAAAAAACGACCTCCCCAAGCTTAAAGTCTTCCATAGCATTAGCAATAATGGTGTTCAAAGAATTTATAGTAATAACATTGCTACCATCATGCATATAAATTTCTATAGGTTTTTTAATTTTCTCTTCAAACACTTCATGTCCCAATTCAAGATAAATTTTATAAAGCTCTCTCATGTTGTTTTCAGCCACTAGTTTCAAGGAAAGTAACCATTGATAGCAAGTAAAGAGCTAGACATAATAACTCAGCAAGACAATAACAAAGTAAAGAGATTGGAAGCGAGAGACTCCCCTTTCAGAAATCCTCTTACTCCCCGGCAACGGCGCCAGAAAAATTTGCTTGATGACGTGGATCACACGTTCGTTGGGAGACCCCAAGAGGAAGGTATGAAGCAGTGTAGCAGCAGTTTCCCTTAGTATGAAACCAATGTTTAATCGAACCAGTAGGAGTAAGAAATCACTTCTGAAGGTTGTCAGTGGCGCGCTGACGTGGAACCTGCACACAACACAATCAAACTACTTTGCCCCAACGAAACAGTGAGGTTGTCAATCTCACCGGCTTGCTGAAAACAAAGAATTAAACGTATGGTGTGGAAAATAGTGTTTAATTGCAGAGAATGAAAAGGAACAATGATTGCAGTTGGTTGTATTATCAGTGTAAAAGAATGGACCGGGGTCCACAATTCACTAGTGGTGTCTCTCCATAAAAGATAACTAACATGCTGGGTGAACAAATTACAGCTAGGCAATTGACAAAATATTGAGCGCATGACAATGCATATATATGACATGATGACTACTATGATATTCATGTGGGCATTACGACAAAATACATAGACCGTTATCCAACAACGTCTATGACTAATAATCCACCTCCAGGTCGTCATACCGAGTTCCCCGTTGGTATTAAGTTGCAAGCAACGGATAATCGCATTAAGTAATGTGCGTAATGTAAACAAATGCATTAGACCTAACGACGCACCCTTAAGCTAAGCATCGGTTATTTTATCCCTAGTGGCAACAGCACATCCACAATCTTAGAAGTTGCTGTCACTCTCCCAGATTACCGGAGGCATGAACCCACTATCTAGAATAAATACTAACTCTTGAAGTTACAAGCATCTACTTGGCCAAAGCATCCACTAGTAAGGGAAAGCATGCAAGATCATAAATAACATATAAGATAGATTGATAATCAACTTGACATAGTATTCAATATTCATCGGATCCCAGCAAACACAACATGTAGCATTACAATAAGATGATCTTGATCATGATAGGCAGCTCACAAGATCTAAACATGATAGCATAAAGTGGAGAGACAACCATCTATCTACTGCTATGGACCCGTAGTCCAAAGATGAACTACTCACACATCACTCCGGAGGTAGGCATGGTGATGTAGAGCCCTCCGGTGATGATTCCCCTCTAGGGCAGGGTGCCGGGAAGAGCTTCTGAACCCTCCCGAGCTAGGGTTGACGGCGGCGGCGTCTCTGGAACTTTTCATGGATAATGGCTCGGGTGTCTAGGGTTTTCCCGTGAAGATGAATAAATAGGCGAAAGGGCGGCGACTGGAGCGACCCGAGGGGCCCACACCACACCGCGGCGCGGTTGGAGGTAGGGCCACACCGCCCTATGGTGTGGCCGCCTCCTCGGTCGCCTCCGTCTCTCCTTCGGACTTTCGTGTACGTGTTGGAAAAATATGTGGTCCTGTCCAGGTTTCGTCCAATTCCGATAATATTTCCAGAATAGCTTTTCTGAAATACAAAAACAGCAGAAAACAAGAACTGGCACTGTGGCATCTTGTTAGAAGGTTAGTCCCAGAAAATGCATAAAAAGGCTATGAAGTGTATATAAAACATATAACAATTGGTATAATATCAACATGGAACATCAGAAATTATAGATACGTTTGAGACGTATCATGGTGCGCCACACGTAAAAACAGGAGAGAGAATACCTGTGACGCACCACTGCCCCGTGCGCCACTGGTATTTCGGGGCAGATATTTTGCAAGGTGGACAGAGAATACCTGTGGCGCACCACTGCACGGTGCGCCACATGTAAATTTTTTACCTGTGGCACACGGTGAGCTGGTGCGCCAGAGGTAATCTGGGCTGCACATGGGTCAGTGAGTGGAGTTGATCTCCATTGTCTATTTACGTACGACAAAACAAAGCTCAAGTAAAAAAAACTGATGCCACAACCGCACCTAATCCAGTCGATTCTCTCTCCCCTCTACCTTCTCTCTCCACCAAACTCATTTACTAGAAAATATCTAGACCTTAGAGATACCAATCATGGAAACCAAATTTCAACGAGTTTTACGGTAGTTCTTCATTAATAGGTTTTAACTACATGATACAAAAGATTAAACATGAACTACTTGATAACTCAAAATAATTGGCAAGTATCAAATTATCCAAGACAGTGATCTACAAGAATATGTAAGCTTTTTCCATTATACCATCTACCACATGCAGCATTTTCTGTTCCAACCAAACACCAATCAACTTATTTCAACATAAACTCTCCAAACAATTATAAGTGAAGCAAGAGAGTACTTTCTTTAAAAGAACTAACAGCTATGAATAAGAGATGCATGCAAAACAGGAGCTAAAAGCATAGCAATAGCTAGATAAGAATACTCAACAAGTATAAGTGAAGAATATGATTATTCATATGAAAAAGCGGAGCGTGTCTCTCTCCCAATCAAGAATGCTAGGATCCAATCAAGTTGACCATAAGAAAAATAAAATACTGAAAATAAAAGGCACACAGACGCTCCAAGTAAAGCACATATGATATGAAAGAATTAAAATATAGTTTCACTAGAGATGACCTGATAAATTGCCGATGAAGAAGGGCAAGGCATCCCCAAGCTTAGACGCTTGAGTCTTCTTGAAATATGATGGGGTGATCCATGGGAGCATCCCCAAACTTAATCTTTTCACTCTTCTTGATAACATTATATCATCCTTCTCTCTTGACCCTTGAAAACTTCCGCCACACCAAACTCAGAGTAATTCTTATTAGAGGGTTAGTGCACAATCAAAAACTCACATGTTCTATAAGGACACAAACATGACCGTTACTTTTAACATTAACTACTGCCACTGATGTTATGTGAAGCTCTTCACCCTAAAAAAGAATTCCACTCAACACTAGTAAAAGAGAGAATGCGAAAAATAAAAGACAGAATCTGTCTAAACAGAACAGTCTGTAAAGACGAATTTTTTCGAGACACTTACGTTGCTCAGATCGAAACACGCAAAACTAACGAATGATGCGTACATATCTGAGGATCGCGCACAAAAATTTGCAGATTTAAATAATTTTTCTGTGATTTTACAGAAGTAAAACGTGAACAGCAGAAATCTGTTTCTACGCAGAAATCCAAATCTAGCATCATCTTCCTATTAGAGGCTCCACTTGGCACAACAATGCGATAAAATAAAGATACAAAGAAATTGTTACAGAAGTAAACAACTTCTTGACTCGAAAAGAAAAGAAAAATTGCAGAAATAAAATAATGGGTTGTCTCCCATCAACGCTTTTCTTTAACGCCTTTTATCTAGGCATAGTGATTAGTCCCAGAAAATGCATAAAAAGGCTATGAAGTGTATATAAAACATGTAACAATTGGTATAATATCAACATGGAACATCAGAAATTATAGATACGTTTGAGACGTATCATGGTGCGCCACAGGTAAAAACAGGAGAGAGAATACTTGTGGCGCACCACTGCCCCGTGCGCCACAGGTATTTCGGGGCAGATATTTTGCAAAGTGGACAGAGAATACCTGTGGCGCACCACTGCACGGTGCGCCACAGGTAAATTTTTTGCCTGTGGCGCACGGTGAGCTGGTGCGCCACAGGTAATCTGGGCTGCACATGAGTCAGTGAGTGGAGTTGATCTTCATTGTCTATTTACGTACGACAAAACAAAGCTCAAGTAAAAAAAACTGATGCCACAACCGCACCTAATCCACTCGATTTTCTCTCCCCTCTTCCTTCTCTCTCCACCACACAGGCACACACCGCACCGCACCGCACTGCACGCACACATCCATGGCCTTTAGATCCCGTTTCTCTCTCCTCTGGTCAACACATCCATGTCCCTCCCGTCCTCACCCTCTCTCGCCGCCCTGGCCGGCCTGCTCCGCGCCGCGCGTGTCTTCCTCGGCCTCCCCGCGCAGAGCTCGTGTTCTTCAGCCTCCCAGCGCCACAGACCACCGGAGTCGCGCGCCGGCGGATGGCCTAGGCCGAGGGACAGCGGCTTGACGTCGAGCAGCAGAAGGAGAGCGGCCTGGACGGCGGCGCCATACGCTGCGGGCTCGTTGACGGCGACCGCGTCCCGCGAGGGCTCCTCCGCCGGCGTCCTCTGCACTTGTTGTCGATCCCGGCCACCACCACTCGCCGGCCTCCTCCGCTGGCGTGGTCCGCGCTGGCCGTTGACATAGGCCTCCTCCGGCGGCGTCTTTGCGACCAGCGCTGGCTGGGAAGGCCGCCATCTGCTGCTGCCGCAGTCCTCCCCGGCCGGTGTGCCTTTCCGTGTGCGCGTAGCAAATCTAGACCAGGGAATCTAGGTCCCGGGTGGATTTTATTTTTTTAATTCGAAATAACTTATAAGTGGCGCCACTGATAGTTTTGTTACCGTGCGCCACAGGTAACACTTACCTGTGGCGTAGTTTTAGTGGCGCACCACCGTGCGCCACTGATAGTCCATTTTGGTGCGCCACTAATAGCCTTTTTTCTACTAGTGATGTTTTGTGTTCTGTGCAACGTATTATCCCAAACGTTGGTGTTCTCTGCAAAAAGAAGTTGGGGTTGTGGTTATGTGCAAAAGAAGCCCAACAAGTGGTGTTATGTGCTAAAACCTCCACGCATGGGCAGGCACTAAGTAGACGAGTGGCCCTTGAATAGCCAATGCTCTCTCAGTCCCTCGCTTGTCTATCCTCTCCATTACCTTATTCCAAGGTCGATCATAATATGAGAGCCAATGCATTGTAACTCGTGGCTTTCCGTGCTCCTTATAGCATCTTTGTTGGTAGTTGCTTCCAACACCTATCCATGAATGTCGCGATTTTTGTGAACAATATGTAGTCACTCAAGTACTCCCTCCGTTCCAATTTAAATGAATTCTACTTGTCAACATGTAGATGTACCTAGACATGTTACAAGTATAGATACATCCACATTTTGACAAAGTGAAGTCATTTAATTTGGAACGGAGGGAGTAGGTCATTGGATCTGGTTGTATGGTCTGTTAAATTGGTCCAGAACGCCTAGTTAAACATTTTGTAAATGATTGTTATACGAGAGATTTCTTCGATGCTGAATGGTCACGAGGTTGTTATTCATTCCTCTTACCATGTACTCCCTCCGTTCCAAATTAGATGACTTCCATTTGTCCACATACGGATGTATCTAGACATGTTACATGTATAGGTACATTCACATGTGGATGAATGGAAAGTCATCTAATTTAGAACGGAGGGAGTAGTTAGTCCATTGCTCGTTTCTTGCCGGAAAAAAAAAGTATCAACTACACACACACACACACACACACACACACACAAAAAAAAAACTAAACGAGTCTCTCCCTCCCTCCCTCATAGAGTCATAGGCGAATGAGAAGTTACCAAGGAACAGGTTATGGTGCAAAACTCAAATGAGATAATTGTAAGCGAGTCATGTCTTACTAATACTGCATCATATGTTACGCTTAATGACCATAAGTTTGATCCTAAGAGGTACCACGTAGTACCAAATTCAATTTGATAGGAGTGAGTCTTGAACCTTGGCTGTCTTGCCTACCACCTGATGGTGTTCTTGGCCTTTTGATCACCATGACATTGCTACAGCATGGCCGTGTGTTGGTCCAACTTAGAATTGGTGTGTTCAAAACTTCAAATCCGATCCGGTGCATCGCGAATTCTAATGGAAATCGCCTTAATAATACCAAGAATGTGCTTCAAAGTAGAATTTGCTCATCCAAATGTGCAAACCTGCAACAAGACAAAAATTAATATACTCCGTACTAGAAGTATTTTGCACGGGATTCACTGAATACAAAAGGTGAACCAATCCGGGTCCTGCCTGTCACACGCTAATCGACTGCCAGAAACCCCGCAAAAATACTGAATCGTCGGAAAGAAGCTTTTTTGGCTGAACAGAAAGCAGGGCACCGACGGCGATTCTCCGTTTCTCACCGTCCCGTTTGCTGGGCGGTAAACGCCGGCGACCGGGAAGGCAGGTTGGACTGGAACAAACAAACCGTGCGTGCACCACACGCCAGGCCAGCACAAGGTGAGGAAACATCCGCGCCGCCAGCTGGCGGGCCCCACCTCCGCTCACCGTTGGTCAAGGCCTTTCTACTCTTAAAAAAAAAACGCAAGCGGCAACGGCTACATCCTCTTCCTCCCGTGGCGTGCGCTCCGGACACGCGTGCTTGTCCACAAGAAATCGTGCCCAGTCCACTGACACGTGGGACCAGCACAAAACTGTCACCAAGAGTACTGTAGGAACTTTCAGTTTCAGGCTGTCACGCAATGGTTGTGTCGTTCTGATGAAACCAGGTGTTACGGTCGTCTGTCAACACGGTTCAGCTAAGCTCAGTTGCTCGCTTGATGAAGGGAAAAAGTTCAGTGATCGCGACCTAAGATACGTAGAGGGTTGCTTAACAGAGTGGGATGGTGCGCGATGCGATAAGGTCACTTTGCCTTCAACGTTCGTCTGCTCCGGTCCGGTCCAATCGCGCAACCGGCCGGTCAGCGCGCCTTCCCGGCACGTTCCCCCAACTGCCAGCCCGCCACACAGCACACGCTCGCACGGAGCGCGTCCATCCAAACCTCGACACGTGGCCGCACGGCTCTACGTGGCGTGTTCCTGTTGGCTCGCGGCGGTGTCTCGTGTTTTGCTCTCACCAAGGGATGGGACGGCCAGTGGCGCAATCAATCAATGGGAAGCAAACTTGAGCGAGACCGCGTCAGAAGAGAAGCTCAAGGTCGCAACAGCTATGCTTTACTCCTGCGTTGCGTTGTGTCACACACACGGGATTAACGTCACTCTTCTGTGTCACTCACACGGGATTAACGTATCTTTGACTGACACCCGTTTCGCTCCTGCTCTGGACCCGTGACTGCCACTGTTTATCTCTGTGTTTCCAGGGAACTGCCCCGTTCACTCTTCCACAGCTTGGATTTCAAGTCAATACTCCCTCCATTCCAACAAGTAAAACGCCCTTATTTTACATGTTTTTTGTTTGACTAAGAATTACTCTAAGTATATAAAGATTATTAGTAGAAAATTAGCATCATTAGAAAGTGTTTTTAATATGAATCCAACGATACTAATTATGTAGAGTATAACCAAGATATTTATGCTCAAATTTTTCGGTCAAACTTCATCTTGGAAAGCGCGTGTAGTAAAAATAAAGTTATTTCTTCTCAGAACGGGCACAAGATTGTTCCTTTTCTTTTAGCAAGAACTAGATTGTTCTTCAGTCTCATCTAGCTGGATTTAAACCTTAGAATTGATATGAAGTGTGGTACTACTTGACCAAGTACACCCATTTTGCGCTAAGTGGGCAACATGTACCTGCGCTAAAGTGACGACGACGGCAGCTGCGGTAAATTTTAGCGTACGTAGGAGAAGCACACTCGTGCGTGCTCTGCTCATGTGGCTGTCAATCTCAATATCTGATCGACCGGTTCAGTCTCTCGGATGTGTTCATAGGGTAGGGTGTGTGTGCGTGCGTGCGCGCGTTTATATGGGTGAGTATATGCGTGTGTATGTGAGCGTCTGCGTTGTACTGTGTTTCACAAAAAAAAATGTGGTAGTGGGCTGTATGCATCACCTTGTACTCTTGAAAAAAAGAGATATTCATAAATTATACCCAATAATTTTTTTTAGTCCATCGTGCGAACATACCACAAAAATTAGCAAGAAATTGCAATAAATACTCTTATCCTTTTCCAGTTCATTTAAGAAATATTGGAAATATAAAAAAAAGTCAAATGGGGAGGAGCCTTGTGCAACTTTGAAATATGGGGGGAATAACATAGTATTCTAACAGGTTTGTTAATGCAAAACAGATGATTGCAAAAATATAGGAAAATTTAGTCATTTGGAGAGAAGCATGCGAACACATGGAAATATAGGCAACTGAGTATTACTATAGATTGGAGTGCATATTCAAAAATCTAAGGAAATTGGCATAATTCTTTTGGTAACATAAAATAGATTCATCCTAATATATTTTTTATAAATTATCTATTAATATTTTCTTATATACATTTCAAACTTATTAAGGATTGACTTCTGACTAAATTTATAAGACTTATTATTGGAACAAATGTAGTACTAGAGCATATCATGCAACCCATATGTATAACATTATGGGAATTCGTGTGATTCAAACTCTCGTCTAGCAAGGATGCCCCACTATGTAAGTTGTGCTATTGCCTAGCTCTCCCAATATAAGAAATGTGCCAACAACAACAACAACAACAACAACCCTTTGTTTTTGTGTCTACCTAGTCCTCATTCAAATGAGAACTAGATTAAAATTAGCTTAATTCTCATTCAACTTACGTCACCCAAATTTCAAAATATAATTTAAGTTGTAACCATAGTGTAACTAAAAATTTCAGTTTAAAATTATAAACTTAGTTGAAACTAGTATGCAACTGTTTTTGTGCATTTGGAAAAAAAAATAGTTGCAACCATTGTGCAACTTGCAAGCACAAATATTCACATCAACATCCAATGTCTAAGGAGTAGATTGAGTAGCTGAACCCTCTTGCATTTTGTATGGCCAAAAATTGTGAACGGCGTGCTCTAAGTTCCAAAACAAAGTATATATTTTGGATCAAATGGAGGTAAAAAAAATTTACAGGAGGGTGTGATAGTAAAACCCCATATACTGTGATACTAGCTCCACTCCGAATAACAAGGCGTATAATTTCTTTCCAAAGTCAAGCGATATAAAGATTGATCAAGCTTATATGAAAAATTATCAACAAATATAATATTGAATATATATACTATAAAATATGTATAATGATGTATCCCATAAGATCGATTTGTCACTGTAGAGGTGGATAGTTTTTTCTAAAAATTTGGTCAAATTTCACATAGTTTGACATTTGAAAAAAATTATGTGCCTTTTTTACGGAACAGAGGTATTAGAGAAGGGTGTTTAAGAAAACTAACGTTACTAGAAGTAGAACACACCCTAAAAATAATGACATTTTATAAAATGTTAGCACGAAAGGCATGGGCCAATATAAGTTTTGGTCAACATAAATCTAGCCCCATAATTGCGCCAGGAAACTCGCTGGGTTGTGCATGAGCATGAGCCAGCAGCATCCTGCAAAACAGACAAAACATTAAAAAACCAACCAGCTAGTAGTCCAGTTCACAATATAGCATGCCCCTAGGGCCAAGCTAGTCCAGTTCTCACGGGAGCGGCCACCGCGACGCGTACGTTGCCCCGTATATAAGCCCGTTCAAACGACCGTTTGCCCCAGACCCAGACCAAATCCAAACCTAATCACAGATCGAGCAAAAATAAAGCAGAGCAAAAGCCAGGAGGCGGAGCCGCACCGAAGACCGCGTCCGTCCCTGAAGCCCCTCGCCATGTCCTGCACGGTCGCCATCCCCAGCTCGCCGGTGTTCTCCCCGTCACGCCGCCCGCTCTCCTGCAAGGCCGCCTCCGCCTCGCCGGATTCTGCGTCCGTCTCGTCGCCTGCTCCGGCGCGTCCACCGCGGCTCGCCGCTCCGGCCGTTCGCGCTGCTGCGTGCACAGATCCGGGAGGAGGCCTCTCCGACGGCTCAGAAGTCCGGCTCCGCCCCCGCCGGGTCGGTCCTGAAGAGGCGGCGGCCGGCGCCGCTCATGGTGCCGGTGGACGGCGCGGCGGTTGCTGCTGCAGCTGCGGCGGCTGTGGCGGCCGTGGAGTCGGATCCGAGCAACGAGGTGGAGGAGGCGGGGGACGAGTTTGCGGCCTACTGCCGCAGGGGGAGAGGGAGGAGAAGGGCGGAGATGGAGGACCGGCATGTCGCCAAGGTCGCGCTCGGTGGAGACCCCGAAGTGGTAAGCTCGATACAACTCTGCTTGTGATGAATTTTTTGCACGTTTTTGCCAATAGAAATACGATTTGCTTTTCGATTCAGGACTCCCGGAGGGGAATTTCAGTCGTTTCATCAAAAAAAAAAATCCACTAAACCTCGTTTTCTCCCCAACTCTCCAGGCGCTGTTTGCTGTCTTCGATGGCCACGGTGGGAAGAGCGCGGCAGAATTCGCCGCCGAAAACATGCCCAAGTTCATGGCAGAGGAGATGAAGAAGGTGCACAGCGGTGACAGTGACGAAATCGCGGAGCTGTGAAGAAGGGTTACCTCAAGACGGATGAAGAGTTCCTCAAGAGGGATGAGAGCGGGGAGCATGCTGTGTCACCGCATTGCTCCACAAGGGCGGCCTCACCGTCTCTAACACAGGAGATTGCCGCGCTGTCCTCAGCCGGGCTGGAAAGGCAGAGTCGCTCACCTCTGATCACCGGGCCTCGCGTGACGATGAGAGGGAAAGGATCGAGAACATGGTAAGAACTGACTGCCCTAGGCTTGTACAGTATTTCACTTCCCTGCAATTGAGCATGTGACTTATGCATATCTGTTACTACCAATTTTCAGGGTGGATTCGTGGTGAATTACCGAGGAACATGGCGAGTGCAGGGCTCCTTGGCAGTGTCAAGAGGCATCGGCGACGCGCACCTCAAGCAGTGGGTGGTCGCTGATCCAGACACCAGGACGCTCCTCGTCGATCCGCAGTGTGAATTCTTGTTACTTGCCTCGGACGGCCTGTGGGACAAGGTGGATAACCAGGAAGCCATCGACATCGCCAGGCCTTACTGCATCAGCAACGACAAGGCTTCTCGCCTCGATGCTTGCAGAAGGCTTGTCGAAACAGCGGTTGCCAGGGGCTCTACCGACGACATCAGCGTTCTGATCATACAATTGCAGAAGTTCTCAGGTTCTTCTTGACTCGTCATTGCTGGAGGAACTGGACTCTCACTCTAGGAAGTAGCGCTAACAGAGTGGTGTGTGTCAAGGGGATGAGCAGAATAGGCAGATACCACATGTGACTTCGCAAGCAAAAAAATTAGGTGTGCTTGCACTATTTTGCTTGGGTTACAGCATTTGACTCTTTTGGTAGCACCATTCTTTTGTACTTACCGTTCTTTATGTACTTAATTTAATTCCATTCATTCATTCTTTGAACTAATGTAATAAGGCGGGATTAGTACTCACCTCATACTGGTAGAGGCTATTCTGTATGTACATGGTTGACTGGCCGGTTCAGTTTAGTTGAGACTCGTTGATTCAGCGGTACATGTTAACCAGTGGCGAAGCTAGGGAAACACATTGTTGGTGTCGGCAATTCTGTAAATACATTGCATATTGCTTACAGTATTTCTTCATTTCCATAGCGGCTCGTTTCCATAGAGATTAGCAAAAAGTTGGTTCCTCCGTTGCATAATATAAGATGTTGTAGAAATTTCAATATGGACCACATATGTATCGAAATGAGTTAATCAACACACTAAAATACGTATGAATCACGAAAAAAATTTAAAAAGGCTTATTTAGAAACGGAGGGAGTAGGTGTCATTTGACACCATTGACTCATGAATTTTCACTCTTCAAGCTGTGTATGTTAGTTAACGAGTCTGACAGGCCATCACATATTTAACTTGAAATTCCGCTAACGTCACCGGTTTGAGAAATAGGGCTGGTCTGGAGTAAAAGAATTTGGGAGTTCTACGGTCTATTTAGTAGGCGGAAAAACAGAAGTTGCCAATATTCAACAAGGCCAGCAATGTGCTGCCTAAAATTTAGTCAAATAGAAGCCCTCGAAAGTCTTGGTAACGTGTTTATCAATTTTGGTTTGTGCATTTTTCGTGTGTTTTAAAGTAAGTAGTCGCATCAACATACTTGTCGTCGAACAGCTGGTGTAAATCTCCGAGGATGTTATTTGCAAATTCAAACCTCCAAGCTCCAAGTGATAAAACCTCACAAAGACAAGCAAGAAGAAGAAGAGAGAGCACTCCACATAATTTAGTACTCCTCAACCACACAACAAAGGATCAGACGGGCAGATGCTGAACGAACTAAGTTTTGTAAGTCCAACTATAAAATATGATCAGACGGTCAGATGCTGAACGAACCAAGTTTTGTAAACTCCAACTAGAGTATGAAATATGATCAGACGGTCGGTTTTGCTCCAAAGACCAGGCGCGGTACAGCCGACAAGGGAGCACACGGTTGCTAGGCTGATTAGCCGAACAATTCTTTTTATCGCAATAATTGGCAACACGTATGGATTGCGACTGAAAACAATATGGATTCGAAGATGCACGCGCAAAGGCACACCAACCTGAGGCGACTCCCTCACCGACGCTCTAGATCGAAAGACCCACCGGGCTAAGTAATACCTATAGAACCTGTGCTTTGAAACGAAACGCGTGTTCGAGATACTCCAATAATGAAAGTATATGCGTGGAATACGATGGAGCTACCCATCAGTTGTCAGTAGAGTAACCAGAAGCGGTAGAAGTCGTAGCAGCACACACGCTTTTTTCGATTTCCACATGGCCGTGTGTGTTCAGACTGTAGAAAGAAAATTGTCTAGTCAAGAGAGGAGGTTAGTCAAGTACTCCTTATGTCAGCCTGTCGGATGTGTCGTTGCTGCTCACGCCTCTTCCGTCAGTGCCACGTACTCCTGTGGCTCTGCCCGCCCCCGACCGTCGCAACAGCAGGCTCGCGGAGAAGCCTTCCAGCAGTCGACAAAGCGTTGCGTGTTCTCCACAAGAAAATGAGGCTCGACGTTGGAGATGTGCCCCTGATGAAGGCTAGGAAAGAATTCGAAAACACCTGTAAATCTCCGCTCTCTGGTTCGGCAATCGACGGGTTGAGGTCCACGACGGCAGCGGATGAAGTTTTGATTGGCCTTGCTGGCCCCCGGGGAAGAAAAAATGTTTAGTCTTTTTTTTTTAGATTGAAAAAAAAAGTCTAGTCAAGAGAGCAAGTTAGTCAAGCACTCCTTATGTGATAAATGTTTTATAGAGCTTTTTAGCTGTCCCCTGCTGTAGACACGTGTTTGTCTAGCGAACTTCTTCAGGATTTTTTACCTAATATCTTACTCTCTCCGTTCTAAAAACAATGACTTCCATTTATGTGCATTTGAATGTATATATACATTTAACATGTCTATATACATCCACATGTAGATAAATGAAAATCATCCTTTTTGGAACGGAGGGAGTACATGACTTTGGCTGCATTTGTAAAGGAAACTTTTGGATGCTCTTGTGGTGTAATCCCTGGTGCACTAAACTCGCGTCTCTGACCTGCTACACGGGCATTCCAATCTACCAAGGCCAGAAGAAATGGGACACACGACTTAGGGAACCTCCAACAACGTCCCCCAGATATTATCCGTTTTGTGTCTGATTGTCTCGTTTGGGTGATGGTCAAACATGTACCCACGGACACCTAGTTCGTTGCACCCAGCAACACCCTCCAAACAGACACCAGACTTGTCCAATGAATGATAAATCGTAACACGATCGCACTCTCCCGTTCACAACTTCGGCAACTGCACACAAGAGAAAAAGCAGCATGGCACAAGACGACAAGCCCGAGCTCTTATTCATGCGCCCGTGGAGCGCTGCTGCAGAGGCGAGTTTTGGCTGCGGGAGGCGAAAGGAGTGGCCGAAGGCGCTAAGACTACTCCATAGTGGGGTATCATAGGTGGTATCATGCATTTTATGCATGTAAAAAGCTGACGTGTCACTATAATTAATGATGAGAGCGGAGGTGGCGGTATCATAGGTAGATATCGTAACGTAACGCATTCAAATGCACAATGAGTCTACAAATCTAATAAATACACTATACATGATACTACACATATGTTACTATGCACTATAAAGCTAGTAACATAAACTAGTATCATGTGCATGATACTACTATATGTTACTTCCTTCCCACTATGAGGTGTGGTGTGCAACTTCCAGCTAGGCGACAACGCAGCAGCGAGACTAACAACGGTGGTTGCAAGGCCCTACCTTGTTACGACACATGTGTGCGGCGGATGAGCAACAGATGCTGCCGCGGGGATGTGCCTCAGCTCCATCTTCGAGCAGGTAGCGGTCAAGCATCGACTGTGCAAGCGGCGGTGCATAGGCAGGGGCGTGGAGATTTATTTCGGGTCAAAGAGAAACAGACGACCGAGTGGGACAGAGAGAAGAAAAGAGGAGATGGAAAAGAGAGGCCGACAAGTTGGCCATGTCAGACGTGGGGAGGGCACAAATGGGACACAGCTCATGACAGATTGATATAAAAAATAATTTACATACATCGTAATTTTACACATGGACAGAGGGTATGCTATAAAATTTCTACTAATCCTAGTTGTACACATTAACTACAGAGACATAACAAGTATCACATTGTCTCATTGCAATTTTAAATTGTAACTATAAAGTGCTCGTGTTGCATTTTGAGTAAACATAACAAGTATAGCTAGTATCACATTCTCTACAAAAAACATATCAACTTGACACAGGGAACTAAAAATCCCAATTTATACCCAAAATGATTAGAAGTAGTATAAATATGGATATAGATAATTTATACTGGCCAATATTATAGAAGCACTTGTCCGGAAGAAAATATTGCCGAGTGCACCTAGCGGTTCATAAAAAAAATCCTCAAGCACCCGATTGACATTTTAATCTACTCGCTCCGATCCATATTAGTTATAGCTGAATTCGATGTACTTAGACTAGACATACTCCCTCTGTTTCACAATACTCTACATCCTATAAAGTTTAAGACAAATTAGCATACTCTTTAACAATAATACTCAAGTATGTAAACATCCAATCCAAGTCAGATTAGTATTAATGACATCCAATAGAAAAAGAGAGAGGCTGCGAGGCTACTTAGTTTTTTGTTGTCGCTGATTACCGACGAGAAAATGACCCAGAATGTAGAATAATATGGAACAAAATACTAGTCCAGAATGTAGATTATTATGGAACGGAGGCAGTAGTTTAGTGCAAGATACTCACATTTGATTCAACGAATTAATATGTATCGGAGTGACTTTAAAACAACACGAATTTAGGGTATTTATGATGAGTAGAGATTTATTGCACCTGAGCTCCAATGCTCGCGGTACTTTAGAAAATTAAAAATATATATTTAAAAGTTTCAAAAAAATCTGGAAAAAAAAGCCAAACTGCAAATAAGAATCGAATAACCCTGGTGGGCAAACCGATGCGCTAAACTGCTCGTTTTTGTTGTTGTTGAGGGAACTCTAAACTGCTCGTGCCTTTGCTAGCCACGGTGCTATCCATGGGGCAGTCCATGTGTGGTAATGGGCTTTAACCCTTCCATTTCAGCCTATGAAAACAGACCAGAAGTGCGGAGCTGAGGGGCGATGGGGTAGACAGAGTGGGGGCCTAGTACGTAATACTGAACTTTTCTAGTGTAGAGTTTAGGGTAGTACTAGAATCGAATAAGTTCTCTATAAAAAATATATATATAATCGAATCAGTGGAAGATGCCATGAAACCAGCTGGTACATCTTAATCGCCTAATCGGTAAGCTACGGTTGACGTGATAATGTGAGTATATTTTTGTAAGCATTGTGCCAGGGATGCGAATCATGTAGCACATGAGAGAATATTGCTATAGGTTTATAATTTAGGCGCTCGGGGCCGCATGTCCCATGTGGACTGATTGTGGGCTTTTACTTTCTAATCGTTTATGATTGAACACTATTTGATAAAGATAACCTAATTGTGCGTGACTGCAGGGGATTAGTTCTATTGTGCTCATATCGCACTGTGTTAGTCATTGCTTAGATGCTATTGAGGTCTACTGGATGGAGGATTACTGCTTGATGGCTCCACATGCCGATTCTCTCATAGCGAGGGAATATCCAGTGCTACCACACCTTTAGTTGCTCCCCGTGATATTATACAAAAAGTAATTTTACACGTTTTAAAAAAAGAAAAATTGTTAGTGTTAACAAGATACGTGTCAAAACCCTCTAAAAAAATCAGGTCCAAATTCGAAAGAAGCATTGCGAAATTACACTATTCATGCTAGATTTATCTTTTTTATTTTTCAATGCTCATTTTGAATTTAGACCTGAAAATTCTGAAGGTTGTAGACACATATCTTATGATTATCCACATTTTTTTAGAATTTTTAAATATTTAAATTTATTTTTAACGGTAGCACATGGAGCAACTAAATGGTGGTAGCACTTAACAGAGGGCGATTGTGGTTGGTGGATAGGTGGTAACAGCACGCAGGGAAGCACTTACGGTGGGGTCTTGGTCATCCCCTTGCCGAGATAAAATGCGTTACGAGGAGCATGCAACATGTTCGGGTGTCCACAATAAAGTGAGAATGTAGTAAGATAGCTCATGAATCAGCTCAACCGGCGAGAGAAAGTCCGGAGGATTTGTAGTGTGGCGTTCACAAGCACCATAAGAGGTCACCATCTTCTTAACCAGGTTTCGTAATTACCTAATTTCTAGTTAATGTAGCTTTCTCTTTAATCTTTTTTTGCCTCACTGTTTTGCAAAAAGAAACGAGTGCGATCGAGCCCAGCGATGTGCCTTAGAGCATCTCCAAGCGGAGGCCCCAAATCCGGCCCCCAAACTGCGCCCGGACGCGTCCGCGGACAGTGACCGGACAGCCCCGAAAACTGGTGTTCTACAACCATGTACCCCAAAATCTCCCCAAATTGTGGGGCCATTTGCATGTGGTTTGCATTTGATTGGTGGACAAGGAGAGAGAAGAACAAACAAAAGACAAAAGAAAGGAAAAGAAAGCAAAAAGGTGGTGCATGCGGACAGCCCGGACGTGGCCGGACGTGCCTTTCTCCCCCAAACTCTCCCCACATTTGCCTTGGGTTTGGGGGCTGCCGGACAGACAAATAAAACCACTTTGGGGACCATGGCTGGGTAGCTATTTTCCTCCCCATAGTGTCCGGGCTGTCCGCCCGGACAAATTAAACCGCTTTGGGGGCATGGTTGGAGATGCTCTTACTACGGGATGGTCCCTGAACATGCCGCGATATACGGATATGGACCCTACATAGTCTCATGTTAAAGCTCCCAGATGAACGTAGACGCAAACGCGGGCACGCGGCTAATATACAGTAGACCTCCGCACTGCTAGCTTGGAATCTTAACTATTAACTATAGTACACCCTCTGTTTTTCAAAGTAAGTGTATATTTTTAGTAAAAGTCAATATAGTGTAATTTTGTCGATTTAATTAATAAAAAAATAATATTTCGAATACCAAATTGCACGTTTATCAAATTCTGTAGTTCATATTTTCGTCTTTAAGATTGGTCAAAGTTAGAGTATATTGACTTTTAACTAAAAATATATGTCATACTTTGATGAACGGAGGTGGTAGCTGTGTAACTAGGAGTGGAGATTTCTGACTCCTGAGTTCCAGTGATCTATTTATTTTAAAAATTAAAAATCATATTCATAAGTTCTAAGAAAAATGAAAAAAAGCTGTGTGTAGATAATGGTGTATCGCACAAACTTGCAAAATATCACTTCCAAATACTTTATATTTCTAGGTACGCAAAAATAAAAATAAAATCAGGGCCATATGCTCAATTCAATAACGCCGAGCATAGGGGGCGCCTTACCCTTGCCGGTGTTGATTATGTTGATGGGTTACATGCATGGAAAATAAAAATAATCGCTTTTCTACGTAACACACAAGATCTATCTACCCTTGCTTGTGTTGATTCCCCACTTCCACGTTCAAGATCAAAGGTATGATCTTTCCACCAGTATCTACGCGTTCAATCCTCCTATCTGTCAGTGTTCCGACTTCCAAGGAGTTGCACCAACGGTAAGAGAACAGCCTTACGACATATGTGGATGAACAAATTTAATATGGAGGAGAATTTCAACTCAACGCACGTGGCTTGGCAGAGAGATCAAGGGGCACGGCTTAGAGGGGTTGCCAATGTGCCATTGCCTTCGTCGTCCGGTTCCGGTGCCTCCAGCGAACCCCAACCCCCCCCCCCCCCCCCCCCCCCCACACAGCCAAAATCAAGCTTGGTGTCTGACGACCGTCAAATCTGCCTCTCTCGGTCCTTATTCCTTACTATGGGATCCCATGTTTGGTCAATAATTTCAGGACATTCGTTACAACGAAAAAATCTTGTGCCCTATTTTACATTATCTGCTACGGGCAAACATATATCAGGTGCCCTATTATACCAAAACCAACTTTTGAGTGTGCTAAAACCTTTTAAAAAAATGTTTGAAACCTGAGATTGGCTGAAACACCAAAAGATACTCCTCCATCCGTTCACTAATATAAGATCTTTGAGAGAGGATAAATGGCTATCGAATTTGTGGGAACCCTTCTTGAAAAAATAGAAAATGACATATGAAAGTTTTCAAAAAATCATCCCAGATAGTCATATGATCTACAAGTGTGCAAAATATTAACTCGAAATTCATTTTATTATGAGCCGGACAAAATTGACAAATAGGTGTATCTGGGTGGTGAACAGTACATAATTTTAAAAAACTTGAAATTTTATCCGATTTGTCTTCTTTGTGTAGCCTAAAATATAACAAATTTTGAGTAATTTTTTTTCACTCTCTTAGATCTCGACACTGTCTACATATGGGTTATTTTCTAGTTTTTTTAATCTAAAACGTGTCGATTTTAAATTTTTCAAAATCGTAATGGAGTTCGGGCTCCATTAGCTATTTCAATATTAATTACATACATACTAAAGTAAGTGAGTATATATATTAAAACATTTCTAGAATATATGAGTCGAAAGACCTGAAAAAATCGACGGAGACGAGCTAATGAACAAGTCACACGGTACCTTTTGCTTCTTTGGTACGGATCACTAAAAAAATAGCACGCTATGGCGCTGGTAATCGATGTAATTAGTGTATTTTAACGTCGACCCTATTTTGTTAGAGCATCTCTAGCAGAAACCGTAAACTGTGAAACCTTAAATCGCGTTTAAGGTTTCACGGTTTAGGCGTTTTTGCTCACAAAAACGCGTGGTACGGAATAGAAACCGTATCTAGAACTGCAAATTTAGATAAATTTTGATTTCGCGGGAACAAACGACTAGTTTATCATCGATTCTTCGCATACAGACGAATGCTCGTCGGCTTTTTACACAAAAAACTTTTACTCTGAGACTAATCTAAACTATTTTGATCGCCGCCGCCCTAACCCTAACGCAAAATCTGGCTCACCGGAGCTGCGGGCAGCGGCGGCGACGCAGCGGCGGAGGAGCTTCACTCCTCGTCGGAGGAGACGAGGTCGATGACCATCTCCACCTCCCTCTGCCACTCCGCCTTCTTCTCTGCGGCGGCGTGAACCTGCTCGAGCCCCTGGCGTAAGAAGATGCCGCGGATCTCATCGCGCTCGAGCTGCACAGCGCGCTCCTCCACCTCCCGCTTGGAGCGCAGCAGAACGACCGCCACGGCGTTCTCGATGGAGTCGTCGGGGACGAATTCCTCCCGCGCGAGGGACGTGCCGAAGGCGGCGGCGTCGTACCCCTCCGGCGACGTGCTCTCCCTCCACGCGTGCATCTCCGCCGCGGACGAGCTGCTCGCACCGTCGGACAGGCTGACCTCGCCACGGCGAAGACGGTGCTCCCGCTCCCACTTCCGCCGTCGAACTCCTCCACCTCGCGGTAGAGGAGCGACGGCGGCACCGCCATGTTGATGTTGGCCCACTGTCCCGCGCTCTGCTTCCTCGCCACGTCGGAGCGGACAACCCTCACGCGCAGCGTCGGAGAAGTCGCTGTTGAACCTGTCGCCGCCCCGGAGAACGGCGGGCTTACTCCTCGGCGACATCGTGCGTCGTGGGTGCCGGATCTGCAGCGATGTGTGGTGAATCGCTCGTCGGAGGCGGCGGAGGGCTCGTCGGCAGCGATGAAAAAACAAGGGTTGCGAACTGAGAATGACCACTCGACTGGCAAATATAATGGCTCGCGGGTGAGATTCACGGGCGCCCGTAAACGCTTTACTGGCCCGGCCGTCTTTACGGGCTCTGGTCTAGACAGAAAACGGCCTCAGCCCGTAAAGCCACCAAAATTTTAACGTTTTTCGCGGTTTAATCTCTAATAGCCTTTTTTTTTCGGACCCACAAATCAGCCGAATTCGTGGCCGTTCAATCATTTAGCAGCCCAGGACCTTTTTTTTAGAAAGCAGTCTAGGACCTAGTACAAATCAGTCGAAGTAGCGACGCTTCGTTGATTCGCCCCCGGGGCCCACACCGTACCCACCTACCCAGCTCGCAGCCGTCCGCCAGATTCCCAAACTGGCTACTGACGTGTGGGTCCACGCACGCGCCTCAACAGTTACGCTTCCGCAATAACACCCTTGTCCAGCCGTCCAGGTGGGTCATATTTCCCTTCTCAACGTCGACCAAACCCTGACCGCTGACGTGTCCCATGAGGAATACGTGCACTTCCTCCGGTAAAAGAATTTACAAGGGCATGTCTCGCCGATCCTATATAACCTGCGCCGCTCCTTTTCGGATCCCCCGCAGAATAGTGGCCAACAGAGGAATAAATCCACCCTGAACCCGCTTTTCCCCGCCGCGCCCGCCACCCGCTAAGCCCCGCCTACACTTCCTTCGCGAATGGCCTCATCCCCTCCCCCGCCGCCGGCGGCGGCCGAGGAGCCACGCGGCGGAGGCAGGCCGCCGATCCCGCCCTACGTGAAGGCGGCGGCGGGGTCACTGAGCGGCGTGATGGAGGCGTGCTGCCTGCAGCCGATCGACGTCGTCAAGACCAGGCTGCAGCTCGACCGCACGGGGGCCTACCGCGGCATCGCGCACTGCGGCGCCACCGTGGCCCGCGCAGAGGGCGTGCCGGCGCTCTGGAAGGGCCTCACGCCCTTCGCCACCCACCTCACGCTCAAGTACGCGCTGCGCCTCGGCTCCAATGCCATGCTGCAGTCCGCGTTCAAGGACCCCACCACCGGCAAGGTCTCCGCGCAGGGCCGGCTCGCGTCAGGGTTCGGCGCCGGCGTCCTCGAGGCGCTCGTCATCGTTACTCCCTTCGAAGTAAGATTTGCATTACCTCTGTTCGACTGTTCCTGCCACTACATTTCTACGAGTTACCAGATCGTTCATGATTCCCTGACATGGCTTGGCTGGCTACAATTCCTTCACATTTTTTAAATATAATTTGAACAGCTCTAGATGATTCTGGCCGGGATCCTCGTGTAGTGTACGGTTGTCAAAGTGCGTCGTTATTGTATTTTAAAACGAAAAAGGACAGATCCAGCAAGTTATTTAATCATGTAAGTGTTGATGCCCAGATGCAAGTCCTGGCAATTTGACCTTTGGGATTAAAAAAATAACAACTACTCCGTATTTTGCAGTCAAATTGCACTTTGCTAGTACCATGCCAACAGAGCAAGTGATCAAGCATTTCGCTGACTGCATACCCATTAGAATACTGTCAAATGCATTTAGCAGAGAATTTCTATCCAATCACCAGTTCCTGCTACTGCTTGTTCTAATGTTACCAGAACGTTCATGATTCCTTGGCCTGGCTACAATGCCTTCACATTATTTAAAATATAATTTGCACAGCTCTAGGTGATTCTTGCCACGATCATCGTGTAGTGTACAGATGTAAAAGTGTGGCGTTATTATATTAAAAAAACGAAAAAAGACAGATCCAGCAAGTTATTTAATCATGTAAGTGTGGGAATGATGCCAGATGCAAGTCCTGACAATTTGACTTTGGGATTAAAAAATGTGCTATGCAGCCAAATTGCACTTTGCTAGTACCATGCAAGAAATTGATCAAGCATTTGGCTGCCCTGCATGCCCTACTGTCAAATGCATTTGACCGAGAAGTTATAGCCAGTCACCTGCTCTTTTTCTTAATTTGTATCAGTTGGCATTTGGGTGCCTATTAGACTACTGTCAAATGCTAACCAAGAATGCTGTGAAGTATACTTCATCCTTTAGTCTCAGTTGTTAGATGGAAAATATCAACATCTTACAGTAGTATACTTCTCAGGTCTCGCCAGCATCATATTATCAGTGAAGACTAGGAAAACAGAATGATAATGTACTAAGATCAAAATTCATATATGCCTAATTTGGGACAGAAGTGTAGAGTTCACAGCTCCTTTTGGTATTGTAAACAGAGAGTCGGAGCTTGATCTCGCAATACTGTATAACGTCAGTAGTGCATTGTGAATATTGGTTTGGAGATTCCTCTGATATGTACTTCCAGAGTGTTTGCCTAATCATACTGCTTGGTAGGATTAAGGAAATACTATTAATCACTGCAGTAGAAGTTGCTTGCAGTTACAAAACTATAGGAAAATACGCACCAAGAGTGAAAAGGGATGTTGTACTAATATTTTTTTAGATTCATTTTTTTCCTCTTTGTAAGTGCAGTGCTCTATAATTGAACCGTCAGTGAGCATGCTGAAAAAGACTGCCAAGCATTGCTCGCTGTCACATGTTCCCTCGCAGGGAAAGAGAAAATTTGTACAGAAATTTCAACTTCAGTTGCTGTACCTTGTCATATTTATAGGGGAAGCTGAATATACACTCTGTCCCTGTAACTGTATTATGTTTTTTCTCAAACATAATTGTGTTTTATTGAAAGCTTGTTTTTAAGGAATTATTGTAATGTTTCTTCATGGTGGATGTAGGTGGTAAAGATCAGATTACAGCAACAAAAAGGACTAAGCACAGACCTGCTCAAATACAAAGGGCCCATACACTGTGCAAAGACAATTGTTCGTGAGGAAGGCCTTTTGGGTTTGTGGTCTGGAGCATCGCCAACTGTGATGCGTAATGGTACAAACCAAGCTGCGATGTTCACAGCCAAGAACACGTTCGACATTTTCCTCTGGAAGAAGCACGAAGGAGACGGGAAGGTTCTCCTGCCATGGCAATCCATGGTCTCCGGGTTCCTTGCAGGAACTGCAGGGCCAATCTGCACTGGACCTTTCGATGTGGTGAAGACTAGGCTGATGGCCCAAGGGAGAACCGGCGACATCAAGTACAAGGGCATGGTCCATGCGATACGGACAATATACGCCGAAGAGGGCCTCCGAGCCCTGTGGAGAGGCTTGCTTCCCAGGCTCATGAGGATTCCACCTGGCCAGGCTATAATGTGGACAGTGGCTGATCAGGTGATAGGCTTCTATGAGCGAACACATCTGCAGTCAGCAAGTGTGTAACCCTCATACTTTAAGGCTGCACTGAAGTTCTTTGGTTGGTCTTCATCAATTTTGGGTTGTTGGGAGACACTGAGAAATCGTCGACCCTAACAGCTAAGTACCTGGATATTCATTGGTTCATTGCTAAGAGTTGGGTATTAGTGGGAGCAATGAACTCGTGTACTTTTGTAGTCAATTATGGTTTAATCCCTTCCAGTTTTCATAATAAGATATTCTGGTGACTATTATGGATGTGAAGTGCAGTAGCATGGATCTTCCTGCTGTGCTCATCTGTGGAAAGCTACTGATGTTCGTATGTGGGCCCTGGGCCAGTTAAAAGAAGTGATAGATCCCATGACGATGAGCAAACTTGGGCCCTCATATGCGTTGTTTCAGCCCGATGACTTGTCACTCTCTGCAGTCTGCAGTATTGTAAATGGCAGCTAGTTGTACTGTTGATTCAGCAACATGCCGCTAAGTTACCGAACGAAGATTCCTTGCGGGCGCTGGCGATCTCACTCGCGACACAGGATCCTGCATCTCCATTCGGCGAGAGAAAGGAAATGACCTTGAACAATAGTTGTCCGTAGCACACCCTGCAATGACTTCGACCAGCGGGGGAGATTCAGAACCTGCCGCTATGGCATATTGCCAGCCGATACAATTGGAAAGCGAGACCAAACACTCGGAGCGCCCAAACGGCCGTCCAAAAACTTCTGGGGCGTGTCGGACAGAAATCGGCTTCCACTCGCGCGACCAAACGCATTTTCGGTCCGGCGCGGCCATTTTTATGTCCGCACGCCCAGCCCACGCCCTCATCTTGGGGAGTCGTCGGGCGGCTCCGGACGCAACGGAGCGCGTCGCCACGTATGCCTCCGCGCGGGCCATGCCTATCATTGACTAGGCAAAACCAATAAAAGCCGGCTTTTCCCCAATTTTTCCCCAAATCTCATTTCTCCTGCCGCTCCTCCCGCCAAACAAAAATCCTCACGCCGCGCCGCCTCGGTTTCCATGGCGCCACCGCATGTGCCCAAGGTACCCAAGGCGAAGGGGAAGACGGCGGCGAGGTCAAAGGCAGCGGGGACGACGCTGGGCGTTCGCAAGCCGCGCAAGTCTCCCCCAGCCAAGGAAAAGTCGGAGGGGATGTCGAAACATGATTGGGACCTAGACATCCTCCGGCGCTGATTGGAGACGCAGAGCCGTGGCGGGCGTCGCGTGAAGCAGAAAGCTAGGAATCTGTCCGACCCGTCGTCGCGACCGTTGACGGCGAAGAACATCGCCGCCATGAACAAGACCGTCACCGCCTTGGGAGCGAGCCAAGAGAGCAGCGCCCCTCTGCGATGCAAGATCGGCAGCTCGCTGTCGAGTTCGTCCTTCTTCCGTCGACAGCGCCGTCAGCACGCCTCGCTCCAGGTTCTCCCCCGAGTACGGCGAAAGTCAGCAGCAGTACGACGGCTTCGACCTCAACACCATCTTCCCTTCGTGTGGCCTCGATCTAAGCGAGTCCATCGATCTGGATTCGCCGGCGATGCGGAGACAACTCGCCGTCCAGATGCACGCCCAAACCGGTTGTAGCCTTTCGTTCAACGCAGGCGCCTCCCATGTGATTGACGGAACGACCCCCGGTATCACCGATCCCAACCAGGTATAATGCCGTCGGCATTGTGTTCTGTATTCATGGTGTGCCGTGTGCATAGGCGAGTCGTGACCGCCGGCGTTATTTTGTGTGTATAGGAGAACACCGACATAATGGCCGACATAATCAATGACGGCGCCCAGGCTGCTGACGGCGGCGAAGAAGATGACGACTACTTCGACGAGGATGAGGTGTACTACGAGGAGGATGAGGACGACGACGAGGACGAGGAGGGGGCGGCGATCGATGTTGTGGCGGCGAGGACGCACCGGCGAAGAAGAAGAAGAAGAAGAAGAAGAAGAAGAAGAAGAAGAAGAAGGGCAGTCGTGGCATAGTTTGGACGACCAAGGAGGACGAGTGCATGGTCGAATCATGGAAGGCCATTACTCTCGGCTCGATCACCGGCGCAAACCAAACAAGCACCGCCTACTGGTCGAGGATCAAGACAGAGTTCGACGAGCGCAGGTTCACCAAGGACTACTTCAAGGTGAGCATGGAGCGCGGCCAAGGCGCCATCGAGCATAGGTGGCGCATCATTCAACGCGTCGTCAACAAGTTCCACGGCTGCCATGAGAACATCTGTGAGCGGGAAGGGCCCGTCAGATTAGGTGAGCGCCGGCTTGCGATCCCCTTGATGTGTTGCTTGTGTCATCATATTTTGATCGTCGGTGTGACGGATCAACCTCGTCTTCCTCTTGAAAGATCGAGATGTCGCCTAGAGGGGGTGAATAGGCGTTTTTTAAAATCAATTACGGATTTGGCTTGAAAGGATGCGAAAATAAATTATCGTTTAGTTTTCAATCACAAATCCTAAATATGCTAGGCTCAACTAAGTGCACCAACAACTTAAGCTAAACAAGATGAACACAAGAGATATATCACAAGTGATAAACAAGATATGTATAACTTCAAGCACGAAGGCTATCACAAGGAAGTAAACTCGGGTATAGAAATAACCGAGACACGTGGAGACGAAGAATTATCCCGATGTTCCCTTCCACGAAGAAAGGTAGTCACCGTTGGGAGGTGCGGGATACCACGAAGGACACCCGTACGCCACAAAGGCTCACCTTCTTCTCCAAGCCCCCACACGAAGCAAGGGCCTTTTCCTTACGGTTAGCTTTTCCTCCACTCCGGAGATGGCAAGGTCCACAACCACTTCACAATCCTCACGAAGGAGAAGACCCGCGCCTCTTCACAATCTTCCACGAAGAGGTCACCGCGGTCACAACCACCAAACCGTCTAGGAGGTCACCCTCCAAGAGTAACAAGCACACGGGTTCTCACCCGAACTAGTCGAACCGGAGAGCTCAAAACTATGCAACAAATGCAAAACTATGCAACAAATGCAAAGTAAGAACACAAGAGGTGCTCAAATCCTTCTCTCCCAAATTCCACCAAAGCAACAAGTGCTAGGGAGGAATAGAAGAGGAAGAACAATGGAGGAGGTCAACCAATGACTCCAAGATCTAAATACCAAGGGGTTCCCCTCACTAAGAAGGGAATTTGATCGGTGAAGATGTGGATCTAGATCCCCTCCCTCTTTTTTCCCTAAAAAAGATGCAATAATCATAGGAGGGATGGAGAAGAAGCAAGCTTTCTTGAAGGTCAACAATGGAGGTGAGAGAGTGTCAAAAAGCTAGCAAAACCATTGGGGAAGAAGGCCTATATATAGGGAAAGAAGAAATCTTCCCGTTACACAGTTTTCGCACTTTCCGGTGCCAGATCCGGAACAGTCCGGAATTCATACCGGACTTAAAAACAGCTACTGGACTCACCCAGAATCACCCGGTCTATACCCGGAAATCATTCCGGATTATTCCGGTACCCGTCCCGGAAAATTTCGGATCTGAATCCGGATTCCAAAACAGCAAAAACTGTTATACGGAAAACGCAATATCTTTACATACGGAATTCATTTTCGATGAACTTGGGCTTGTTTTGAAGATAACAACAAGTTCTAGATCCTCATGTAGAGAAACACCAAATAAAAGCAAATGAGGATAGAACCAAAAGGGGAGAGGTTTAACCTCTCTATAAACGAAGAACCGATAAAACCTCCAACACCAAAAACGAAATAAGTTTTTCGTACGAAATCCGTTTTTGGTAAACTTAAGCTTGTCATGAAGATAACAACAAGTTTTAAAACCTCACCAGAGAAAATACAAATCATGATTCCTTAGGAGCAGGATTAAAACCTTTAGTTTCGAGAATGTTTGATTCCTCCATAAGTTTTTTAAGGACCCCTACGGAATTCAACTCATCGAAAGGTGCAATCTTTGATTCGGAAACTTTTGGCACATACATAAACTTAGGTCCTCTACCTACAAGACTTTCTTTCTTTTTGGTTTTAAATGAGGAAAAAGTTGCACCCAAAGTATCAATGACTCCTTCTAATTTGCCAATTCTCAAATTTTGATCATCCTTGCCTTTAGTAATTTCTAACACACTGATTCTCTTATTAATATGCTTCAGAGATCCTTCAAGCTTGTTATGGTTATCAAGGACTTTCTTATCCAATTCATTTATCTCGTCCAAATTAGACATTTTTTCTCTATAGCATTCAACCTTTCCATAATGTGTTCCATAGTAGTCTCAGTTTTAGGTTCATTAATTGGTGGAGTTCCAACTAAACTTTCTATAATGTTGCAAGCCTCCACCGAGGGAGTGCCTAGGAAGTTCCCACCGGTTAAAGTATCTAGAACATACCTATACCAATTTGTGATCCCAACATAAAAATTTCTGAGAAGAATAGTGTTTGAATACTTTTTTTGTAGATCGGTGTTGAGCATCACTAATTCTATACCAGACATCCTTTAAACTTTCTCCACCCCTTTGTTTAAAAGTACGAATTTCAGTTTCAGGTGACATAACAAAGGGAGTAGAACTAGACATGATAGCTAAACAAAGGATAAAACTTAGACAACCCGAAATAAAACTAGGTGCTGGAATTTTTAATTTTTTGTGTTTTTGATTTTTAAAGCAAACGAAAAGCAAAACAAGGCTAATAAAAAATATACTAAGCAAGACAATTACAAAATAGAGTGTAAGGGTGTGCGAAACTCCCCTCGCTGAAGCTTCCAAGTCCCCGGCAATGGCGCCAGAAAACTTGCTTGATGACGTGGAAATGACACGTTCGCTGGGAGACCACAAGTGTAAGGAATGATGTAATGTAGCAACAAGTTTTCCCTTAATTACAAAACCAAGGTTATCAATCCAGTAGGACTTGGAGATGGCTTCGGAAAGGTGTCAGCGGCGCCGTTTACGATAACTGACGTGGACCTGCGCACAAAAGAGTAAACTACTTTGCCCCAACGAAACAGAGAGGTTGTCAATCCCTCCGACTTGCTGAACACAAAGGATTAAACGTATGGTGGAAAATAATAAGAGAGCAAATATGACCAGCAAGCAAATGACTAGGAAAAGCTATTAAAACGGTTGTAAGCAATGTAGGAAAATAGGACCGGGGTCCATAGTTCACTAGTGGGTGTGTCTCCAAAAGATAAACGTGTTGGCTAAACAAATTACAGCGGGGCAATTGACAAACATGGGCGCAACACAATACTATCATGACAACATGTTCATTGTTTCATTTAATATGGGCATTACGTCAAAATACATAGACCGTTATCCAACTGCATCTATGACTAATAATCCACCCCAGGATCGCTATCCAGCAAGTATCCCGAAAGTATTAAGTTGCAACCAACAGATAATTGCAATAAGCAAGGTGTGTAATGTAAGCAATGAGTACAACATATAGTAATAAACACCGATGTTTTATCCCTAGTAGCAACAGCACATCTCAAGTTATAATCGTTTCTGTCAACTCGAGCTCGAACAAGAGAGGCATGAACCCACTATCTAGCATAAATACTGTAACATCCCAAATTTATAACAAGGGTAAACCAGACCCAAATTTCAGAACCAACAAAAACTTTTTGAATTATTTCACAAGTGATTGTGTTTTCCTTTAATTTGTTCTGTTGGTCTTGTGTAACTTGTTGTTTGTGATTGTTGGACTAGTAGATGTCAACTCAAGACATCCACCTAGGTAAAAATTTATTTACAACACTGGTGACCATGTTATGACAAGAATTTATTCCATATGTCTTTCCCATTCTTATGTTGGCCAAAAGTTTATTTCAACAAATGATTTGGTTTTAGCAACAAACAAAATACTCTTTAATTTGAGACAGTGAAAGTATTTCAAAAGTTTCATGTTTATAAAATATGGGAACCATCTGTGATCTCCTGTCCTCTCTTCCACTTTGGCATTTATAAAATTCTTATTTTTAAAACTCCTAAGTTTCAACTCCTTTAAAAGAAATACTAGTGGGGAATATATTACCTCACATAATTCCCTTTCAAACCATTTTGAAAACTATTAAGTTATGGGTTGATAAATCCCTTAAACAACATCTTGTCATAATTGGGTGTGACCACTTTTATAAAATAGCATTGTTAGTTATGGAAAAAGGTGTGTGATTTATTCTTGTAGTTGAAGTGTGTGGCTTGTTTGAATTGTGGATATTGTTGTGTTGTTGATATTGTTGTGCTATGATATTGCTGTGAATTTTGCTGTGTGTGTGATGTTCTTGTGAGGATAATTCCTCAGTAGAGTTGTTACCACTTTGGGACACCCTTGGCCACCAAACTTGGAGTGTGACTTGAAGAGGAACAAATCCTCTACATTTAGGCACCCCCAAGTTAAAATCCTAAAATTTAGGGAGAAGATTTCAATAAAACTCCCTCCTTATCTATTCCTCTATTCTGTTAAAACAACTATACTTTCTTTATCAAAATTCTAGAGGAGGAGAGGAAATGATAATTCTCTCCATTTCATATCACTCCCTCTCACCTCTAGTAAACCTACTTGTTGTTTTAAAACAAACCCCTCCTTTCTTTTATTAAAAAAAAGAAATGAAGGTCATGAGTAAAATGATCTTCATAAATAATTTTCCCTCCCAATTTCTCTGTTTCTTCAAAACAAATGTCTCCTTTGTAAAAATAAATTATTTTGAAGTATCATATTTGTCAAAAAGGCTCCAAAGGTTCTACCCACTATTTTACCACTGGTTTTGAATTATTAAAGGGTTACCAAATTATTCATTTCCAAAAATAGTTTATTTAAATCCTATGAACAAAAATGGAGCAAAACATTTTATTTTGTAAAACCAATTTTTGTGGAGCTTCCTCATATATAGGGGAGGCTACATGAATTTTCTCTGATTTTTGTAAAATGTTTAAACCCCTCAAATAAATCCGGGAAACCCTACTGTTTTTAAAGGAAGAAAAGGAGTTCTTTTCTGTCGAGGACCTATCCGTGAGAGGAGAGAAAGGTTCAGGGGGCGTTCTGTAAAATCTCCTTTGACCTCTGTGTCAGCACGCTGCCGGCACGGCGCCGTGCTCTCCACGCCGGCGATGCCGTGGTCGCCGCTCGCCGTGCACCTGCTCCCTTGCCCAGCTGCCCTCTGGCTCCTCTGCCCTCTCCCCTCACATCAGCTCCGCACCGGGGACAGCAGTGGCACTTTCCGCACGTTGCCGTGCCCGCGTCGCCGTGCTCCCGACCACGCCGTGTTCCCCCTGCCTCCCCCTGACGCGGACCACGCCCTGGAGGAAGAGCACCGCACGCCGTCTCCTCTGCTCTCCCTTGTCTCCCATCACCCTGTTGCAGCGACGCGGCAGTGCATCGACGCCGTGTTCTTCACACCATCGCCGCCGTGTCCTCCTCGTGAAATGTCGACACCGCCTGGACCCCGCACCCCTCCGCTGCTCCGCGAGGCGATAAGAAGCAGCGCACCCCTCTCAGCTCCCTCACTCCCTCACTCATTCCCCCACTCCCTCCCTCTGATCTTTCTTCCGCCCACGGACACAAACCACGGCCGCCGCCACCGACGCGCCTCGCCGGCGACAGAGACCTCCCCATCCAAATCCCTGGCTACCAGAAGCTTCGCCGTGCCCTACTCCCCCTCTCTGCGCGAGGAATCAAAGAAGGAATCCCGGGATCGCCGTCGCCGTCCCAAACCTCTTCTTTTCCGGCCGCGGCATGTCGAGCAAGCTCGCGAGCCGCTCCGTCCACTATTCCTCGCCATTCTTGCATCAACGCATTCCCCTTGTCGCGGTTTATCTCCCAGACATCCTCATCCCTTCTCAGGTCGTCGGAGCCGCCGTAGCCGCCGTCGCCACGCTCCGGCAGTGCCGCGCCCGTGCTCTGTGCTTGACGAGGAAGGAGAAGCGGCCCGTACCGCTTCGTTCAAGTTCGTGGGCCGCGAGCTGGACTTCCTCCCCGCACGGCACAGCCCAACTTCGACAGATCCAGCCCGTTTTCCTTTTTTTTTCAGGTGGTTTATTCTTTTACTTCTAGATTTGTTTCTGGACTCCTAGTTTAAATCGTTCTAAAATAGTTTGAGTGTTTAGTTGACCAAACCAAAATTCAGGGAAGTACCCTAGCCTTTTTCCTAGCCAGATCCAAGTGGTAGAAACACTTTTGGATAAATAGTTTTTGAGAAATTAAATGTGGGCCAGAACTACTGCTTTTTACCAAAAGCTCAATAGCTATTTTTCTATAACAGCTATTGATGCAAACTCAACTGTTTTGGAAAGATCTGAGTGATACCTAGCAGTAGAAATTTGTCTCTCATGAAAATGATCTTCCAAAATAAAATGGCATCCACTTTGGTATTTGACCAGAGAGCCATTTAGGGTTTTTTTGTAAATTATTTGGTGTTGATTCTTGGAGTGAATCCACTTGTGTGAGCTTCTGTATGATTAGGAGTACCTAATCCTAGCTTGGTGTGATTTTTAGAGCTATAGATTATTTTAGGTGTAATTAACTAGGTGATGTGCTTTTCTGTCAATAAGTGTTAATAGTGTTATTTAATTATGTAGGGTGTGCTAGTATCTCCTTTGTGTTGGCTAGCATGTGTAAGTGTGATACCAAGTACTAGGAGTGTGTTAGCCCTGTATCTTAGCACTTTGGAAAAAGGTTTAGCAGTGCTTTTAGTCCCCTAAGTGTTAATAGTGTTATAGTAGTATTTTCATAGATCTTCCTGGTTAGTAGGACTTGTTGTAGTAGACATTCCTTAGTGTGGTGATATTTTAGTTAGCATTGCTTGATCATCAGTAACATGCCATATTGCTACTGGTTTGATCTCATGCTAGGAAGAAATTTGTGTTACTAGTTTTTATTAGGGAACCATATCTCTAGTATGGGTATTTCCTAAGATTTCCTAACTCTCAGGAGTTGTTTGCAAATAAAATCATGTGTGTGCATGAATTTCAAAAATTGATGTTGAATATCAGTAGCATTTCCTAGCTACTGATATTGTAGCATGTCATCCCTTGCTACCTGTTGTCTTGACCCTCACTTGTGTAGAAGTGTTAGACCCCTGAGTTGTAAAAGACCCTTATGAGTGTAGATCCTAGTTTGTTGCTTGAATAATTAGTTTGATGCTTGTGGTTGTTATCTGTTTGTGCACCACTTGTGGTTTTGTTTGGTTTATTGAATGTTGTTATTCCCTGTTTGCGAAGCTAGATAATACCGTTACCGGAGTGGTCTTTGGAGAGGAACTATTGAAGGAGGATCGGAGTTTATTTCTTTAATCAGCGAGAAGAAGACCAATGACGTTATGCCGAAGCCAGGCAAGCTACTTCACTGAGCTTGCATCTATATACATCTATTTTGATTTACCTGTTTTACTTATAAAGAGCATAAATGATTTCTGTGGTGTCTGCCACGAAAGCGATGATTTTGAAAACCCTTTTTCCAAAATTACAAGTATATTGTTGAGGCACCCGATATAGAGGTGTTAGCGGTATACAATGATTTCTAAATGAACTTGTTTTACTCCAAAGCCTTCTATGAAAATCTTTTGGTGGGATTACAAACCACCCAAGTTTTGATTAAAAGTATTTTTGCTCTGAAAAATTAGAAATGATTGTGAAAACCTTTTTAAAAGGGTTTATGAAAAACTATTTTGCCACCTTATATAGAAGTATAAGGTAGTTATTTAAAACTATAGGATGGGAAAAACAATGTTTTCTCGAAACTCTCTTTTAAAAATACTTGGATAGACCTGCCGGAAGGTCGGTGCTCAGTTGAAGAAGGTTGGTGTTGTTTTTGAGAAAAATGCACATTGTGTCCTAGTACTATGACGACCAACCATTATCCTGTGCGACCACACTTACCCACATATGGGCAAGGGCGTAGTCATATAATTTGCTCGTGTTAGTACTGGATGCCTCAACAACGAGGATAACCTCGTTCCATGAGGGGATGGTCTGAGGACCTACCCCCTGACCTGGGTCCTCTTCAGTGTTGGTCTACCGGAAGCCGGTATGGACGTGTTTGGAGGAAGAGGATTGAAGGGCTCCCTTGGGTCCGCCGGGCAGAACTACGAGTCCTCACACTTAGTTCCTGAGGGTTTGAGTGTCGATGGAATGTGTCGTAGCGGCAGGGTCCTATACTAGCATGAGCAAAGGACAGGCTATGGCCGGGAACTCAACTTCGCATACCTCTGGTATGGCGGGACGTGGCTGACACGATGAGTGACCGGATGGGTGTGGGAAAAGCGTACTACCTCTGCAGAGTGTAAAACTATTCGAATAGCCGAGTCCACGGATGTGGACAGTTGGAAGGCTGTCCTAAGACCATGTGCAAGTTTTGAGAAAGGTGTTGAGTTTTGGAAGGAAGTTGGCTGGAAAGGTTATTTCGTACCTGTACCAATGAGTTGGTTCGAGGTAGCGACGGGCTTGGAATCAGGGCAAGAAGTTGTTTTTCGAGGAAAAAGTTTTAAAAGAGATTTCTTACCCTTTTAAAAGAAGGTGTATTTTCGGGAAAAGATTTAAAAAGACTTCTTACCTTTTTAACCAAGATAGTGAGAAAACTACTTTCCAAAATGTCTTGTCTTCAACAGGATTTAAAAATCTATTCTTCTCCTTTTTAAATCATGATTTAGTGTGGTTTTTCCCTAAAAATAAAAGTCTTTGAAAATGAAAAACTAGTGCATGTTCCTGTTGGGGTAGTTTGCGAGTACAATCAAATGTACTCATATTGGTTTCGTCCCTGGCTATTGTCTTAGCCAGATTCCAGAGAAGAGCAGTTCGACGAAGAGGAGTTCACTGACGTCTTTGCGAACTAGGGCGCTTCCCAGTCAGCTGCCTGTAGGGTTAAGGCGAATGACTTGGGCTCCACGTTGTTTGGTGATTCCGCTGCAAGCACCTGATGAAGCTGATCACTTCCATCAAGTAAGTAATACATTCGGTATTTGTGGGTGTTCTGTGATACCAACTCAAGTTATGTGCAACAGCACACTGATCATGGGACTGTTGCAGGAAACATAACGAGTATCTCGGATAATTAATCCGGGGTCCTCACAGACTTGGTATCAGAGCCATCCTGACTGTAACAGACCTTAGTTAGCATGGACGTTAGTTAGGAAGAGAATATTTTGTTAAAATATGTTAACACCAAAAATATATCCTTATCTAGGGAAGTCCAAAAATGGCTCCCGCTCTTCTCGTCTTCTCAAATTATTTCTGAGTCTTACCTTTCTATTTTAAATTTTACCAAGGTTTCTCTACTCCTTCTTACCTGTTCAAAATACTTGACGATGAACCCAAAGGAGACCTAATTAGCTAGCACCTACAAAGAAGAAGCAACTCTCAACTCAACATCAAGTTCATTGGTCTACAAATGTCAAGATCATCGACATCAACCAAATCAAGAGATCTCTGAAGACCTCAGCTCAACCTCAGCAATTCTACTCAAGTGGCTACTTCGACAATCTCAGTGTTCCAGTTGAAGACTAAGGCGACGAAATGAAGATTTCAGCACCCCTGTCTAACCAAGACCCATAGGAACAGCTTATGATAGGAACTTTAGTCATACTACCCGAGCTACGAGTATTAGGCGTCCATTGGTACTAAACGTACCTTGTGTGTTTATTGTTGTTTGAGGTGTTCCCTTACAGTGAGTCCGCGGATCTGACCCTCCCTGCCTAACCGGCATGGCCAGGCGTCGGTTCACAGTAGAGTACAGTAGGGCTTGTCCCCACACACGAGTGACGCTCCCCGGGTTCTTCCCCAGAAAGGAGCCGACACACCTAGCTTATAAAAGGCCCCGTTCCATCTGCCATCTATCCCCACTCACCACCCTTAGCGACCCAAATCTCCTGAGGCAAGAATCCCGTGTTCTTATCCTTCATCCAGATCCAAAGAACCCATGGCAAACCTCAGAGTTATCATGGAAACCACTGCCGAGGAGCATAGTGGGTTTCCGCTGATGCTTTGGAAGGCCGTCTGCCACATTCTTGGTCGGCCTGCCCGTCCTCGATATGTGGTGTTCGAGAACTCTCTCCCGCTCGCCGGGAATGAATTCCAAGTCGAGGTGCATATCGGCTCGTGCCTATTGGGCATCAGTCCGACTTACTTGATCCAGGGTAAGAGCATGCCTACCCTAGATCTAGCCCTCCAGGTAGCAGCCTGGGAAGGACTCGTCCGTCTCCGGTACTCAGAACCGGCGATGGCGGTAAGCCGAGCTTTCCACTTCCTCCCAGCCATACCTGAGCATGTTGCGGAGGCTTTCCAAGCTTCCATGGGACAGGAAGCTGACCCTGCCGTAATCACCCTGGTCACCTATGGAGCTGCAATGACAAGATTCAGTCACACCCTGATGGAGGAACTCATGACCACAAGGCGCCACCTTGCTCGTGCCCGCCGGGAACTGGGTCGAGCAAGGAACCAACCCACTTCCACCGTGGGCAAGCTCAGGATGCAAGACAGTCGGTCCTAGATGAATTGCTGGACCACAGCATTGACGCATCGGTGACACAAGCTCTCGCCCGAGTTCAGCAGCCACCCCAAGAACCAGGTGTAGTCCTCGAAGGCGTGCCTGTAGATCCCCACCCCTTGGAAGACAGAGATGTGGACACCACTCTTTGTCTCGGTCACGCTTCACCGACTCCTAGAACCTCTCAGGCAGAGTAGAACCCAGGTTTAGTTAGCCTGACCAGCGCTTGTGTGTTGGTGCTGTGGATCAACAACGTTGTTAGTCTGTTGTTGGTTTGTTGCTTGTTTTTCTTGTGTCTTGTAATGCAAGGTTGTTGTCTGTTCCCCGGCTGATGTTAGATCAGCCCCAAAATAAAAACTTGGTGTTCTTATCATCTTGTTAACCACTTGGTTGACATCTGATGGAATGTCATGCTGTTTTTTTTTCAGTTAAAAGTTTTAAAAAAAAAAAAAAACCACAGATCACTTAAAACCAGGAACCGTATGTGACCCCAGACGCATACCCCTGTGAATTAATGCAAACTTTGAATGGGACTATTTTGTAGTATGCAAATTATTTTTGTGTGTGTTCTCCTACATGCAATCTCCCCAAGGTTCCTCACCCAATATGAACCTTGTGCTTTCTGCATGTTAAAGAAAGGGGCCCGAGCCCTCCACGAGATGTGAGCCTCGCAAGCCTTAAAATGCTTGCGAAGCGTAAATGCTCGCTGGAACACAGAAGGACATCTTGTAGGGTGTTCTTAGTTGTCGTGTTCAACCTATATGGTTGGAATGTGTGCTACCACTGCAAATGGTTGAGACCATATATTGCAGTGATATTTCTCTAAAAATATATTTTCTCGCCAAAACAAGTTTATTCTAGTACTTCTGCATCCTATCTGTGCTGCAAGACCAGAGTTGTGTCAACCAAGAAGATTTCGACAAGGCACACCTTGTCCCGGGTTATCAGCAAAGGCAAGATCAATACAATCACGGATTGCAGTACAGAAGCGAGAAATTCAGAAAGGAACAGAGGATACAAGTTCTACTCCTACAAACAACACTGCCAGCACGGATGCAACGGCACCTAGAGATTCCTAATCTCTCTCGAACTCCCCGATGCCACCAGAGGATGAGCCTGGCTCACTCAGAGCCGAGTCACGCGCCGCCCGACGGCGGCAGACAGCTCGAGCAGCCTGCTCACCTCCAGCCGGAAGGTCTACCACCTCCTCCACCGCCGCAAGCTCCTCCACCGTGCGCTCCTCCGCCGCATCTGGCTCCTCTAGCGCAGCAGGCGCCACTGTCGCAGCACCAGCCCCCGCGCTAGACCACCAATGGCACAAGGCCACGGCTAGGAGCACCACTGCCGCGAACAGCAGGCTGAACACCGTCAAAATCGAGAACACGAAGAGCACGAAGACGAAGCAGCCCTCGAGGAAGCCCGCATCCTCCATCGCATCAACATAGGCTCTGAAGAAATCGGTAATGAAGCCCATGGTGACGACGCGATGGAAGAAATGTTTTTCTGAGGTCGCTAGTTTATAAGCCGAGCTCGGACGCCGCTCCTCGACACCGCACTGCGCGGGAAAGTGGAGGAATCGCGAGCTGTACTCGCCTTAATGGCGCGAAACCACCTAGGCATCGTGTCCCCAAAGCCGTGTCTGCCGCTGCATCGACGGACAGCACGCGCAGCAGTACCGCGGGTGAGTGCCCTGCGCACTGAAAATGGAGCAAGTACAGAGCAAGGGCGAGCAAGGATGAAGAAGAGGAGGAGAAAAGGAGGAGAGACCGCCAAGTGGGCCCCGGGCCCACATGTCAGTGAGTCAGCAGTTAACCCCCCCGTGTCCCTCTATCCTTTATCCCTCGCTTTTTCTGTGAAAAACCCCGTGCAAAAATAATTCCTCGTATAAATCAGACCCACTGTGTCCATGAGCCAATTATTGGTGGCACAGCTAGGGGTATTTTGAAGAAAAACCCTGTTGTTTTTCAAAACCCGTGTATACACGAAAGTGAATATACGACCTTTCTAAAATAAATTATTTTGCTCTCGTATCTCTCCTGTACCCCCGGGCAAATCTCGAGGACGAGATTTATTTTAAGGGGGGAAGGATCTGTAACATCCCAAATTTATAACAAGGGTAAACCAGACCCAAATTTCAGAACCAACAAAAACTTTTTGAATTATTTCACAAGTGATTGTGTTTTCCTTTAATTTGTTCTGTTGGTCTTGTGTAACTTGTTGTTTGTGATTGTTGGACTAGTAGATGTCAACTCAAGACATCCACCTAGGTAAAAATTTATTTACAACACTGGTGACCATGTTATGACAAGAATTTATTCCATATGTCTTTCCCATTCTTATGTTGGCCAAAAGTTTATTTCAACAAATGATTTGGTTTTAGCAACAAACAAAATACTCTTTAATTTGAGACAGTGAAAGTATTTCAAAAGTTTCATGTTTATAAAATATGGGGAACCATCTGTGATCTCCTGTCCTCTCTTCCACTTTGGCATTTATAAAATTCTTATTTTTAAAACTCCTAAGTTTCAACTCCTTTTTAAAAGAAATACTAGTGGGGAATATATTACCTCACATAATTCCCTTTCAAACCATTTTGAAAACTATTAAGTTATGGGTTGATAAATCCCTTAAACAACATCTTGTCATAATTGGGTGTGACCACTTTTATAAAATAGCATTGTTAGTTATGGAAAAAGGTGTGTGATTTATTCTTGTAGTTGAAGTGTGTGGCTTGTTTGAATTGTGGATATTGTTGTGTTGTTGATATTGTTGTGCTATGATATTGCTGTGAATTTTGCTGTGTGTGTGATGTTCTTGTGAGGATAATTCCTCAGTAGAGTTGTTACCACTTTGGGACACCCTTGGCCACCAAACTTGGAGTGTGACTTGAAGAGGAACAAATCCTCTACATTTAGGCACCCCCAAGTTAAAATCCTAAAATTTAGGGAGAAGATTTCAATAAAACTCCCTCCTTATCTATTCCTCTATTCTGTTAAAACAACTATACTTTCTTTATCAAAATTCTAGAGGAGGAGAGGAAATGATAATTCTCTCCATTTCATATCACTCCCTCTCACCTCTAGTAAACCTACTTGTTGTTTTAAAACAAACCCCTCCTTTCTTTTATTAAAAAAAAGAAATGAAGGTCATGAGTAAAATGATCTTCATAAATAATTTTCCCTCCCAATTTCTCTGTTTCTTCAAAACAAATGTCTCCTTTGTAAAAATAAATTATTTTGAAGTATCATATTTGTCAAAAAGGCTCCAAAGGTTCTACCCACTATTTTACCACTGGTTTTGAATTATTAAAGGGTTACCAAATTATTCATTTCCAAAAATAGTTTATTTAAATCCTATGAACAAAAATGGAGCAAAACATTTTATTTTGTAAAACCAATTTTTGTGGAGCTTCCTCATATATAGGGGAGGCTACATGAATTTTCTCTGATTTTTGTAAAATGTTTAAACCCCTCAAATAAATCCGGGAAACCCTACTGTTTTTAAAGGAAGAAAAGGAGTTCTTTTCTGTCGAGGACCTATCCGTGAGAGGAGAGAAAGGTTCAGGGGGCGTTCTGTAAAATCTCCTTTGACCTCTGTGTCAGCACGCTGCCGGCACGGCGCCGTGCTCTCCACGCCGGCGATGCCGTGGTCGCCGCTCGCCGTGCACCTGCTCCCTTGCCCAGCTGCCCTCTGGCTCCTCTGCCCTCTCCCCTCACATCAGCTCCGCACCGGGGACAGCAGTGGCACTTTCCGCACGTTGCCGTGCCCGCGTCGCCGTGCTCCCGACCACGCCGTGTTCCCCCTGCCTCCCCCTGACGCGGACCACGCCCTGGAGGAAGAGCACCGCACGCCGTCTCCTCTGCTCTCCCTTGTCTCCCATCACCCTGTTGCAGCGACGCGGCAGTGCATCGACGCCGTGTTCTTCACACCATCGCCGCCGTGTCCTCCTCGTGAAATGTCGACACCGCCTGGACCCCGCACCCCTCTGCTGCTCCGCGAGGCGATAAGAAGCAGCGCACCCCTCTCAGCTCCCTCACTCCCTCACTCATTCCCCCACTCCCTCCCTCTGATCTTTCTTCCGCCCACGGACACAAACCACGGCCGCCGCCACCGACGCGCCTCGCCGGCGACAGAGACCTCCCCATCCAAATCCCTGGCTACCAGAAGCTTCGCCGTGCCCTACTCCCCCTCTCTGCGCGAGGAATCAAAGAAGGAATCCCGGGATCGCCGTCGCCGTCCCAAACCTCTTCTTTTCCGGCCGCGGCATGTCGAGCAAGCTCGCGAGCCGCTCCGTCCACTATTCCTCGCCATTCTTGCATCAACGCATTCCCCTTGTCGCGGTTTATCTCCCAGACATCCTCATCCCTTCTCAGGTCGTCGGAGCCGCCGTAGCCGCCGTCGCCACGCTCCGGCAGTGCCGCGCCCGTGCTCTGTGCTTGACGAGGAAGGAGAAGCGGCCCGTACCGCTTCGTTCAAGTTCGTGGGCCGCGAGCTGGACTTCCTCCCCGCACGGCACAGCCCAACTTCGACAGATCCAGCCCGTTTTCCTTTTTTTTCAGGTGGTTTATTCTTTTACTTCTAGATTTGTTTCTGGACTCCTAGTTTAAATCGTTCTAAAATAGTTTGAGTGTTTAGTTGACCAAACCAAAATTCAGGGAAGTACCCTAGCCTTTTTCCTAGCCAGATCCAAGTGGTAGAAACACTTTTGGATAAATAGTTTTTGAGAAATTAAATGTGGGCCAGAACTACTGCTTTTTACCAAAAGCTCAATAGCTATTTTTCTATAACAGCTATTGATGCAAACTCAACTGTTTTGGAAAGATCTGAGTGATACCTAGCAGTAGAAATTTGTCTCTCATGAAAATGATCTTCCAAAATAAAATGGCATCCACTTTGGTATTTGACCAGAGAGCCATTTAGGGTTTTTTTGTAAATTATTTGGTGTTGATTCTTGGAGTGAATCCACTTGTGTGAGCTTCTGTATGATTAGGAGTACCTAATCCTAGCTTGGTGTGATTTTTAGAGCTATAGATTATTTTAGGTGTAATTAACTAGGTGATGTGCTTTTCTGTCAATAAGTGTTAATAGTGTTATTTAATTATGTAGGGTGTGCTAGTATCTCCTTTGTGTTGGCTAGCATGTGTAAGTGTGATACCAAGTACTAGGAGTGTGTTAGCCCTGTATCTTAGCACTTTGGAAAAAGGTTTAGCAGTGCTTTTAGTCCCCTAAGTGTTAATAGTGTTATAGTAGTATTTTCATAGATCTTCCTGGTTAGTAGGACTTGTTGTAGTAGACATTCCTTAGTGTGGTGATATTTTAGTTAGCATTGCTTGATCATCAGTAACATGCCATATTGCTACTGGTTTGATCTCATGCTAGGAAGAAATTTGTGTTACTAGTTTTTATTAGGGAACCATATCTCTAGTATGGGTATTTCCTAAGATTTCCTAACTCTCAGGAGTTGTTTGCAAATAAAATCATGTGTGTGCATGAATTTCAAAAATTGATGTTGAATATCAGTAGCATTTCCTAGCTACTGATATTGTAGCATGTCATCCCTTGCTACCTGTTGTCTTGACCCTCACTTGTGTAGAAGTGTTAGACCCCTGAGTTGTAAAAGACCCTTATGAGTGTAGATCCTAGTTTGTTGCTTGAATAATTAGTTTGATGCTTGTGGTTGTTATCTGTTTGTGCACCACTTGTGGTTTTGTTTGGTTTATTGAATGTTGTTATTCCCTGTTTGCGAAGCTAGATAATACCGTTACCGGAGTGGTCTTTGGAGAGGAACTATTGAAGGAGGATCGGAGTTTATTTCTTTAATCAGCGAGAAGAAGACCAATGACGTTATGCCGAAGCCAGGCAAGCTACTTCACTGAGCTTGCATCTATATACATCTATTTTGATTTACCTGTTTTACTTATAAAGAGCATAAATGATTTCTGTGGTGTCTGCCACGAAAGCGATGATTTTGAAAACCCTTTTTCCAAAATTACAAGTATATTGTTGAGGCACCCGATATAGAGGTGTTAGCGGTATACAATGATTTCTAAATGAACTTGTTTTACTCCAAAGCCTTCTATGAAAATCTTTTGGTGGGATTACAAACCACCCAAGTTTTGATTAAAAGTATTTTTGCTCTGAAAAATTAGAAATGATTGTGAAAACCTTTTTAAAAGGGTTTATGAAAAACTATTTTGCCACCTTATATAGAAGTATAAGGTAGTTATTTAAAACTATAGGATGGGAAAAACAATGTTTTCTCGAAACTCTCTTTTAAAAATACTTGGATAGACCTGCCGGAAGGTCGGTGCTCAGTTGAAGAAGGTTGGTGTTGTTTTTGAGAAAAATGCACATTGTGTCCTAGTACTATGACGACCAACCATTATCCTGTGCGACCACACTTACCCACATATGGGCAAGGGCGTAGTCATATAATTTGCTCGTGTTAGTACTGGATGCCTCAACAACGAGGATAACCTCGTTCCATGAGGGGATGGTCTGAGGACCTACCCCCTGACCTGGGTCCTCTTCAGTGTTGGTCTACCGGAAGCCGGTATGGACGTGTTTGGAGGAAGAGGATTGAAGGGCTCCCTTGGGTCCGCCGGGCAGAACTACGAGTCCTCACACTTAGTTCCTGAGGGTTTGAGTGTCGATGGAATGTGTCGTAGCGGCAGGGTCCTATACTAGCATGAGCAAAGGACAGGCTATGGCCGGGAACTCAACTTCGCATACCTCTGGTATGGCGGGACGTGGCTGACACGATGAGTGACCGGATGGGTGTGGGAAAAGCGTACTACCTCTGCAGAGTGTAAAACTATTCGAATAGCCGAGTCCACGGATGTGGACAGTTGGAAGGCTGTCCTAAGACCATGTGCAAGTTTTGAGAAAGGTGTTGAGTTTTGGAAGGAAGTTGGCTGGAAAGGTTATTTCGTACCTGTACCAATGAGTTGGTTCGAGGTAGCGACGGGCTTGGAATCAGGGCAAGAAGTTGTTTTTCGAGGAAAAAGTTTTAAAAGAGATTTCTTACCCTTTGAAAAGAAGGTGTATTTTCGGGAAAAGATTTAAAAAGACTTCTTACCTTTTTAACCAAGATAGTGAGAAAACTACTTTCCAAAATGTCTTGTCTTCAACAGGATTTAAAAATCTATTCTTCTCCTTTTTAAATCATGATTTAGTGTGGTTTTTTCCTAAAAATAAAAGTCTTTGAAAATGAAAACTAGTGCATGTTCCTGTTGGGGTAGTTTGCGAGTACAATCAAATGTACTCATATTGGTTTCGTCCCTGGCTATTGTCTTAGCCAGATAGAGAAGAGCAGTTCGACGAAGAGGAGTTCACTGACGTCTTTGCGAACTAGGGCGCTTCCCAGTCAGCTGCCTGTAGGGTTAAGGCGAATGACTTGGGCTCCACGTTGTTTGGTGATTCCGCTGCAAGCACCTGATGAAGCTGATCACTTCCATCAAGTAAGTAAATACATTCGGTATTTGTGGGTGTTCTGTGATACCAACTCAAGTTATGTGCAACAGCACACTGATCATGGGACTGTTGCAGGAAACATAACGAGTATCTCGGATAATTAATCCGGGGTCCTCACAAATACTCCCTCTACTGACACAAGTAATTACTTCGGTCAAAGCATACACAAGCATCGGAGAGCATGCAAGATCATAAATAAAACATATCATAGATAAACTGAACCATAATGTCATGACTCCATAATTCATCGGATCCCTACAAACACAACACATAGCATTACATAAAGATGATCTTAATCATGTAGGCAGCTCATAAGATCTAAACAATGGAGCACAAGGGAGAAGAGACAACCATCTAGCTACTGCCATGGACCTGTAGTCCCGTGGTGGACTACTCACGCATTACTCCGGAGGCAGGCATGGTGGTGTAGATGCCTCCGGTGACGATCTCCCCCTCCGGTAGGGTGCCGGGAAGAGATTTAGAACCCTCCCGATCTAGGGTTGGCGACGGCGGCGGCCTCAGAACTTTTCTGGAAAATATGATCGGGTCTCGAGGGTTTCCGGGACAAAGGCAATTTGTTGGCGAAAGGGCAACTCGAGGAGCTCTCGGAGTCGCCCAGGTGGGGCCCAGGCGCGGCCAAGGCTGGGCCACGCCTGGCCCCTGTGGGACCCCCCTGCAGGCGTCCTCCTGGCGCAGTCTTTGTTTCCATGTAAAAATAATTCAGGTAAATTGGCAGCTTATTCCGAGAAAATTCCCCTACTAGCTTTTCTGAAACAAAAAGACAGCAAAACCAGGAACTGGCACTGGGCATCTTGTTAATAGGTTAGTTCCATAAAATGTGCCAAAATGATATAGAAAACATTATAAAAGCATGTGGCAATGATATATAATATGCATGGAACAACCAAAAATTATAGATACGTATGGGACGTATCAATACTCCATGATGAGAAAGCCTCATTTAGAAATATCTTCACATGTGCATTACACCAAAATGGACTGCAAGATTCAAGCATGTGATCCTCGAGATGCTCATCTTGAACTTGCACTTCTCAATCTTGATGACAATCAACACTTAATGTCATCCTCTTATGGGCTACACGAAATCTTCCTTTTGATGCAAGCCCATGGAAAGATGCCTAACCACATATAGAAACACCAAACACATATATCATGGGTTAGTGCACAAAGCACAACTGACAATTGCTTACCACACCATAAGATCACTTGATCCCACTTGGTACATCATATATGCTTTGTGAGTTGATCAACTTGAATTCAATCTTTGTACTTTGTCTTGATCAACCTGCTCGTATATTTTCTTCTAGACTTCATTATGATGATCTCTTGGAGGTAAGCATGAATGCTCACACAATCTTCATTTCTCCAAGACACACTTTGCCAAAGGCTCAACTCTCACATGACCATTCTCCGGATCACACCTTGAACACCACTTTGGCCATCACTTAATCTTCTTCATGCTCTATCACAATATCTTGAGATACATAATGAATTCTTCACTTGCTTGCATGCTCAAAGCCTTAGTCAACTTCGGCTCAACATATGAGTCCATCATGACCTCGACTTAGAGCCATATGTTGAATTCTCCTCTTGAAATCAAACACTCAAGATCTTGATCCTTCATGGCTTAACACATAAGCTAGAGAATGTCTTCCTTTGAGTTCCATACACTAACTCCTTTCATCAATTATTCGCATTCATCATATCATATTCATCTCTTCATATCAATGATCTTGATGGTAATACTCAACCTATCTCTTTATCTTCATGGCATCCACTAGTACAGAACGACACATCGGAAACGGGCCAAAAAAACCATCGGCAACGGAGAAAGGGTCCGTGTCCCCGACCCTGTCACTGATGTGAAGAGCTCAATGGCAACGGAGGTGATAAACCGTTGCCCCTAACATGGGCAACGGTTGTTATATTTGATCGTCACTGATACGTTTCACATTAGACACGGAGTTTTTCAAATCACCGTTTCTAATAAGGGTTACAGGAAAACAAAAAAAACACGGTGACGGGCTGTGCCGTCGATGGAGCCCCGCTCCATGCGACTAGACGGTCGCCCGGTAGCCGCCGTATTCCTGTACGCCCTGCTTTACAAAAGTTCATCAGTGCGCGTGGCTGGAGCTCTGCTCCTATGTCTTCACGGCCGCCAGATGAACATCTACTGTATTCATCCTGCTGCGCAAAATGTACTGCTCCTGGTGACGGCACCGTGTATGGAGGCCCGCTCCTAGGTCTTCATGGCAGCAGCATCGTCACCAAGCATCCACCAATCTCTTGACACAACGAATATTCTTTATTAAAAACAGCAAACAAAGCTAATAAACAGAGCCAATAAGCAGTAAACAAAGCAAAATGTAGTGGGATAAGCAGCTAACAGAGCAAACGGAGCTAAATAAGTAGCTAACATAGCAAATACATAGCTGAACAGAGCTAACTAACAGAGCAAACCGAGCTAAATAAGTAGCTAACATAGCAAATACATAGCTAAACAGAGCTAACTAACAGAGCAAACCGATCGAAATAATTAAGTAGCTAACAGAGCAAATACATAGCTAAACAGAGCTACAAAACAGAGCAAACGGAGCTAAATAAATACTCTAACAGAGCAAATACATAGCTGAACAGAGCTAACTAACAGAGCAAACCGACCTAAATAATTAAGTAGCTAACAGAGCAAATACATAGCTAAACAGAGCTACAAAACAGAGCAAACCAAGCTAAATAAATACTCTAACAGAGCAAATACATAGCTGAACAGAGCTAACTAACAGAGCAAACCGATCTAAATAATTAAGTAGCTAACAGAGCAAATACATAGCTAAAAAGAGCTACAAAATAGAGCAAACGAAGCTAAATAAATACTCTAACAGAGCAAATATATAGTAAAAAGAGCGGTCATTTACCTTAGGCGAGGCGGGGTCACTTTCCGTCGCGGATTGCGTCCCAGGCGTCGACGCCGGAGCCACTGCCAGAGGAGACCTCATCCTGCTCGAACACCGGACCGTCCTCCTCCTCCTCCTCCTCCGCTGCCGCCACCGCTGCCGCCGCCGCATCTGGCCCAGGCCCTGGCCAGGGAGAAGAGAGCGGTCTATGGCCGCCCGGAGCTGCGTCTGGAACAACGCCTCCTCGGCGGCTTCTATCGCGTGCTCGGCGACCGAGATGCGGATAGCTCTCTGCATCGCAGAGACGCAGACGCCCGAATGACACCGTCGGCGCGCTCGCGCTCAAAGGCGGCGCGAGAGAGGAGGAGACCGACCTCCAGATCCTCGTCCTCATCGTCCGAGGAGGACGAGATCCGGGCGTCGGTGGCCGCAGCCGCCGTGGATCCGAATGGGATTTGACGGCTCCGAATGAACTGGCGACCGCGGTCGCCGGGGATCTCGCCCCAATTGTAGGGGAGATCCGGGCCGCGCCTCGGAGGGTGGGAGAAGGAAGATGCTCCATCCTGACTTCCGTCGGCGCCGGAGGGGTTCGCCATCGACGGTGAAATAGAAGGAGAGCGTGTGCGTCTAGGGTTAGGAACTGGGGAGAGTGAGAATGAGAGTGAGATACACTGGAGTGGGAGATATTAATACCGGCACCGCTTAATGGGCCTTCACATGGGAAGAGATAGACCGATCTCCGTTTCTGATGTGGTCATATAAGCAACGGAGATATTATTTCCTCCGTTGCCCATATATGAGCAACGGAGCTGTTTTCCGCCTCCGTTACCATTGTGTCGGGCCCATCGACCGACTAGCGCGCGCACACTTGTGGAAGCGCGCCGGAACTCATTCTTTCGTCGCCTAACTCTTGTCGTTGCCATAGAGGGGTATCCGATGTGTCGTTCTGTACTAGTGATCCAACCTTGAATCCAACACATGGATTTCATCTCTTCGTATCAATGATCTTGATGTCAATATTCAACCTATATCTTTATCTTCATGGCATCCAACCTTGAATCCAACACATGGACTTCATCTCTTCGTATCAATGATCTTGATGCCAATATTCAACCTATATCATTATCTTCATGGCATCAACCTTAATCCAACACATAGACTTCATATCATTACCTATGGAAAAGCCCTTCAAATATAACTCAATGAAACCATTAGTCCATAGGGATTGTCATTAATTACCAAAACCACACATGGGGGCTCCATGCACTTTCACCTCTGTTGTAGCTCATGGACACTCTTATGTTGTACCGAACTCTCAACAAGGAGAAAGACTTCGGCTTGATGCATTGGTACAAGCTTCTCCAAAATTGTGAGAAATGGAAGGCGCACCGGAAGAATCTAAATAAGAACGGCCGTGCCAACCTCAACGATGATCCGGAAAACTCAGAGGGGCGGCCAACCGGGAACAAGAAGGCGAAGGCGGCCTTGGCGGCGGCGGCAAAGACGGAAAGAGTGCAGTCGTCCATCGATAAGGTCCTCGCCGATGTCTCCTCCAACTCAAGCTTGAGGCGCGACGAGAACAACGAAAGGTGGGCGACCTTGATGCACAAGGCCGACGTCAAGATCGACCTCGAGAAGAAGAAAGTCGTTGTCAAGAAGCGGAGCCAGGATTTCATTATCTTGACGGCCGACATCTCCAACATGGACCCGCTGGCGAGGGCGATGCACAACATGTTTCACGCCGCGATCCTGCAAGAGCTTAGGCTCGTTCCAGCGCCCTAGACTGGTGGCAACCAGGGTCACGGCCACGCCCACGTTGACGACGTCCAGGACGACGAGGACCCTGACATGACCCAGCCCGGCCACGACTACGTGCCCCAGCTCGGCGACAACATCTAGACCGGTGGCGACAACCAGTGGCCGGCATCGACATCTCCTGGCGTATTTTGGCGTATTTTGATGGCCCAACCTTCGAGTTTGTGGCCGAGTGTGGACGAACGTGGCCAAAACTCTGAATTTATGGCCGGTTGTGGCCGAGTGTCGCCGATCGTAGCCGAAACTCTGAATTTGTGGCCGATCGTGGCCGATGGCGGTTGAAATTTCGAATTCCCGCGATTATTTAAGATTTCTCTCATTTGAATTTGCAAAAAAAAATCGATTGGACCAACTTTGGGCGCCGCGAGTGGGGAGCAACGACGCCCAAAGCCAGCGACTAGTCCGGACGGCGCCCAAATGGCCTGTCCGGAAAGCCTTCGAGCGGCCATTTGAGCGCCGAGTGGCGATGCTCTAACTAACCAGCAAATCCGAGACAGGGAGATGCTGTCGGTGACAAAACGATCACGCGTCTTGGCATTGCGATGTGTAGCTCAGCTTTCGCACAACCTGAGCTCGGCTCATCCTCCTCCGATCTGCTGGCTCCAGGACAGGAGGCATCCAACTCAGTGACGCTGTGAAAAGCTCAAGGGATCTGGTTCTTCTTCTGCTGTTGCAGATCAAAGTATATAGGCCATTCAACGATGTCCTCGCCACAACCCACAAACAATCGCGTGGGATTAGTTCTGAGTAAAGTCTAATTTAAACCTTGAATTTATAGAATTTATAGAGCCGGCCAGAATCCAACCCACAACTCCCAATACTTAAAATTAGAGCATCTTCATCGGACCCCAAAGGCTCAGTAGGTGCTGGATAAGAAAATCAGCCACAGCAGCACCCATCTTTATGACCCGACCCAGTTTCTGTCTGGCACACCCGAGCGAGCCTTCAAATTTGGGGAAGCCTAGGGTTGTCGGACAAGACAGAACAGGTCCTGCATGTCATAAACGGACTCCTAGTTTGTCGCGATTAATTGAGATGTGCAGGAGGCCTGTACGCGTGTAATGACGACCACATTACGACCACGACGTCGGGCGGTTCCCTAGGCGGCGTGACCCGACGACGAGGTTTGACTTCCCCACACAACGCATTAACATCGGCACCAGACGACGCGACCGAAGGTGAGCTTTGCCTTCCTCGTGCATTAATAGCCTTCCCAACGCATCGCGTTAATGCCGACACCAAACGACGTGATGGCCTTGCGCCTTCCCCACGCGTAGAATTAATGCCGACGCCAGCGCACCTCGGCCTACCCCCGGTGGCGGTGTATAAGAAGGTCTCCTACCATGGCTGCTCGCATTCATCTTGCTTGCCACTCACACTCTCCTATACCTTTTTTAACACGGAGGACCCCCGAAGGGTCTAGAAGCCTTATCATAAACCATACAGTGGGTGTACAAGTATTTTATAAAAGACCCCATAAATACGAGAAGTAACACATAGGTCCCTCGCAAATGCATAAAGGACCGTGCTAAAAGATAGAAAATTCCAATAAAGTCCTTCTCTTTCCCCACCGTCAAGCAGAAAGTCGAGCTTGCCATCGCCGAGCACCGTCATGGGGACTTCGCCACTTGCTTCGATGCCGACAAGAGCCGCAGCAACAACTGACTTGGACAAGGGCCTGACGTCGAAGGTTGAACACATGCTAGAGCATACCTGCAATTTCATCCGGTCTCCATGGGCCGCCGAAGATGAGCTCGAAAAACTGAAGGCCTCATCACTCCATAACCGCCGCAGGCCACCATTGTTGCAGCACCGCATCCCCCTTTCACCACCATGGCCGCCAGCAAGATGAACAGCGACGTGGCAAGGAAGAAGACCAAGGCTACGTAGATTCGTCGCCATCACTCTTTGATAATCGACCCGCCATCAGAACTCCAGTTCCTGCCACAGACCAGAGGCAAGAGAAGAGGATTGCAGCGTCTTCAAATCCAAGATCGAACCTTATTCGGGAAGCCGCATGGTGCCTTCTTCGTCGTTGCCTTCGGCTCCCTTCATGGGAGCTGCGCCTGGAGGAGAAGAATCACCACACAAAGCCAGGCTTGGCCCGAGAAACCTAGCTCCAAATTTTGAAGCAAACCTTATAATCAGGGATGCACAATTCCCCCTGCTCACATGCGCCACCGCCTGCCACCAACGAAGCTCGACGGAACAAACCCACGGCGCCATGGATCTGACTACAAAGATCCAAGTACCTACCCTCTGTCGGCACGCAGCCAAAGACAGTTAAAATTAAACCTAAGCAGCTAATATATATACAGCCCACAATGCGCATCCTCGTCCACACCGGCCGGCAGCACCGCTGGAGGGGAGAGGGGAGCGAGTCGGGGACGAACAGTGGAGGTGGCGGCTAACTCCCAAGGGAAAGCGGCGGGGAGGAGAAAAAGGGAGCTCACAAACCTCGAAATTATATTCTACGCAATCCTATTTGTTCCTAATGTCATCTGTTGAAAACCGTCTCTTTTGTGGCCCGTGTTAAAAAGGCAAACATTGGTGCTAAAAAAATTCTTTTCAAGTAACTTTTTGTTTTCTACACATACCACAAAAATTGTCCGTTTGTCACAAAACTTTACGCGCGCACGTAGAATGTCAAGATGTATACTCAATTTTTTTAACAGATTTTTTCGACATTTTAAAATGTGTTTTCTCAGTATAGGCTCCTACCCAATCCTGCGAAGTCTAATGTTAGCCCATTTTATAATAAGATTGAAATTAATCTTAGCCAGTACAGCTGTCCATTTCATCTGATCAAAGGGATAGTTATTATGCATTGTCTTATAAATAGACCAACTGCTGATACTGTGATACATTGACCGAAGTACTACCGACTGTCTTAACAGATGCCTCTGTTTCTGCTGTGGCCTGTGGATAATGAAGCCAAAAGCAATCGCCCATACTACTAAACCCTAGCTGTACTATTTACATTCATGGATTCTTATATTAACATCCAAAAGCAGTGTGGTCAGGTCAGTCAGTTCCCAGACTCCACGTTCATCACCTTTCTCCAACAGTCTCCCGCGCTCCAAGCTGCGGCCACAACATATCAGCTTCCAAACTGGTATCGACATGTCAATAATCCAGCAACTAAAAATAAAAACAAAAGTAGGACACATTACCTTGGGCTGGCTTCTCAATCCACGGACCGTTCATGATGTTCAAGATGCTGCACGCATCACTGTATTCCAGATCAGGCAGTAACTTGGGCGTCAGCAGGAAGCATCTACAGCCACATGAGCAAACAGATGACGGGGGTTAGCGAGAGAAACACCAACAGATCCAAGTGAGCTAAATCATTGAGAGCTGAGCAACTGACTGTGGTGTGTTCAGTTGGCTCGCGGCTCTGACAAGCTGCTGGAACATCTTCCTCTCGTTTACGGGATCCATTCCTACAGTTTTCGAGAGAAGCTACTGCATCAGTTCTGGGTGATATATTGACTAGTATTCTTCATAGGAACACAAGGTGCACAGGTGTAGCCTTGCCTTGATTTATCTCATCAACCACCCGAAATGGGCAATTGGTAAGATCTTGAAGCGATACAAGATATAGGATGGTAGAAACTGACCGCTCCTATAATTGACATGAAAATAAGGGTAATTATAAGCACACATAAAAAAGCAAACACAATACATCTGAAAACTTGGATGCATACCCCTCCAGATTGGTGATGAGCACTTAGCACCTGCAACTGACCAGTTTGCCTGTGGAAAATAATACTCAGAAATTATTTTACAAGAAATAAAATTATGCGTCAGAATAAGGTACAACAGAAACATTGTACAAGCCCTTGAACTACATGAAAGTACCAAATACAGATAGACAACAAGGGAATGAGTAATAAACAGAACAGAAAATCTTATACGACCATTCACATAAATTCCTCTCTGAAAGAACACTAGATATAGGAGTATTGCTTCTATGGTGGACGAAGTGGAAGTTAACAGTAACAAATTACTATGGAAGTGTGCAGCTCAATATAAGGACCATGAGATGAACTTGGCTAAAGGTCCTGAGACTAGGAACTAGACAGTTGAAAGAAACCATGAAAGAAGAAATCAAATGTTAAAAGTATAGGCTATCTTCAGTCATGAGCCTATGAATTACGATTTCCTATCAAAATTAGTTTGCTGCAACAATTATCACGTAAGATAACATTTTCTTCAGTGTATACATACAGCTTACTTTTTTTGTCCTTCACTGGATTGTATCTATTCTACTACCTGCTTCAGGGCTTGTTCGGTTAATCCACTTCTCAAGTGGATTGGGGTGGAATGGAGGGGATTTGGGGGGATTTTGACTTATAGAGGATTTAATCCACCTCAACCACGTCAATCCACTCCAATCCCAAGTGAACCGAACAAGGCCTCAATGGGACACAAAATGGGTGCGCTGGTGCCATGGGATAAAAGGCACCAGCTTAGCTCCCCTGAACGAATTACTGAGACCTCCAGTGTTACGACTTCAAGACACATTGTACTGAAAGAGAACCCTGAAAACTGCTAGCGCATGACATTGCTAGAAGTTTCGCACAGGAATGATCCAGAGAAAAACTCAGCAAACGTAGGCTGTTCTCATGGTTGTTCCGGACTGATGACCACATGGATATGAAAAATAAATAGTGAGCTGGAAATGCAAGAAAGTGGAGACTTGGTCAACACAAACTATATGATACTTTATCAATTTTAACATGTTACTTCTTAATGGATAAAACTGAAGATCACTTATCAGAGGATTATGCTTAAACACGTCCTACAGTAGAATCATCAATGAAAATCAAGCTATAATTCCTCACCATAAAAAAATCACCCAATAATCATCTGGTATGACTAAGCTTGGCTACCTACCCCGTCCCACTCCAGGCTTAATTTAGCTAGGGACGCACTAACCGGCATGGTTGCCATCAGGCATCAGGAAATAGTACTATTTTCAGCAAAGTGCAGTGGTGCCAGTTATTACTTGCCCAATTTCAAAAAATAATAGAACAGTGCACCCACTTGGAAAAGAAACTAACCTAAACTTCACCTTTATAAGAATACCGTACTGATTAAAATCAAGACCATGCTCATCTGCCAGGAAATTTTGGAACAGCAATTGGTATATTATCCAAAAGTGTACAAATAATGACATAAACAGATCTAACATACATACCAAGTGAAACTTCTCCAGCAACAGCCATTTCTTGGAAGTTGCGACTAAAAGTGTCATTTATTTTTAAAACAAGCATTCGGAGAGTTGGCAGCCATTTACCCTAGAAAATCAGCTAACTCAGGTCAGGTGAAAAGATCGCATAAGGTTGAAAACTGATGGTAATATAGGTCTCAGATGAAATATCCGAACCTTTGTAGTTTCTATTTCAGAGCAGCATCTCTCACATTCTGCTTTATCATCTTCAAGTTTTGTTGATAATGATTCTATCTGCACAAATGAGATAATCATTGTCTTTGTCAGCAACAATCCATAGATGTACCAGACTGATGGGTAGCTCAAAGGATATAATTTGATGCATGAAGAGATATTCTTTGTCGTGAATCTATCGGCTCAAACTAGGTCTTCTGAAACGGTTCGAGGTTCAAATCTTCCTTTATCTAAATTAGACTATTACCATAAGGATAGCAACTGACAAATATTAGATTCTGTTGGGAGTTTTTTTTTCCCTGCACTCAAATACTGACATGTTCTGCCTACAACAGAAAGCATTTGCTTATGGGGACATCACGCAAGCCTAAGGAACCTCCACATGTTATAATGCCCCTATCATAACCCGGCCATTGATTCCCTCAGTTATGCTCCAGAGCAAGGCTCAAGAAACGCGTGTTGATACTTCCATTGGAGGGCTAGGGAAAAATGTTGTCGAGGCAACTCTGCTTAATGTTTTGTGCTGGCTGACCAGCCATCGTAGTTTTCCAAAAAAAACTGCTGAGAACCTCATATTCCGGTCAGACATATAGATACTGAACAGCTAACTATGAGGCAACTATGCAAGCAAAGGTAACTTTGCATTCATCAGTAGTACACTGGTAAAGTTGTTGTACCTCACGTTGCCTGTTTTGATACTCCTGCAACACGTTTTGGTTAAGAAACAGCATAGAATTCGCTTCAGATTCAGTATCCTGTATTGCACCTTCCAGTTCTTCTACGGTAGTAGGCATCTGCAATTCATGGCTCGAAAAAAGTAGGCATCTGCAATTAGAAAGGCGATGGAACCACCAAAAAATGGCTGCTAAGTTCATATGCATATGCAGCTGAGACAACAAGTTGTTTATTTGGTCTAAGAAAATGCCATCACATAGGGCATTGCAGACTCAAAAGAATGAACAGAAGAACTGGATGTGCTAGACAAGAAAGCAGAAATAACTAAACCAGATGTTTGAACAATAATGCAATAGACATTATTATATATTTATAGATAACTCTTGACAAGTACACAAACAATGAGGATTTGTAGGGTGGGAGCATTCTAAGGACCTAATATCAAATAGATTACTTTCATTATAAGAAAAGATTAGCACTCCACTGATTGAGTTAGAAACTGAGAGCATTCGGGAAAAAATGTTAGAAACTGAGAGGCTACTAGGCCATTACAGTATTGTGACTGAAACATGGATATCAAAGTAAGATTTCAAGAGAGTTCTGATCATTCTCTCGGGAAGCACAAAATCCAAAAAAAAATCAAATAACTGACAAAATAGGAGCTCCAGTGGTTGCAGTCTTGGAGCGTGTTCACACTTGGTGTTTCCATTGTATTTTCTAACCTTGTTATGACACCCTTTGATAGTTTGATGCTTTTAATATAAGGTAGGGAGATTTCCACCTTTTTGCGTCAACAAATATTATACCTTCTAGCACACTAGTCACCATATCAGTGTTAGAAAATGGGACTAGAAGAAAAAAATATATATTCCAATTTTGTTCTTTTATGTTACCAAATGTTCCATTGTAACGGACCGATTTTTTGGAGTTTTCAAAAAACTTTTATCAAAAATGAGAACTGGAAAATTTCTTTTAATTAATTAAAGCTTAACTCGACTTTTCATAAGCATGAATCTTTAAAATGAATTTAGCATCAACTTGAATAAATCTTTTATTTTATTTTCCCTTCAAGTTAAATCGTATTTTTCTTAATTTCAACATATTAAAATACCCTCTTTTGAATTTGATTTTGTTTTCATAAATTCATTTGATATTATTCGGAGCTTTAGAGCATTTTCTGGATTTTTCCTAAAAGGAAAATCTATTTCTTTTACTTCTTATTTGTTTACATCCAAAATCTCATACATGCACATGCTCGTGCATGCATGCCTTTGCTGGCTGCACCATCACGTTACTAGCCTCTCTTTCCTTGTGTCTTTCTTCTGTTTATTTTTCTTTTCCTATACTGTTGCACCAGCACGTCGTTGGTTCCTCTTCTCGCCTTACCTTTCTCTCTTCTTTTTCTTTTTCCTGCCAATCATCGAAACAAGCAGACCAGTTATTTACTTTCTTTCTATATATTCATATCGATCCAATCTCACCCGAGCCTAGGCTCATGGATCGATCCGTCCTGGTATCTTTTCTTTCCTTCGTTGCTATTCCTCATGTCCTTCTCTCTCTAAAATCCCATTGGGCACACTACATGCAAGTTTGGCTGACTAGCACACGGTCCATCGATTCATTTTCTTGTACCGTTTCTTTTTCCTTTCTTTTCAGCACTCCCTCGCTCGGACGCACGAGACTCAGAGAGGCAGTCAGCCCAACCGAGGCGCTGCACCGTTTCTTTCCCTTCCTATTCCAGGCACGCATGCTGGCACGCACGCGAAACTGCCTCCGGCGAGAAAACGCCAGTCGCACTGAAACTGCAGCATCAAATTCTATTTACTCGGCCATTCATCTCCCTGTCTGCCTCACAAGAACGTGTGAAACGGCAATTTGTCCAGTCTCGCTCTTCCGTCTCTCCCCTGCCTCATCCAGTCGATCCTCTGGCTCTCCTTTCCATCTCTCGCCCCAGCACAAGCCCAAGCTCCCCCACGATCCAATCTGTTGCAGCTCCAACCCAAACGCCGCCCGCGTTCCCGGTGACTCCGGCAACCATAAGCCGAACTGCTTCACTAACAAGGCCGAGAGGAGCGGAGAGGACGACCCAGGTGATCAGAAGATTGAATCGTTGATCGCAGCCGACGAATTATGCAACTCCATCTGCTCTGTTCATCGACTTCGTCGGACGAACTCATCACGCATGGTGAGAATCATATCAACTCCTTTACACCGTAGTCTCATATCATGTAGCACTACATCCTAGACAAGCTTTGACAGCACATCTATTCCATTCTCCCCATTGACTCTTAACCATGTCATCCCTTATAGACATCATTATGCCATGTTCATTTTTGCCACAGTTTCGTGAGATCCTTCCGTGTCACTTTATGCAACTTATGTACAGGAGTCCTTATGAGAAAACGGATCTTCAATCCGACCATCGGAGAGAAAACACCATTGATGCCAATTCGTCGAATACCGACATTGCCATGCAAATCTTTCTCTGTTCATCATCTGTACACTTCGATCCAAACATTTGAAATTATCTAGATGACCTTAGACACCATTTGGTGGATTTGGATTGCAAATCCACGGGGTAGAATTTAAGCTAGGTTTTTATATTTCAATTTAGGTCAAATTCAAATGTTATTTGAATTGTGTGCTTGATTTGGTGTGTGATTTATTTTGCCTAGATGTATCACATGTATAGGAGTTCTCGGTAATTTTCATGTATTTATTTTGTGACATGTTTAGATAGTCGTTTATATTTAAATATTAGTTTATTTGTTTATTATTATACACTGATTTGCTTGTGTTGGTTGTAACTAATTTAGTAGCTTGGTTTTGACTAGTCATATATTGTTTGATGTTGATCCATGCTTAATGTTTTATTCATATATGAATTGTTACTATTGCTTTGTCGTCTTAATGCATGTTTTGCTACGAGTTTGCTTCGTAGTCTATTATTTGTTTAGTATTGTGAAGTAAGTTAGTATTGTATACGAAGATGGCATTATTTGGTTACTATTGTTTGCTTATGTGGTTAGTTATTGTATTCATACTATAAGTACTGTTATTACATGTTTGTTGTTTGCCTAGTTTATCATTCATGCTTAACTATCTTTGTATATTGTGTACCGTGTGTTCCATATGATGTTTAGTTCTAGTTATTCTAGTAGCATATCTTTGTGATATGATGTATGTTAATGTCTTGCACGTATGTGTAGCTATATAGGATCTAACTTCATGTCACACTTGACGGCTCAGTTCTTTGTGTTGTTTATAAATGTTTAGATTATTTCCATATTAGCATTTCATGTTATACAATGCTTTGTCTCTATGCATACAAGCATGGTTTTACTTGTTAACTAGATAATAATATGCTTTTAATGATTGTTTAGTTCTAGATGTATGTAGTGTGTCTCATACATGTATGTTACCTTATTTACGTGTTAATTGTTGTAGTACATCATCCCATGCCTATCGTAGTTGTATGTCACATTAGTATTGCATGATAATATTGTTGTGTATATGCTTGTGAGCATGCGTTTTCTTGTAAGTATAATGTTGATTGGCATGAATTTTCTTGTGAGTACAGTGTTGATTGGCATGCGTGTGCTCTTGTAGTATATACACCTGTATGCTTTGGCATCTAATGCTAGTAATGTTAAGCTTGACTGTTAATTTGTGCCATGCTATATTATCTCTCAAATGTATCGTCTTGTATATCCTTGGTGATTGCTCATATAGTGTTGTGTTATGACCTTGCGTAGTACATACTATGTTTTGTTGATATATGCTTGTAATTATATTCATTTTATGGAAGGTATTTAGAAGATGTTTATGCATAGATAGCATATCTAATTTGATATCTTGTTATGGCATGATTCATATGTTTTAGATATTGTTACACCATGTTTAGTCCTTGGATTATTATCATTGAATTATAGCTATGGTAGAATTTATTTATTGTATGTTAACCTTATGTGTTGCGGTGTATAGCTAGATGTTTCGCTCGTGTAATGCATGTGTTCCCGTAGTATTAACTCTAGTTTGCGATTGTTATTGTTTTAGGATGATGATGTTTAGCTTAGCTTTTGTGCTGTTATATGCTTATGATAGCATGCTAGATAATCCTTGATACTATTTATATTACTAGTATGATAGGAATTGTTTGATGATTGCAAACTAGTATGATATGGTTTGTTCATATGTCTTGTTTATTGTTTGCTAGTTATCTAGTTATGCTACACTATGTTATTTGAGTTTACTGGGTTACACGGGTAAGACCAACTATGGTATAACCCTATGTCGGGTTTGTAGACAGTTAGATATAGTAAGATCTATATGTATCTCTTTATGACGACATTCTATTTTGGTAATCTATCCTACCATCCTATTCATGCCATTTGATTCATATCCGAGTTGCCACAACTCACTTTCACAATTCTATCAAGTTGTCCTATCTTCTTCTTCAACTACTACTCCTATCATTATCATTTGTATTTCATTGGATTTGTTAATTATTGCTTTGGTATTTATTTGGTTGCCATTTTCTATCGTTACGACGAGTAGGGAGTGACGTGGATATAATCAGCTTACTGAAGAACGTGGATGTAATCAGCTTATTGAAGAAGAAGGATTCGTCAACGAAGGCATGCCCCCCTCTCATGTTTTTATCCTATGTTTTTAAAAGGGGCATTATTTATTGTTTTAAAATTATGCATGCTATTTTCAATTTACTGGCGTGTCGATTGACACACCAGCCTGATCCACTTGTCGCCTTATATACTTGATACCCTGAGTAGAAATTATATAGTAATCCTGTAGAGTAGAAATGCTTAGCCATGCTTAATATCCAGTAGGATATCTTTATCTTGCCTCTTTGGAGGAATTGGTTGACCCTTGGGTCACAAACATCTTTCTGAACTTGATGAGCTCGTTGAGCTTGGCTGGTAAGCCGTTGTTGCTTCCTCTACTCTACCTTCTACTCTGGGTGAAACTTACCATCTAAACATTGGCGCGGGCGACTGCTGGATCAACTGATGAAGGAGCGATTGGCTGCCCTTCACAAGCTGAAGGGGGCAATCCGTCGTCCGTGCCGCATAAGGGCCTAATAAGTCTCGGATTTGAAGATTGTGACCACCGTACAACCACATGCTAATGGGCTCTGGCTGGGTCAAGTAAGTTAGTCAGCCTTTGGTGTCGATGTCGCCGTACCGCAGATGGGGTGTCTGCCTACGGGAGAACCTTCGGCACAGATGGGGGGACCGGTTTGGGGACGTACTCTCAGTTCCGGCGCCATACCCGGTGGGCATGTCACATCTTTGGGGGATCTAGCTAAAAGACCTTGTCACGAATTCTCTATTGCTATGCTAGCGACGGCTGGTTGCAATTAGGCGAGTTTGTGACGTGTGGTGAAAGTGTACCACCTCTGCAGAGTGTAAAACTATTCGAATAGCCGTGTCCACGGTCATGGACGACACATGAATCTTTCTTGACATACAGGAACCCTGTTTTGCTACTTCCCTCTACCCCTATTCTGGAATTCTATGGAGAACGTGAGGTGTCGAGGACACTCACAATGATGAGAAACATTACACTGAATACAAAACCTGTTTTCATCTAAAATCGTTTTTATCAAAACTACTACATATGGTATTGCAAACAAAATTAGCTTTTATGCAAAAGAACCATATAGCTTTCTTTGAAGCCACATGTAGCTATTATAGGTTTTGCATGAGGGGGCACGCTGAGTACATTATTATGTACTCATCGCATTGCTTTTGTTGATTATTCAGATCACCACGAAGAAGAAGAAGACTACGACTACTACGACGATGCTTAAGAGTGAGGCCTCGTGGACTACATCGACTGCCTGTGGCTAGATGGAGTCACTTCGCATTTATATTTCCGCTGAGCTTTCTGATTGTAACAAATGTCACAAGACATTTCGCTATTGCTATTCAAACTATGTAACTGTACTTTTTGTACGTTCTGCAATGGTATCATTTCGCTGTGTTGTCAACATTGATCTTGGGATTGACATGATTACACAGGAGGTCTGGAAGTGTAATTCCGGTCCTCACATCCATTTGCAAAATTTATCCATTTAAATAAGTTTATATATGTTGACAGTTTACTACAAATATTCAAATCCTGAATAATTTCTAAGTTCATCAGAATTAGTTCAGGCTATACCTTCTCAAACTCTTTTGCAAGGTCTTCAGTGATCATAGATATTGACTCTGCATGTTGTTTTGCCTTAAGCAGCAGTTGTCTATGCTCTTGGGTGATTCTTTTACCTGATGACAAAACCAAAAAATATAGTATGAAAAGAATAAGATGCCATATGCTAAACTATCCGTCAGTCAATGTTGACAAATATCAACTATTCAACTGAAATCTGTTTCAAAAAGAAAATATGGCCAAGCAAACCTCTAATGCAACTGACCTTTTGTAATGCAAGTATCAAAATAAAATATTGACTGCTTGAAGGCCAACACATACTCAAAATGTCTCACAAAATATTAAAAAAGATTCTATATAAGATAAAGACTGCTGCTACTTATTGATTAATACTATTATTAGATAGATCTGTCCAAACTAACATGAATCCGCATGACATCTGATATTTCCATCTTTAAGGAACAGCTATTCAACAAATGCAAGCATGTATAACTTCTCAGTGAAGCTCCGAGCGAGAAATACACTGCTGAGTTTCAAGGACTGGCTTGCAAATTTCAATATTTAGGTTTGGGGGAACAAGTTATCCACTATCTTTCTGTTAGAACCCGACTTTCCGATATTATAGATATGGTGAACTTCGATCTTAGGCCAATACTGCAGGCAGCCACCCAGCATGGTGACAGATACTTGTAGTATCTGTTGATGAAGGAACCGCTTATCCAACAACAACAACAACAACAAAGCCTTTCATTCCCAAGCAAGTTGGGGTAGGCTAGAGGTGAAACCCACAAGATCTCGAAACTAACTCATGGTTCTGGCACATGGATAGCTAGCTTCCACGCGCCCCCTAAACCCTAAGGAACTGCTTATCCCTTGATTAATAATGAAAAAAGGCCTGGCTTATACAGGCGTCCTAGCTAACAAGGAATCCCAACAACTTGGAAAGGAAAGCACAAATATTCCCCTAAGAGATTCATATCATTAAGTAATTGACCGGATAGATAATCAAGTCTTCATATTTAACTTTTGGTGCTCCAGGGCAGGCTACCTGCCAGCGCGCTGGACCCATGAAGTTGTCATGTGAGGCCACATGAAACAATCTGCAACATTCTTCTTGTAAAGATACCCACCAATTCTCCCTTTTTGTAAAAAGCATGTTCGCAGTACATGATCACACAGACATTCAGAGATAATAGTAGAATCAATATTTAGATCAATAACCAGCATATTAGTGTGCAGTACCACGAATAATACTTCGCTGATACTTTGTGCCACGGATTTACAGACAAAATGGACATGTAGCGTGGATCCCATGGTGCGTGTGTGACATAAAATATGTCCTAAAAAATAGAATACCCAAAGACCAGATATAGCTCATATCATGGCAAAATCTTGATGCAAAAAGGGAAACATAAGAAAAAATGGATTAGCCGCCTACCAACTAACGATATTTCCGATATACTTGTTAAAAACAGCAATGCACTCACGGTTTTCATATTCTTTGGCAGCATGAACAGCATCCTTTTCAAATTTCTTCACATCCTTTTCCATCTCCCATATCTAAGAGATGCAAATGACGGTCAAAGAGAAAACACACAAAAAGTTGGATATCAAAACTCCTAAAACTTTCTCATGATGATACCAAGCCAGATAATTTATGTAGTGAAATGTTTAGAGACATGAAATAGCATGAAACATATGTACAGTTGAATGAGCTCACTGTTTTCTTATGTCAGTTTTTTCTGATTTGTGTACTGTTCATATTGTGAAAGTTGGACCAAACTACTTGCATGAATCATTATCGTACAGAAACATTCTACAATAGTGGTGATTAACTGGGTGTAGATTGCAAAGTTTCTAACAGTGGAACTGATGGTTACTGACCTACTAGGTAGCAGGTACTATGTACTATGATGGGTAATACAAAGAGTTTTTGGGCCCTCCAGTCTAAGAACTTCATTTGCAGCTGTGACTGCTTTCTCAAGGAGCATACCTTTGTATCAAGCTCAATAAAAGTCATGTTCTTTTCTGCAGAACTCCATTTGAGAGCAACAGCTTCAACAAGTAAACTCTAAGAGAATGAAAATCAATATGAAGTAAGAACATGTAGTCTTGATCAAGATAAACGAAATACTGATTGCTAGCTTAAGTACTAGCCTTGAGTTTTATCACAGCTCGAAACCTTTGATCATTTAACTTAGCTAGCTGATCAGTAAGCTTTCTTGTGCTGGATTCCACGTCTTCCTCTTGAGATATGTCCTCCAGACTTCTTCTTTTAATATCTAGAGATAATAACAACATATTATGCAAGCTACATGTAGAAGAACAGGGAAAAAGTACCCATACCTACACGCCTTTGTATTTCTTCTCTCCTCTTCTTATGGGACCTCACCCTGTCAATAATTGTCTCCTGAAAATATTACGATCAAAAGATAAGCATTATCAGAATCAACTGAGCTTTACGTGAATATAATGAAGTGAATATCATTAAGAATATATGAAACCTTTTTCTTGCGGATTTCTGCCTCTTCATCTTCTAATTCCCTCTGGTTTTTCTGGAGCTCTCTTAAGGCTTCCCCCATGCCTTCAACCTTTTTCTTAAGTTCATCGTTTTCAGATCGAAGCCTTTCAATGTCACTAACATCCAAGTCTGCAAGAATAAACTGATAAGCATTCTGCATAGGTGAACCATAAAATCCACTAACTTATCCAGGCGGAGATAGTAACACATACCACACATGAAGAGACGAGAATGATAGACTGAATCAACATTTGCTGAGAGATGGTCACCATATCTTGATCTGGACCATCGATAATGGTTGCGTGGAGTCCAAAGGTCAGAAATACCTAACTTTACCACGTCATCTGCTCTTTCATCTGCTTGATCTGTACCTATATACTTCATGGGCATGAAAAGAAGCAGAACTCTTTGAAGTCATAATCAGTGCAACATGGTACAGATTCATGAACTGGATATAAGCAGCATTATATACCGAATGATCCACATAAGCCTGGGTAATCAAAACATTTTTTACAGCAGGAGGAGCTTCAAATTCTTGATCAAGTCGTGATTTGATGCCAAGTTGCTTCATCTGTCAAAAGAAAAATTAACAGCCTCAAAATTTATTTTGTCGGTTTTATTTTGACTGAGCTCATTTTGATTGGGCACAAAGATAAAGATCCGAGTTGATAAAGTCAAAGAGGATTTATAATGTCCTCACATCAAGTGTGTAGCTAAGATGAGAGGTGATGATTTGTGTGGGTGAAGTGAATTGTTCATGCATAAACAGTTAGAGAAAAGGCCGAAACAAAACAATGAAATAGAGAAAACTAGCGTTAAACTGCATTCACACATCATAACACGGGAAAAAAATGAACCAAAATAGCGCTCATAAAACAAAGCGGAGAGTAATAGTAAGTAACAGACATTGATGTCCTAAAATGCTAATATGACTGGTATATACGTGCTGACCTCCAGGATAATGTTGAATGGTTCACATCTGACGATGTTGTCCCCTGTGTAGTTCAGAACAGGAATACCATATTGCTTCAGTTGTCTTACCAGGAGGTCACGGTCGGATGCATCCTGGGTAATGAATGCCTGGCACGCACAGTGAAATGGCAGTTAATTTGTATGAAGACATAATGTTGTCTAATTGAAATCAACGAAGATAATAAACAAGATCCGCGAAAGAAATAGACAGTAAGCAAAGGAAATTAATCTAGAAAACAGTTTCTGGAGACGTTGTCCTATTGGACATGAATCATCTTCGGTAACTGGACAATGGGTATGATCTGCACATTGATCGCGCATAAGACATGGGCACAGTGTGCAACGACACAACGACGGAGATCTGCACCGGTTCGGTCAAAGGCTCTATATACTACCTCCATTTCACAATATCTGCCCGGCATGCTACCTAGGAGGTAAAAAATTAAGTAATATTTGATGGAACATGACAATACTTGAGCTAGCATGATCCAGTTCCATCAAATATTACTTCATTTTCATGTATCCTAGGGTATGCTAGACAATCATATTATGAAATGGAGGTACTATATTCAGTGGAAATGCTAAAACAAAACAATAAGTAGTATACCCACCAGGATTTAGCAACGGGGCATGGAGAAAATTATCATAGCATTAGTACCTTCCATATATAGTTTGGAACATGGTTTTCCAAGTAAGCAGCGTGAGTCTTATTCTGAATATTAACCTGAGATCACAAAGAAAGGATAATGATAAGGCTCTTGGATGCAAAGAAAACATCAGTTGGTAGGCATGCGACGGAACAAACCTCAAGGAGAACAGGCCCATAAACTTCTCCCCTGAACCTATTTTTGTTATCTTGCACCCAGTAGTATGCTTCGCTGATTTTGTCAGCACCAGTTCTTTCCAAAGCTTGGAGTAGCTTATTGTTCTTACTTTCCATTTGCTTCAACCTGTAGGAAATTGTGTTAGGTAGCCAAGTCACGAATAGTGTAAATAGATGGTAGTTGACAAGCTGGATACCTATCAGAACACTTCCTCAGATTTTCTTTCTCCTGAGCTAACTGGCACTCCTTCTCTTTCCGTTTGGATTTGAGCTCTTTTTTTCACTAATTTTTTGTGCAATTTCATCTGTTAGTTGTGCCTGTGCAAAGAGATAAATTTAGGCGCATATGTAATACTGTGTTACTGTGAGCACATAAACTGGATAGGATGGTTACAGATGAAAACAGAAAACTGCAAAATACAAAGCAAGAAGTCATAGAACAACGTGGCTAAACTAACCATTTCAGCTCTAGGTGGTTCGTATGGTTCTAGGTCTTGAAGTTCCTTTTCAGCAGCAGTAAGAGCTGCCGTAGCATTCGAGATCCTTTGTTGCCGAGATCTTTCTTGCCTTTTCAGATCTTCTATGTCATCAAACGTGGTTTTCAATCGTGCACTCTGATACCACAACAGGTGTCAAGGATCGACAACAGAAAAAACTGCACTCAGGAGCTGATTTGAGCAACAAAAAAGCAAGAGTTCATACCAGCTGCCCTTCCTCATCTGTGACTTCCCAACGCTTGTTTGTGTTTTGATTTATTTGGTTGGTTATCTTCTTGGTACTTGAAACATGAGTCATTTTCTCTTTCTTGAGCTCTCTGCATAAATAGAGAAGAGCATGAAGATGTGCATTCATTAGAAATCAAACCTTCGCTATCTTAGACAACCAGACTAAGTTAAATCGTCAAGGAGAAACTTATATGAACCAGAAATGCAATGTCAAAAAATATCATTTTGCTATATATGACTGGGTAATCAGAAATTGAGTTCCGGTTAAGAAGGGATAATATTACAAAAGGTGTCAAAATAATATTAGTTTAAAAGTGAGAATTCAACGCAACAGGGATATCAAAAGAAGCACACCAGGACAACACCAAACCATGCAGTGCTAGGGACTTCCGGAAACATGTAGGGAGTGATTTGCAAGTGAAGAAAATTAATAACTGAACTGGATCCTTTTGACTGTGATACATACTCGATGGGGGCCTTTGCATCTTGCCAGATTTTGGCTGCTTCTTCCATTTTCTTCTTGAAGCTTTTCCTCGTCTTGTATGTTTATGAATTCCAGCTTCTTCATGTCGTATTTGAGCCATGGCAGCTTCTTCTTCATTAACTCAGCCTATGGCACAATCAACCAACACAGAATTGCAATAATATTGTGTGAAATTATGTCCATAACATTCATAGCTAAACAATAAAACGTACCTTTTTCAGAAGCTTATCTCTTTGCTGGACACGCTGGACATCTTTCTCTTGTTCAGCATTAAGAGCCTTTAGATTGTTCAAGGTTTGCTCCTTTTGCTTTACAGTCTGAAATTCGATATAAGCTCACTAGGTTAGAGTGTGAGAGATCATATGTATGAAGCGAGAAAAGCTTCAGATGTTGAAGCAAACATAAAACATAGATGAAGGTTGATGTTTACCACTTCGAGAACCCTGAGCTCCTTGCTCCTTTCTATGAGCTGACGATGCTGACGGTAAATTAGGATCACCAACGGCCTTCTCGGTCTCTTCCAGCAGCTGGATGGGAGTCAGCTTTGCAAACCACATACCCTATCTTGTGGCAGGAACTAGTAGCAACAGAAACAATCACCATCGTCAGGTACTCAGGTATAGTAGCAGCTACTTCACAGTCGCTTCCATGGAGAAAAGAGAAGTACGAGATACAGACCTGAGTTAAGTTGTTAATTTGAATATTGAACTTCTTGATGACATCTATGATTTCCTTTTTGGAGACAGCGGCTCCTGCATGAAACAAATGTCCATTGGTTCAGCAAAATATGCACATATTGCCGAATTAAAAATACATGACAGCGTCGGTGATAGGGGGGATAGGGTTTACCGTCGAGGAGCCACTCCGACTTGTTTGGTGTCTATCTTCCGGGTGATGCAGATGTCGCGGCCGGGCGCGTCGCCGCGGAGGGAGAGCTTGACGTGTCCGGAGTCCTCCCCGCGCTTGACGAAGGCCCAACGCTGGATGCCCTGCCTAGGATGGCGGGGTCGGCGGCGAGGGCGAGGGCGATGGCGCAGACGAGGGAGCTCTTGCCGGATCCGTTGGGCCGACGACGAGGTTGAGGCGCGGGCCGGGTCTGCAGGTGAGGCGGTCGTAGGTCATGAAGTTGCAGAGTTCGATCTCGACGATGTTGCCGGCACGTAGTCATCGTCGCCCCGCTGGGGCGCGCCCGCGGAGGCTGCGGCGGCGGAGGAGGAGGGCTCGAGCTTGTGCGCTTGGCGGCGCGGGAGGGGGCCATGGGCGGCGCGGCGGGCGGGCGGGGGGTGGGGGGGGGGGGGGGGGGGGGTGTGGTTGGGCTAGGGATTTGGGCGGGGTGCGGGTGGGGAATTTGGAGGGAAGGAAAAGATGCTGATGAAAAGAAAAACTGCGCAGTGACGACGGACGACGCATCGATCGTCGCGCCCAGCGAGCCTGGGCTGCTTCCTTTCTGGTCCAAACTTTTTTTTTCGAGAATGTTTCTGGTCCAAACTTGATTTTGGCCCACAAGCTTATGGCCTGGAGGTTTTTAATTGAAGAAAAAAAACTCCGTTCTCTCTCGTGCACAGCCACCATGCTGATTCTCGAACAAAATGAACTTAACAGAGTCTGATGAGATGCGCCGCCATTTTTGCAAAGGCATTTGCAAGCTTTCTGCACACGGTTGCTGCAATGCTGTGTCGCAGCAATGTTCTTACCTCGACGACGATCCGCGATTACTAGGCTTGCACGCCCCCGCAACATCGATCTGCAACTGCAAGGATCAAGGCTCTGTCTGCAAGAGGTCGTCCAAGCAGACACCAAGAAACCAAGCAACAAATCGTCTCTAGCCTGGCCTATCCTGATGTTGATGTTCTCATGCGATCCCTGGTTTTTCTCTTGAAACAAGGGAGATGAGTAGGTGCATGGATCAACGTGGGTCAGTGGAAGATCTTTCGATGATGGCCACGTACGTTCTCCTCCCTGCGTGTTCTTAATTTGCTGCGCCAAGATCAATTGGGTCAGGTCATTTGACGAACCCTAATCAGTCCCTCACGAGTACACAGCACACCACATATATGGCGTGGTCACTTGGCCACCACACGCAGAAGTCCTGAAGGACACGTGATAGGAGTCCTACAAAAGTAGAACTAGAAGGCCCTTGTTGATAGTATGCATGAGCCGATCTTACCCCTACCACATATGATAATTTTTTTGACGTCAAAATTCACATTCCTAGAACTAGCTTTGCACTCGTGAGTATGGCATAGTGACGAGTTGTATGCATCTTAAAGAACTAGTTGTTTTTACTACATTTATTATTTTAGGATAAGATTATTTTCTTTATAAGCTTGTAACATCGAATTCAGTCCTCGACAATTTTCGCAATGAACTATCGTTCTGCTTTCATACGGTATAATAAATGTCATCACGTAGTTTTCATCCTAAGATTTATGAATAGCATTATAGTACCTGAAATGGATTAGCGAATAATCATTTGATTTAGCCCGATGTGGTTACCTCGTAGTTCATTTTTGGAGATAAACATGCCACAAGAGGTTTTTATATAGAAACTACACTACATGCCCAACACTTTTTCATATATAAATCAAGTAAATAGAATACGGTAGACAACTGTAGGTTCAGAAATTGCGAAGCTCTTTACTCAACGAGAGTAGAACTAGATGGCCCTTGCTGATAATATACAAGAGCGGAGTTTACTCTCTAGCACATATGAGTCTTAACATGAAGGTGCATCAGAGATATAAAGGCTAATTTAGCCGGACATAGAGCATATCACGGATTTAATGTCACTTGCGATATTCTTGGCATCCGCGGCAATGCCAGCCAATCCTCTCCTCGCCATCCCAGCGCAATAGAGCATATTTTCACCTTTCCAATGATTCGGATATTCTTTAGTCGGCAGTCCATTGTCATTTAACATGCTCTCACCATTCTGCATTCATAAATAACACATAACTTGGTCAAAACATCAAACAAGTGTTCCTTAAAAAAAATCCGACTGGGCAAAAAAATTGTTAGTACCTTGAGCCACACATTTGTCGTGCTCTTGTATCCAGTTGCAAACACAATTGCTTCAAATGAGATTTCCTCCACGTTTTGAAATTTAACTATATTGTTCATGATCTTACTGATGCTTCCTTGAACTACAAGAGGTAACGAAATGTTAATAACTGGCACAGGAAATTCATATATGATATATATAAGGTTTATATCATGTCTGATAATATACTTACTTGGATGATGCCTTTTTTTTATTAACCCAACAGTGCCAACATCAATCACAGCAGATCGGCCAGTTTTTGACTTATGTACCATTGGGCCCATTTTTGGTATTGTGATGCCATGCCTTGATAGGTCTCCAAATATGATTTTTGCTCCCATAACAAGGAGGTTATCCACTAGATTCAGTGGAAGATGACGGGCTAGTGTCATTCCCAACCGGATTAGTTCCTTTGTCATTACATGAACCTGCAGCAAAATAATGGGTCACACATCTTTGCAACATGCAAGAAAAAAATCTCTCCAACGGTAATAATACTAAGAAATTGTATTACAATTACAAATAAAATTATATAGTGAACATACGGGCTCTGTATAACAATCGAAGTATTGGCACATGGGTCGCAAGGTCATAAGCGATTTGAAAGGTCGAGTAGGTTGACTAGAGGGGGGGGGGGGGGGGGGGGGGGGTTAATAGGCAACTACAAATTTTCTTTTTCTTTTAATCAAATTGAGGTATTGCTCAAATATAAGTTCTCTAGATATGCAACTAGGTGAACAATCCTATATGATGAGCAATAAACAAGCTAGCAAGATATTCTAAACAAGTTAAACTAGCAATACAAGTAAAGGAAAGTTAAGAGATAACCACACGGTGACGCGGAGATGATTCCCGAAGTTCACCTCCCAATGGAAGCTATGTCTTCGTTGGAGCGGTGTGGGGTCACAAGTGAGCCCCGAATAGCCTTGATATGGCACACCGTATCTTCCTCGTGTTATCCTCCAATGAGGAGTTCCACGAGTCACTATATGATGCCCTCGAGATCGGCAACAAACCTTTACAAGGATGAGGCACACTCCACAACCAAATTGGAGGCTCTCACCAAATTCCCGCGGCTCCCAAAGCCACAAGAATCACAAGGTCGGGGCACGACTCCACAACTCAATTGGAGGCTCCCGGCTAGTCCCGCGCTCACAAAGCCACAAGAACGACCAACGACCGTCTAGGGTTCCAATGAACCCAAGAGTAACAAGTTACTCAAGGAATGGATGGGGAAATCAAATCGCTTTGGTGGAAGTGTAGATCTAGGTCAACTCTCCCAAGTCCTAGAAGGACAAGGTGTTTGAGTGGGTAGGGAGAGAGATCAAGGAGTTTCAAGCTTGCAACAATGGTGGGTGAGATATTTCTGGTCGTGGTGCCCTTCTCAAGGTAGGAGAAGGCCCTTATATAGTGCTCCACGAAATCTAGCCGTTGCAGGAAAACTTACGCCGGAATCTCCGGCTTGGGACCGGAATCTCCGGCCTGTGCGGAGTCTCCGCACCACCAGGATGGCCGGAATCTCTGCACGAACCAGAATCTCGGCCAGTCTCCAGACTAGGCACCAGAGGCTTACGCCACGTGTTGGCGAAAATCGACCCAGCCAGGAAACCTGAGGCCGGAGTCTCCGGTCGTCCTGAGACCAGAAACTTCAAAGTCTCTGGCTGGACAGAGCCAGAAATTCTCGGATAATTTCCAACAGCTTCAAGAAATTCCTAGAACACTATTTACCATTGTTTTAATGGAGTATCTGGGTGCACAGAACTGTATGTGTGTATGTGTGATTTCCCCAAACTTTCCATCGAGTGAACCCCCCTTAATAGTACGGCTTCCCTATGACTCAATAAATTAATTCTTCGGGACGCCGACATCGATCTTTTCTCCTTTTAGAGGGGTCACTCACGTCTCGTGCAATTCAACAATTGTACCTAAAATACTTTAGCACACGGTAAGATCAAACTTATGTTGTTAACAAACACACAAAACAACTTAGGGAAGACATGTCCTTTTACGATTTCCATCCCGGAGTTGCTAGATCCAATGACTAACACGCTCTAACCAGAGAAGCTCTTGCCTGACTTGTATCTTGATGAGTGGATGGCCTCACCAGGAAAACTATGAAGTCTAGGATAACGGGAATATTTTCTGCACTATTCTCACCACTTGCCACGACAAGGAACTTGCAATGAAATTTATCGTTGTGCACTCTGCCATGTCACGAGCACGATTGACCAAAACTTCTTATCATCGTCATATTGGATGACTCCACGCTGGTGCGATACTTGGGTTGAATATTGAAACGCACAATATAGTCATCCAAGTACTTGACAAATAGGGTTTTGGTATGTATGTTGGTGCATCTGTTGGATATGACATGTGCGGTAACTCACAAAACTCCTTTGCAAGGTGCAACTTCAAGCGATCGTATGTGTGGTTGCGCCAAAGTGATGCGCAGTCCTCGCGCTCGACGATGACATAGTCAATGGCGAATTGGGTAAGGCATGCTGCCGTTTCGAGGCCTGCTAGACCAGCACCAACAATCAACACAGTGACATTCTCCATTGCAACAACAAGATTTGGCGAAGTTGTGGGATTTGGGTGCGGTAGTAGGCTAGGAGATTTAGAATAAGAAGATGTGTTTGTTCGCCGGGTGATGGATGGATGATTCTTTGGATGAGATGGTCACATATTAGGCACATATATATGCTTATAGATTGAATGTTTCAACTTTGTTTTGTGATTGGTTTCAGATTGAGGGGCCTCGAAAAAAAAATGATTAATTGGCGAGTATATCATACTCTATCTAGTTCCTCTATAAATTGGCATGTTATAAATGTCAATTTTGGTGTGAAAGTATGTCCTTAAGAAATGCAATTTGGATCGTTTACATTCTTTTGGAAACTTACCAGTCGTATGGTTATGTATACTTCATTAGTGTTTCTTTAATTTTCTATCATCATTAATGAAAATTATTATAAGAAAAACATATGTACAAAGTATACATTATCCAAATGTTTCGTACCTTTTATGAACTTGGTAGGATAAGGACTAGTCAAAGTTTCTCAACATTTCGACTCAAAAAAAGTTTTCAAACATGATTGGATAACACATATTCACTTGCCCACATTCCAAAATTAGACTAAGCATTAGCATACCACGACATTTATTTCTAGCTAACATCGTACCCGTGCGAATGGACTATTCAACCACGTTACAATTTGCACACTACTTGGGTGAACTATGCTGCAACTTATTCTCACTTTTGCTATTATTTGATGGATGATCACTGCCTAACCGCCCACAGAGTAAACATATGTACTCAAATGTCTTATGCACATGGGAATCTGATGTTTAGGGGTGATGTAAAGTTAGCAACATCAGAATTTTGTACTACAATAAAACAAAGAGTTCTATTGTTCATGGAATTTGCATTTTGAAAAACATGACGCGCAATGAGAAGTCGTGGTTTATTGACGAGAACCAGGAATAGACCTTTGTGCAATGCATCCAGAAATAGGAAAAATTAAAAAAAATCTTTAAATAATTAAAGTTGTTAGCAAGGGCTATTGGGCATGATAGTTGCTTATTTTTCTACTTTTGGAACATGTGGTAAATAATGAGTAATTAAGGACTGAGCTGCACAAGCACAACTTTCAGAAGAAACGGCTGTATTAAATCATGAAATTTGCAGGTGAAAATTGAAATTTGAAATTTACTCACCATTTGAAAAACTGCAGAATAGTATTGATTCAAACTATAATTCATTTATTTTTCCGGATGTTTTTTTAGTGAAATGTGTAACTCAATACAATTTGAATCAAGATATTGTTTGTAACAAATAAATGACATAATTACAAGTGTGCAAGATTATAACCATGCTTTACTATTACAAATGACCAAAATGTAAAAAGGAAAATAGAAAATCCTAAAACTAATCTTGGTCTTCTCCTAATCTTCTTCAAACCTGCAATAAAAACATCAAAGACAAGTAGGGGTGAGTATGGGTTAACGTATGCATCTTCAAGAGAGATGCATTGTTTTGTTTAGGAGCTTAAGACATGTGAGAATAGAATACTAGTGTAACCATACCGAGAGACGGCGAGGATCTGCATGCAGAGAGCCCAAAACCGAGGATGACTGGACGGTGTGCCTGGAGACTGGGTGAGGGAGACGCCGTCCAGAAGACACCAATTAACACGGCGGCAAATCGTCTGTAGCCTAGCCTGGCCTGATGCTGCTCTTCTCATCTCCTCCCTGGCCAAGCGAGATGAATCGTAGATGCATGATCGATGTGGGGCTGTGGGATATTTTTCATGGCCACACGTGTTTCTTTGCTTAATTTGCAGCTCCAAGATACAGCTGCTGTCCAACTAGCCCTGCTGGTCTAACAAAACCCTCACAAGCACACGACACACATAGATAGACAAGACGTGGTCAGTGGCCGACCACACAGCACCGAGGAATCGAGCACAGCTGAAGAAACAGGGGTTGCTGTCTGAAGAAACACTGAAAGTCTCTCTGCTGCTGACACTACAAGGCTAACAGTGGTCTACATCCTATGCCAAATTTGGGACCTTTTCTTCTCTTCTTCGCCGGCATCTTGATCGTTCGATATTGAACACCTCACCTGGTCATCATGCACATGATCGTATCATGCATTCATCAAGCATGCCAGTGGACACTGGACACTGGTTCGAGTGATTCATCCCACACTCCGCAAAGGCGCAAAGTATAGTCTTTTATCCATTGTGATGTGTGTAAACTCGAATAATTGTCCTAATCTTATGGATATTTGTGTTACAATCACACATGATTTGGAGTAAACATCAAGGCCTTTGATACATTTCTTTTCTCCAGGATTATGCTTGGATATGCAACTAAGGCACAGTTTGTGCGGTGGTGAGATCACCTTCACAAAAATAAAAAGAGCATCGAGAGAAGGATCGGCTGTCCATTGACTGCTCGTTAAGCAAAAAATAAAACCCAAAGTTGCCCGGTAAAGAGAAAAGGAAAAGATGGCCTAAAAAGTTGCTTCTCTGTATGTCGCCTACAGAGCTTCCATTGTGAAAAAAGATCAAATTGCATTGTCAGTTTGTCACAGCAAAAGAGGGACAGAGACGCTGTCTATGCTGACAGAATGTTGCCCGCGGTTATCATGCTTGATTTTAACCAAAAAGCAGGAGCTCTGCCGTCAGTCATAAGGTGAAAGGAAGAAAAATGCAGTGCTGTCTCGAAAGAAAGAGCAACAAGAAGCAGCCGGAATAGAACTACGCATAGTTCATGAAAGACAAGATCACATCGGGTAAGTAAGTATCGGATTGCCGGCCCAAATTCGGTCTTGCACTCTGGCGCAACAGTTAGGCAAGTTTTATAAGCGAAAGATTGGGCTGAGTTGACTTGAGTATATTGCCTTATTCCATGTTCGATCTGAAATTCCTACCCAACTAGGAGGTGCCCATACTTGGTCGGCTCAAAGTTGACGGAATCATTATGCCCAACTAGGAGCAGATGATGGAGTAATCGACTAAAACAGCTCTCATCAACACTGAACAGGGAGTTCCTTTTTTTCTAGAAAAAAGAGAGGCCCCGTTCAATGTTCATCCTATCTGAAAACTAAGCTCCCACTGGCTGCTCCGTTTTCCAGATGACCCATGTTCGTTTTTCCGTTAGGACATGCGTTGGAGAGCGTGAGCAGCCGATCCCTGGACCTTTCCCCCTTTGCCTTGAGAATTCAGTTCGTCAACTTGGAATAGTCGAAAGCGCTGCAAGTTGGAGCAATATATATCAGCAGAAGAATCGATGTGTGAACTATGGAATACAGTACTACTTAAAACATGATTGAGCGAGCCGATGCTTAGAGAACAAAGTTGATTCGATCTCTGCATCAGCACTAATAGGATATGCATATCTAAACAAGGCTAAGCAATTCTGTTCTACTCGTCAACATAACAACTGTATTGCTCATTATTATTTTTGGAATGGAATGTGCTCATTACTAAGTATATGAAAGATGAACAAAACGGCGGCCTCTCCGCGCTCCAGCAACTGTAGCAACTACAGTAAACACTGTAGAAATCTACAGTGTTGAACAGTAAAACAATCCCGGCCGTCCGACGGCGATCGATGGTCCAGCGAACGCGTCCGTGATGTTTTTGCATAAAGGCCCCTCCCTAATCGAGGAATAAACCCGCAAGCCACCCCTTTACGAAGAAAAAGGACCTATATGAAATTAAAGAAAAATACGAGGATTTTTTTGCAAAAATGCCCAGAACGCCTCTCTCTCCTCCTCCTTCTCCGCGCGATGCGGAAGCCGCCGCGGCGCCCCACCGACGCTGCGCTCCTCCACGACCAAATCCAAGCACGCTCCCGGCTCCGCCGCATTCTCCTCTCCACCCTAGCCACGAATCGCGTGCCGGGACGCTTCACAGCCGCCGGAATCGTCGTCGGCGTCGCCGCGCCGTCCGCCGCCGCGGATTGGTCGCCGCCGGCGAGCCCGGCGACCAAATGGTCCGCCGCCCGCCGTTGGGCTCGCCTCGACGCGCCACCGGATCCGCGCAGTCACGGCCTCGGTCGCGTGCGCTGCCGCACGCGAGCGCGAGCTCGGCCGCCGCGCGGCTCGCCCGCGCTGCGCTCTGCTGACGTCAGCTGTGACGCCAGCACGGCCCCACCTGTCAGCCTCTCCATGCGTTTTTAGAGAAAAAAAATAACAAACATTGTAAAATTCATAATTTTCAGACCGTAATTCACAAAAAATCAAGAAAATACCTAAATTTGTAGAAAAAAAGATCTTCACAGCTAACACATCTCCATGCATGCTTACACAACTTTACCCAAAAAAAATATATAAGAACTAATATAACTTCTAAATATTAATTACGCACCTTATTAAAAAATATATTAAATGCCATGAGAAATACATCAAATACTCGGAAAAATAAATGCTAACTATATAGGCAGAAAACAAACATGATCAGATATTTTGAATTTGTGAATATTTGGACAAAAAACAAATACACTTGCTCTAATATATGCAGTCACCTTTATTAAATGCCCACATAATGCATTTCTTCTGATTATGGACTCATTGAACATTTCAACTTGATAAATATTTTGCTGCAATCTAGATGGACTTCCCCTAAATATGGACTTCAATTCGATAAGTGTGCACCGAACATGTATAAATATTTTGCATTGTGGATATTTGGGCAGAAAACAAATGCATTCCCTCTCATTATGTGGAGTTAAATTAGATAAGTGCTCACATAATGCACTTCCTCCAATTATGGACTTACAAATGTGCATTTCCACTCATTATAGTCTTAAATTGAATATTACTTAAAAAAAACGAACTGTTCAAACATTCTTATTTGCTAAAAAAAATGAAAACACACCAAAATATATCAATGTGTTCACAAAAAAATATGCTAACTACTTACAACATAATACAAGCAAATTGGAATATTTCAATTTGGTTAATTTTTGGATACAATGTAAACAAACTTTATATCCAAATCTTAACCATAACAAATAGAAAAGCTTTAATTTTTTTAATCGAAAAATATTTGGATAAGTTTGTAGAAAAAAACATAAACATGTTAGAGCATTTTGAATCCAAATTTGAAATTTAAGGTTAAGCAAAAAAAAAATCTTTAAAGCCCAATTATTTTATGAACGTGACATGCGCGTTTCCCACTTTCAACAAATTTTTTAATCTACACATTCTTAAAAACGTTAATTTTCCCACTTACAGCAATTCCAGAAAAAAAACAAAAAAAAAACAAAAAATACCACGCTAATTTCCGTCCGATAAATATTTACGCACCAGACAAATTAACGTTAATTTCATCCTTTCCTAAAACATTTTTCAAAAAATATTCGGTTTCTAACTATTGTGCCCTTTTCCTTCAACAATTTCCGTAAAATTATGACCATTCAAAATAATTTGATTTTTAAATTGCTACAATTTAAAATACACCCTCTAATTATAGATCGAACTTACCGAATTCTCATACGATTCATTTACTCAGATTATGGAGTCAAAATAAATATGCCAAATATTATAATTTAAGAATTTAATTTTCGAACGTCTTTCAAAATAGAAGTATATTAGAATATTCCAAATTACTATCATATTAAAAGTACTACAAAATATATGTGCATGCTCACAAGAATAAATGGTACTTAGTAATGCCAAAACAAACAGATATAGACAACTCAAACTTAAAAAAAAACAATTCAAAATATCTAATATTTGTATACAATCTAAGTGAACTTAATCTAATTACGGATTTAAATTTAAAACATGCTCATCATATCGTGAGGCCCGTTCTTTTCACAACAGTCGTCATTCCTCTTTAACTAAAGAACTACAATATCAAATATAAATTTGTAGAAATGAAGCATGCTTTCAAACATTAAAGACACTTTTTAGATATTGTTTTAGTGCATTTAAACAGTTTTCAAAAACTACTAATGCTGCAAAATCGGTAATTCCGACTATATTCACCGACATAATATGGAACATATATCAACATGGTCACAAAAAATAAATGTATTCACTTCAAAAATAATACAAACAATATATCAAAAACTTCTAGATTTAACAAATTTTCGAACTTTCCATATAAATGATTTCCAAAATGGGAAAAAAATGGTGTGTGGGCCCCACCTGCCGGAAAGATTCACAATTACAACAAATATCTAAATACGCAGAAAAAAAAAGAACGAAATTGCACCAAATATGCATTGCAACAAATTTTCAAATTCACATGAAAACTAAGAAATATTCATCAGATTAATATCAACCTTACAAAAAAATTAAAGAAAATTAGACGAAATATCCATTGTAACAAATTTTTCAAAATTTACACGCAGACTAAGAAATGTTAATTTTGTCAACGGTTTTCCCATCTATTGCACTGATAAAATCTTACGCACTAAACAAAACCGTAAAACTAAAAGCTTTTAATCTGTGAATCAAAAGAAAAATAAATATATATCTACATTTGCAGAAAGATTTAACAAATTTTCATCAAATATCCATTGTAACAAAATAATTTTCAAAAATACCCGATAACTAAGAAATGTTCATCAAATTAATATTAATCTTACAAAAAAAAAAAAAAAACTACACGAACTATCCATTATAACCAATTTTCAAATTTTACACGAATACTAAGAATTGTTAATTTTGTCGACGGTTTTCCTGTCTATTACACTGATAAAATCTTTCGCACCAAAGGAAAAAAAAGGTAAAAACTAAAAACTATGAAACTGAAAAACAGATATATATACATATATTTATATATACATTTGCATAAAAGATTTAACAAATTTGCATCAAGTATCCATTGTAACAGAATTTCATATTTCCCACAAAAAACAACGCAATGTTCATTCCGTTGATGATTCCTCCGGTTATTTCTCCAAATAATGCTTTCTCACTAAAAAATATACAAAATTCTCATAAGTTTCACATTCGAACATTAAGATGAATATTACGAATTAGTCAACATTTGAAGATATTCTAATTCAATAAACATCAATGCAAATCACCAAGGGCGTGGCATATTTAACCATTCAAATTTGCCTAACATATTTGCAAGTAATATAACTTAAATCCCTCTAATTATGTAGTTACATTTAAAAAATGATTACTTATACGAATATTTCCAGAAAATACAAACACGTCTACTCTAATTATGGATTGCTTCCAAATTAAATTCCACCTAACTACATTATACAAATTAGAACAACCACCTTCCCTTACAATATATATACGCAAATAAAGAAACAAATAAATTATTACAACATATCCTCAGCAAAGGCGCAGCGTGTCGCCGCGCTAAATTCAACTATCTAAATATTTGAATATTCTACAAAATATATAAAAAATATTCGAACGAATTACTATCTACTCATAACAAAATAGAAAACATGTTTGCAAATTGTAATTTCGCTAACATTTTAGCGACTTTTCCTGATATTCCACAAAATATGCCAAGAATGCTCCCAAAAAATAACCGCAACATACTTATAGCAAATTACAAATATATTTCAATATTTCAATTTCGCCAACATTTCTGACATCATACAAACAAACTCACAAAAAAACTCACAAAATATGACAAGAATGCTCATAAAAAATGCTACCTATTCATGACAAAATAAAAACATGTTCCAACATACCAATTTAGCTAACATTTTGGTTAGAAAAAATATATATATACTGCAAAAAAAAAACATTAAGGGCGTGCCGTGACGGCACGCCAAATTCAACTAGTTCTTCTTTACGTACATACATCTAGTGTGACTGCGACAGCGACGATCGGAAAGGCGCCGACTCCTGCTTTGATTTCCTTATTATCCTAGCGAAAGAATCGATCGTTCATCGGGGTACGTCGGATGCCATGCTGAGTTATCCATTTCCGGTTACGAAAAAAATCTCTGAATCTGTATCATTTCCAGGGGGGATGCCGTGCCCACACTGCCACTAACCAAACTGTTCTGCAACAACTTGGTGCATGACCTGGGAAATTTATGGGAGCAAAGCGACGACTCAGACGTCGCGGGCAACTAGTAAAAAATCAGGTTGGCGGCAGCCGGCAGCGGCTGGCCGGTGCCGTGCATCTATCTCACCCCGCACTCGCAAAACTGCTTCGGTTTTGGCTAGTTGCCTCCCGGACTTTTCTGGCTCCCAGCAGTGCAAGCGTCACTGCCCCGGAAAAAATCGGCCGTCTCGCGGGTCACGGGGCCGTGGCAGCTGCGACGGCAACTTGCGCCGCGGATGGAGGGATGCTGCAACTCGCACGCGCCAGCTGTTGCCGGTGCTCTGCCAATAACCCCGTAAGAAATTGCCTGTCAGCACAGCAAGCCAAGGTTTCGGAAGAACGTCTCTTCAGCGGAACCTTGCCATATTGGACAAGTATCAGACAAGCCTAGCTGTCAGACGTGTTCCCGAGTCATGAACCAGAGCATCCAACTGGTAGTGCTCCCATCCATCCATCCAACAGCGAGTGAAACGACAATCACACCATGTACTCCGTACTACAGAGTAGCTGTCTGTGCATATATAGTTCTTGGGCCATTTGGTTAAATTGGATAGTCGTGTGACCTTCAGCTTGCCGGCGAGCAGAGGCAATGAACGAGCGACAAAACTCCGCATCCAGAGTCCGAAGTTTACGCATCGTTGCATGGGAACATGGCCAGAAAACAGGGGGTCCGGAGTCCGAAACACGGCACGAGACATCTTGCTTTCGCCAGGGTTGCTTCGCACGTGACCGCAACATGGATAGCCGTTTTTCCTGCCGCTCCTCCACGGTCTTTGCTTCCTATATCCACGGGCCGGGCCTGCGTGACGCGCCGATTCGCCACGGTCCACAAACGCAGCGCCGGCCGTTCCGGGAGCACATGCCGTCTCGGCATCGATCGATCGACAAAACTGGCACAAAAGCGACCCAGGGAGACGGCGGTGCAGTTCGCGCGGCCGGCACCGCCCCGGTGATTCCTCCCGGCCCCGGTCTGTTGGCTCCGGTCGCGTCCCTCCCACCCCACGTTTCCCTGCCCCCGATGCCAATGCCCCGTCGACTGATCGACCTCACTCACGCGGATGATGCCGTGGCCGGCCGCTGAGCAGTGCACGTAAGTAAAAGGAAACACCAGTGTCTTTTGCCGTGTCGGCCCGACGCCGTGCACACACGGACGGTGGATCTCTCCCATGCATGAGGTCCGATGAACCGTGTTCGGTATCCCTGTCAAAACAAAAGCCGGTGGCGAGAACCTGGCTTGGCGTCATGGGTTAAGCTACGCGAGCACGCGGGATTGTTTAATGACCAACAGCTCATGTCTTCCACCCTGGATTAGCCAGATTAATTAATCACGCGGCTGTTAGCGTTTGCTTGGCCTGGAACGGACGGACGGAGGCAGCTCCTCCAGAAAGCGATGCCCAAAAGTACCTTGACCAGGAAAGAAAGATGTGCACTCTACTACTGTATGACTGTGAGTGAGATCCGCAATGTGTGGATTAAGTAACGGGGAAGCCATACAAACGTGATGGTATCTAGTGTGTGTCAGGGTTTAGGTGTAGCGTACAAGCACAACAAATGGGGATCGAGGCAAGTGAAAACCTGAGCAGTGATACTATCTTGCTAAGTTATTACTTCTGGACTGCAGTGGTTGATTAAATCGTAGCGGATCTTATCCTACTACTACGCCTACGGCGAGTATGGGGAAGTTGATCGCATCAACAACTTAACCTGCAACACATGAAAAAGAAAGTCAAGATCAAGATCAGGAGCGAATGAATGCCCAGCATCTCTTAGCCGCACCCTCCATCTGGGTCCATCGATCAGCCCGGCTCGATAGGTTGGACATATGTGCCCTTGTAATAATAACTACTCCCACAACCGCAGATAAGAAGAGCTGAAGAGATATGCACCAACGCCGGCCTCACGATCGATCCGCACATGCCTCCGCCCGGCCGGCGTCGCGTGCCAATGCGCGCACTCCGGCCGCGACGCTATGTTCCAAGTGAACCACGGTTTATGCTTCCCAAACGGGGCGCATCAGTTGTGCTGCTTAGTTAGTTGGGCAGAATGTTCCCACCGGAATACGGATCATTGCTAATCGCTCCGCATCATTGGTTTGGAATCTCTGGATTATCCAAATGATTGCCGACTTGTCAAATGCAAATCGCAATTATTAAGGTTCTGTAGAGTTATAGGAACCCCCCAAAACAGAAAAAAAAAATACAGTAGAAGGAGCTGAGCGCATGTCGCACGTTGGCGGTGGTAAGGTGGGCCTGTGTGTGTGGCTGGGCCGCGAGCACGTCCGCCCGCCGCGGCGCCAATGGCCGACGTCGACGCGCGCGGTTAAATGCCGCTACGCGATACCCACGACCACGAGCCACACGACTCTATGCTATCGATCGTATCCCAGTCCCAAGCCACACCTTTACGCCGGTGCTCTCTGCGTCTGCGTGTTTCCTTTCCATCCGCCGCGTACTCCTTTTGGCCAGTTGCCAGCCCGGAACCACCTGCGCCACCGTGTCCGTCCTTCCATGTCACCACAGCCTCGTGTGCCATGTCAGCAACCGAGATTGAGCTCCGGATGTGTGGGGCACCGTACTGGGCGGCCGCGGGAGTGTGCCGTGCTCTGTTTTTTGCTGGTCTATCTATCATCCTCTTGCTAATATTTGGAGGCGCGTCACACATCAGCAATAAAAATCTGGGGGCCATAGGCCCCCGATTGGTTCCTTGTATGGTAGGGTAGCGCAGTAGTTTTGTGTGGACGGTGCTCGCTCGATCACACGACAATATTTTTTACGAGATCATTCCTACCAGTAGCTCTTATGCATGGTGCTTACGGTGTGATGCTGACACTTAACTCAACTCACACATACAGTACTAGTTTCCATCTTACCACGACGGTTTTCGTCTGGCCTGACGTCGAAAACTGATAAGAGTGTGAGAAATAAGAAGCATACAACCATTTTAAACGGAAGCAAAAGATTTGCCCCAATATATTAATTTTAGTGTTTGACAAGACGATTTTTGCCTACATGTGTGTTACAAAATGAGGATAGTGTGCAAAATAATAAGTTTACAACAATGTTTTATGGAAAGTTTTGATCCAATATCTAAGGGAAAACTTGGACACCGTTATTTCGTGTCTTTTCCCCAGACACACCGGACTTTCATGTCTTTGCTAAGTATCATTATAATTTTGTGGTCATTTGCTCTAACACATCGCATAGATAAAAACGGAAAACTTGATCTTTCTGCATGGATTAACCATCTTAGGCTTTCGCCTTATGCACATAATTTGGCCGCCACAGATTCGCGTATGAGTTCACTACTTCCACGCACATACAAAATACAAGGGAACCGGTAGCACCGATACCCCGCAACGCTGTCGGCATGTGGCCTCCCGCCTCACCCCGCAACGCTGTCGGGCTGGCTCTCCGGCCTTAATCAGCCGTTCCCGACTCCGTTCTTTTGCCTCAGTTTCAGACCCCGCCCTGCTGGCTTTTGGACTAAATCAGTCACCCTCGACTCACTCCTTCGCTTCGTCTTCAGGCCCCGACCTGCCATTGGACTGGTTGCACTCCGCTACCACCGGATGGATCCCGATTTAAGCTGGCTTCCCGACAGGAAAGATTATCACCCAAACAATGGCTATCCCGTGCTCACGAGTTGATCAATTAGTATCTGATTCCAACAATGGCTATCCCGTGCTCACGAGTTGATCAATTAGTATCTGATTCCCTTGCAATTTTCATTACTTCGTGTAGGATGGATCGTAATTCCTGTACCCACGAAAAGGTTTGATTAAGGATTTTTTTTTTCGAAACACAGTATAAACGCAGACGCTCACAAACACGTGCACACACTCACCCCTATGAACGTACACACGCACACCCTACCCCTATGAGCACCTCTGAAATACTGAGCCGGCGGGTCGAGTCTTGAGATTGACGAAGTCACCACAAGCGCCTCGCTGTCGACGGGAACGTCGCCTCTCACTGAAGAATATTCCGCCTAAACGAGAAACACCAGTGTCAAACCTGGGGTTTGAACTCTGGTGAGCTAGGGGTACAACCACCCTCCTAACCATCTTGCCACAGGCAAGTTCTCAGGTTTGATTAAGGATTTAAAACGGCCAAATCATGCACAAAGATCAACCTTTCCGTCCGTGTTGTGTGTTACAACAAATGACGACGAAATTGTAATGGTACTAAAAAAAGGCACGAAAGTTCACTGTGTGTGGCAAAAGACACGAAATAAGTGTCTAGGAGCAAATCTTACCATCTACTGTATTAATTAAGAAGTTTAATTAAGATGTTTGATAAGATGGTTAAAACAAAATATTACACATGGTTTGTATTTCCCGGTATGATTTTACTCGATCTCTTTACACCCATGATAACCCAAAAGGCTCACCTCTAGCACTGTGCAACCTGTGGACTAATGTTGATTGGCATGAGCAAAAACCTTTGCAGGCACGTCCTGGATGACGGCCATCCGTTTATCCAAACCGAACCACGATCCATCCATCAAGGTGACCCAAAGGGGATCATCGCCCATGTGGCCTCAACGGAGCGGCACACACCCTGAAGATAGCATCACAAGTTGCACAGCACTCGCTCTCCAACGCAAAGCCAAGAGGAGGCCCTAGTTGATCGACGATGCGTTATTATTCCGTGATATATCCCGCAGATATTACCCATTTAATATCCCATCCCCGCAACATATGCGAATCGCAGCCAAAATGTAAAGGCGCCCGAAATCCTCGCCCACAAAAATTGCAGCGCCGGGAAACGATCCCCACACCTATATATACGCCATTGGCAAGCTCGCCCTCTTCTTGCGGCTCCTCACACCATCTGCTCTAACCTTTCCCTTTACACACACACACACACACACACCTCGCTCTGTTTCTCTCTGAGCTCCGAGCTACTCTGTTTCAGTGCTTTGCTCTGCTCTGCTCGTCGGCTATGGAGTGGACGCGCGGGAAATGCATCGGGAAGGGCGCCTTCGGCACGGTGCACCTGGCCGTCGACAGGGCCACGGGCCGCGCCTTCGCGGTGAAGTCGGTGGATGCCAAGGGCGGCGCGCAGGCGGCGATGGCGATGGCGTGCCTGGAGAGCGAGATAAGGATCTTGAAGCGGCTGAGCTCGCCCTACGTCGTGGCGTACCTCGGCGACGACGCCACGGCCGCGTCCAGGAACCTGCACATGGAGCTGGTCACGGGCGGCAGCGCTGCCGAGGCGGCCGCGGCCACGGGCGGCCTCGGCGAGCACGCGGCGCGGCGCGTCCTGCGGCGGGTGGCCGCCGCGCTGCGATACCTGCACGACGTCGCCGGGGTGGTGCACGGGGACGTCAAAGGCAGGAACGTGCTCCTCGGCGGCGACGGCGCGAAGCTCGCGGATTTCGGCGCGGCGAGGCTTGTGTCGGAAGCGGCGCCCCGCGGGCCGCGTGGGACGCCGGCGTGGATGGCGCCAGAGGTGGCTCGCGGCGGCGCGTCGACGCCGGCGTCCGACGTCTGGTCGCTCGGGTGCTCGGCGGTGGAGCTGCTCGGCGGGAAGCGGCCGTGGTCGGAGATCGGCGGCGCGCTCGAGGTCGGCCAGCTGCTGCTCCGCATCGGGTTCGGCGGGAAGCGGCCCGAGCTCCCTGCGCGTCTGTCAGACTCTTGCCGGGACTTCCTCGACAGGTGCCTCCGCCGGGACGCCGGTGAGCGGTGGAGCTGCGAGCAGCTGCTGCGCCACCCGTTCCTCGCTCACGACGACGAGGACGCCTGCGAGCCGTCTCCTTCTCCCCGGGCGGTTCTTGACTGGGCGGCGGCGGCGTCGGACTCCGACTCCGACGCCTCATCACCCGATTGCTCGGGGGCCGACATCGAGAAGCACGAGGTCATGGCGCGCGCCAAGGGGAGGATTGCCGAATTGGCAGCAGACAGGCGCGCACAAGCTGGGGGGCGCGTGAGTTGGATGAAGGCCCCACCTGGGCGTCCGACACCTGGGCCCCACTGCCCGGTCTCGAGATGTCAACCAATGTACCATCGCCATCCGACGCCTCCACAGTGGCCGATGCAGGAAATGGCGGCGCCGTTAGCGGCGGCGGCAGCCCTGACGGCGTTCTCGTCACCGACGGCGGATTCCGCGGTGTGATCAACGGCCGTTCTTGGTGCGATGATCGCCGTAGGAACCATAAATGTTGTTGGTCTGGGGTTGGTCGGCCTAGCTGGCCGCCGTTGGCCGTTGTGTCTGTCCTGGTTTCATGTATTCTCTCGCATCTGATTCAATCAAAGATTTTATTTCAGCTACTTGAACGCAGTGAATTGTTTTTTTTCTTTTCATTACAGCTTCTGGTTCATGCTTCTTTGGTGGTTTTGGCTCTCGCCTCTCGATGTTGCTGCTAAGGATGACTCCAACGGGGCGACGCATCGAGTCCGCGCGAGGGCCAAAAACACGGCCCAACGGGGCGACGCAAACGGACCGCGGTCCGTTTTTTGGTCCGCCGCGACGCATCCCTGGCCCAAATTTGGGCCACCGATGCGTCGGCCCCGGACGCGAAACGGAGCTCTTTTGTGTCCTCCCCTAGTCTGCCCCTGGCCCGCAAATCAGACCATCCCCACCCCAATCTCCTCCTCCTCCGCCCCTCTCGCCGCCACCCACCGTCGCACCCTCGATTTGGCACCGCAGGCCATTCCGGGGACGCCGTCACCGGAGCAGGTGCTTCCCCGCCGTCACCGGAGCAGGTGCTTCCCCACCGTCACCGGTGATTCTTGCGGCCAGGAGCGTCCACAGCGCCCCGCGATAGACACGCCGCCCACAAGGTGTTCGGCCGTTCGCCCCGGCTACTCAGGTACGTCCCTCGGCCATGGATAGCTCGGATGAGTGGTTCTACAAGAACCACATCATGCAGCGCTCATCCTCGGACGATTCCTCCGACGATGATGACAGTGACGGCTCCTTGCCACCCTCATCGTCAACGAGTACATAGAGAGGATGCGACCGGTGTTCCTTGGCTCCTTGCCGGTCCGTTCTCCTGCTCTTGACCGGAACCGGCGAGCTGGCCAAATCCAGCTGTATGGGGACTACTTTCGTCCCCACAAGCCCACATACCCTCCCAAGGTTTTCCGGCGCCGTTTCCGGATGAGGAGGTCCTTGTTCAACCGCATCTGGGTGGGCGTGATGCATTTTGATGACTACTTCATGTGCAAGCCCGATGCATGTGGTATGAGGGGCTTCTCGTCGTACCAGAAATGCACCGCCGCCATTCGCATGCTTGCGTATGGGATTGCCGGCGATCTTGTGGACGAGTATGTGCGCATGAGCGAGTCCACGTGCCTGGAAGCCATGTACAAGTTCTGCGCGGCCGTGGTGCAGGTGTTCGGGACGGAGTACCTGCGGGAGCCCAATGCTGCCGACATGACTCGCCTCCTGGCAATCAACGAGTCAAGAGGCTTCCCTGGGATGCTCGGGAGCATAGACTGTATGCACTGGGAGTGGAGGAACTGCCCATTTGCTTGGCAGGGGCAGTACAAGGGCCATGTTGGGGCCTGCACGGTCATACTTGAGGCCGTGGCATCCCAGGACCTCTGGATTTGGCACTCGTTCTTTGGCATGGCCGGCTCGCACAATGACATCAATGTGCTCCAGCGGTCTCCGGTGTTCAATAGGCTCTCCAATGGCCTGGCACCCCAGGTGACCTTTGAGATCAATGGTAACCAATATGACAAGCCCTATTACCTTGCTGATGGGATCTACCCCACATGGACAACATTTGTCAAGACAATCTCCAATCCCAATGATGAGAAGAAGAAGAGGTTTGCCAAGGAGCAAGAGAGCGCAAGAAAGGATGTAGAGCGTGCATTCGGTGCTCTACAGTCCCGATGGGCTATTGTGCGCCATCCTGCTCGGACATGGGACAAGGACCAGCTGTGGGAGGTGATGACAGCGTGCGTGATCATGCACAACATGATCGTGGAGGACGAACGCGACGAGGGCTTGAATGATCAGGCATGGCAGTTCCGGGGTGAGTTGGTTCAGCCCCAGGGACCGTCCACATTTGCTCAGTTCCTCGACTTCCACCGTGACATTCGTGAGAAGGAGTCCCATGTTCGGCTCCAAAATGATTTGGTGGAGCATGTCTGGCAGCACTACGGTAACCAGGGTGACCAGGGTGATCAGGGGCAGTAGTTCCATTTGATGAACTACTTGTCTTATTTATTTGGTTTGTAATGCATGAAACAATTTATTATTTCTGAAACTGTTTGTTTGTGTTTGTTTGAACTATTTGGATTGTAATAATAAGTACTTGATGAACTATTCGGATTGCTTTTATGAATTGTATTATTTGTGCTATTTGAGCTTATTTTATTGTGCTTGATAATTGCTCGAGTATATATGGCAAAAAAAATGGTCAGAATGATCAAAAACCCTGGCCGTTTGTGGCCCACCTCCCCTATGTATCAATGAAAATGGCCCATATAGGGCCTGCTTACCTAGAAAAAAAAACAGAGGGCGGACTCGATGCGTCGCCCCGTTGGGGGCAGTGGCCGGAAAGGGGCGGACGTGGGCCGGACATGGGTCCTTTTGGCGACGCAAACGGACCAAACGCGGACCAAACGCGCGTCCGTTTGCGTCGCCCCGTTAGAGTCATCCTAATTGGGTGAGCGAGCCGGCCAAGATTGGTTGGTCATCAGGGCGTGTGGCGTGCTTGCTCCCTTTTCTTTGCCACTTGTGCATTGCGGCGACGAGGCGACACTGCATGCTGGTGCAAACCCGTCGCTTGGCTTGAGACAGAAGCCAACTTGGCAGGTTTTCCAGAAAAATACTCGACGTTGTCTGTTCATGCTTCATAACCAAGATTATATTAGCCCGCGACATGTATCTTTTGCGAGAGGGAAACTGAAGAACAAACATAACACTTCCTGCACACCAACAGGATGATGATCTTCAGATTGTCCGAGGATTCCGCAAGAAACTGGCCCAAGTTCAGCAAAAGCCGGAGTACTAGGACATCTACAGCCGGCAACAAATCTTCGTGGCGTTTCTCCTGTCGCGGGTTTCAGACGTGAACCGATCATCATCCTAGTACTGCCTCCTGCGATGGCCAGCCGCGGCGAGCCATGGCGCTCTGCCAAACCTGGCTGTCACGGCGGCGACGACGGGCCTCCCTCTGCGCTCGTCTCTCTTCCTCCGCGGCGCGCCGGGGAGAGGCCATGGCTAGGTGTGGGATGGAGATGGTGGAGACGGCGAGGAACCCGCTCTATATAGCGGCCGGGAGGCGAACGGATGAGGTCGCCTTAACTCCGGCCGTCCAACGGCTCGCCTGCCACACCATTAACGGCTCGCCTGCATTGACGCCGCCGTGGCGCAGACGCTTCCTCGCCGCAGAGGCGAAGCGACGCGTCGCTGCGCCCGGCTGGGAAACCGAGACGACGCCCGACATTAATGCAGCCTCTTGTCTCACTGCCAGGCGTGGCCCGCGCGTCGGGAGCCGACGTGGCGTCGCGTTTCTTTCCGTCCGGGGCCGCCCCAAGCCTCCCCAAGTTGAGGGCGTGGGCTGGGCGTGCCGGACACAAAACTGGGCCGCGCCGGACCGAATTCGCGTTTGGGCGCCGCGAGTGGGGGCGATTTTGTGTCCGGCACGCCCCAAAGGCATTTGGGCGCCCCGACTGGAGATGCTCTAACATAAAGCACAATGGCGGTGCGAACTACTTGCAAATTATTCTAGAGTGACAATGCATGCAGCGATATGGGGGTTACAATTTGATCAACATCAGTTTCATATTCTGCCACCATAGATATTCTACTATTTGAAAACTACATCGCAAGATTTAAAAGTTTATATACATGTGAACTTAATTTTCAAGTTCCGCGGCCTAAGTAACACATTGCCACAAGTTTAGGGGCTTCTTTTGCTGTCTCAATTCATCAAATTGATCCCCACTATTACAACAAACAATACTACAGTTTTATGCAAAATTTAAATCCTTGCTCAAAATTAATAAGCTAGAATAGCAAACTAAGAATCACCTTTCCTACAAAAGTGCAAATCATCAAGAGGCAAGGAGGTATTACTGAGATAAGTAAGCGCAACCATGAAATTCTGTCGACGATTGATTGGTACAGGAACAGCACTTCTGCTGTGGCGTTTGGAGTTAATTAAAGGTGGGTATAGCATGCTAGATCAACCTGAAGTAGTACTACCTAGCTAATCAAACCCTACACCCACAGCAAATTTATAGATCCATAGCATGACATCGACCAACCCTTTTGAATAATGCACCATCAAACTAAAACACGAAAGCTGCACAGATGATAGGGTGTTTAGTGCTCACTTTCAACGGATCCAAAGCGGATAGCGAACATCTCCTCCTTGAGCTCACAGTCAGCAAAATCCAGAGCGTGCCACACGCACGACTTATCGCTCCCAGCGTGCTCCTGCATCTTCGTCGTCGCCACAACTGCATCCATAAAGGGGAAAAACATCTAGTATGTCAAAACACATATCTACTTTAAATCGAATTCACCAACCAAAATCTCCCCCTAGCAAAGTACCGAGGTGATTGGCGCAGATCTTGAGGGTCTTGGCCTGTCGCATGACGAGGCGGACCTTGGCGGTCTCCTTGTGCTTGAGCAGCTTGACGGCGCCCGTGCCCCGCTCCTTCCATTGGCTCCCGTCCTTGTCAAATCTGTACAGCTTCGCTTTCCTGCGGACACAAGAACAGAACCGGAAGGGTCAGACCTAGATCAGAGCCGATAACGATCGGATCGGGCCAGATCGAGAGCTAGTAGCGGCAGCGTCGTCTTACATGTCGAGGAGGATCTCCTCGTCCTCTTCGCCGGTGGTTATTGCAACCTCCTCGAGCTTCACGATGGGGGCTATCTGGGCGCCAGTGTCCTCTTCCTCGCCCGCCGGCGCGGTCTCCTCCTCCTCCTCGCGGTGCTCCGCCGGGTCGGCCATGGCTGGAGTAGTCGCAGTAGGGCTTGGGGGCTGCGCTCGCTTTGCTCTACTGTCGCTAGGCGTTGCGGCAGCGGCGGTGGGCAAGGGAGGAAAGGAGAGGAGAGAGAAAATAAGAGGGTTTATAAAAGATCGTGGGACAGGACAGGAACGTGCGCATCGGAAAGAGCTCCGATTTTGTGAAAGCAGAGTAGGGTTTGCGTCTGTTTCCTTTCGAAAATCTTTTTGGCTCCAAGCTCCGGTATTCTTTTATATTTAGAAAATGAAAATCATATTTACAAATTTCAAACATCTGAAAATATCTATATGTAGTCAATGATTAAAACCATGCAAAATCGTAAAAGTAATTTCTTTTATACTCTGGGCTAAACAAATATGATAAATGTTATGAATTTTATTGTTTTAAATACATGCACAGTTCATTTTAATCGGATCCATTTTTTCATTTCTGCGTATCTCGGAATAAAAATTAATTTAAAGTGAGATTAACATGTTGGTAGGTATAGAATTTTTCTATTTTTTTGAAACTCAGAATTATAATTTTTTAGTTTTAAATAAAGGATGAACCGGAACTTATGAGGGAAAACACCCTACTTGCTTTTTGTGCAAAACAGTCATCCATTTTGTTTGGTAGAGATAAGTCACGAGTAACTTTAAAATCAGTGGGTTTGGCCCATTTATATTCAGCAAACTCCAAATAAATCTCACATATTTACATGGCAAGACATGTAGTAGTAATAATTCCAATCGTGCTAGCAGAGGACGAGACCAACTTACATCGTAAAATCTCCCCAGAAACAAAATATTTAAGATGCAAGAATATCATGCAATTTTCTAAAAATATATATCATGCAATCTGCAGCATACTTAGCGGCCAGATGTTGTTGATACTGATCAAGAAGGAGGTGACCGCGAGAACCGAGCTTTCCGATAGCTTGATCGGGATAGTTATGGGAGATCAGTGTCAATGAGCTCATTGAGTCGATCAAGGATCTTGATGCAGAGGGCAAAGATGCAAAGGAGCTCATGGATCTTCTAGACACAAATGCAATGGTTAGTTAAGCTCTGCAAAATTCAGATTGTTTGAGAGACAAGTATGTTACGTGGCGGGCCGAGAAAAAAATTGAGCCGGTGTCCTTCAGTGGATGATGCACACTGTTCTTTTTATTTGATTATAGTGTCACACACAACATTTACATGAGTAATTCTCAAACGAACCATTTCCAGAGTGCCCTTCCTTCGTACCCGTATGTATTGCCAGCGCCAAATGGCCAGATGGGCTGCTAGCCTGCTACCAGCCGCGGACGATTCGAAGATACAAAATCACCGGGCGACAGCGAGCGAATTCCCTCGGCGATACCGAGCATTTTCCACGCACGACGGGAAACCACCTTGTCTGGCGCCGCCAAGCCCACCACACGCGACCTCGGGCTCAAATCCGGCCAGATCTGCCCCGTGCGCACGTCCACGCAGCCCGCAGCCGACAGCCCTCTGTAGTCTGCGCCACGCCGCCGGAGACACTCCATACGACGGGGAACAGAGCAGGGGAGGCACCTTCGCCCGCTAGCTCTGCGACGCGCCGCAAGATCTTTGTCTGCGATTTGTTGATGGGGAACACGAAGAGCGCCTTTTGGCACCAGCAGGGTGCCCAGCGAAGCGCCATCGCTCAAGGGCCACCGCTGCCGTCGCCGCCGCCGCCGCCGCCGCCGCCTCCGTCAGAACGAATGATTCCATGGCCTGGGCATCGCTTCCTGAAGATTTGGTTCTACAGGTAGCGTGGCGCGTGCTGGCCGGTGACTTCCTTGGGTACGTCCGCTTTCGCGCTGTCTGCTCCGACTGGCGTTCCGCTACTGTCTCTCCTCGGGGCTGCGGTGTCGTCGATCAGCGTTTCCACCCGCGCCGCTGGATGATGCTGCCCGAGGGCCATGGCCTGTACCCCGGCACGGCAAGCTCCGTGGGTGGGTTCGCTTCTTCAATCTCGACACTGGGACGTTCGTCCGTGTCAGGCTCGATCTATTCAAGGACCACTGCGCTCTTGACTCTGTCGATGGCCTGCTGTTGCTGCAACGGACAGTGACAGTGCAATTCGCCTTCTCCATCCTTTCACGGGCGACATGGCTGACCTCCCGCCACTCGCAACCCTTCATCCACAGGTGGACCCACTTCTCATCGGAGCCTGGTATGAGAAACATAGGTGGACGTATCTCAGATCCGTCAATGCTTCTTCTTGCACTATCAGCGCTGCTGGAGTAATTACAGTCATGTTTGCCCTTAGTATGATGAAGCGGGTAGCTTTTGCTACCTCCCAGGACCAGCAATGGACTCTCTCGAGTTGGGTGCTCCCGGACTATTCTAAATACTTGTCATTCAAAGGCAAGCTATATGTGGTTTCTCATAACTCACGCATTTCTGGCCCACAGATTCTCCAGATTGACCCACCGCAACAGAAAGGCATTCTACTGCCACCTAAGTTGATCGCTACATGTCAACTAGATAAACACTGGTTGCCTATCTATCTGGTGGAATCCAATTCAGAGGTTCTAGTTGTCAGATGCAAAGGTGATCCTGAGCCTCCCATTGCTGTTTACAGACTTTCTGATATTGTCTTGGGAAGATTGCTCCCGTTAAAGAGCATTGGAGACAATGCCGTCTTCCTTGGTTCAAGTTCAAGTTCAAATACTTTATCTGTCTCTACAAAGGTGTTTACTACTCTTGTGCGCAACACTGTTATTTACAGCCGCACTTGTGATTATGTGGCACAATATAATCTCAGCACTGAAACCTTGTCATCCGCACTTGATGATTGCGACATAAATGGCTTTGCCGCATGCCCTTATAGCCTCTTTCGTCTTATCTTGACCTGTTGCACTCCGAGCTACTGGTATGTACTAAAATTTATTTTGCAGCTATCATCTTGATTAGATTAGCTCTTTCAAACTTCTTGTTTTGCTGGCTAGCTAAATTCTTTGTTTGCAGGAACAAAGGACTCATACACTGTACCAAGAGACAATCACCCAACTGGAGGGTGAAGGGAAAATTTCGATATGGTGTAAGTCTTACTACCACAAGATGGTACACGAAATTTTCCAATTAGGATTTGCTATTTTTGTCATTTTCTGCCTATCTGATCCATCAACTCACCATTATCTTCCACATGTGGACATGTCGTCATTATGCCATTATACTATGTTGTAGACCATTTGCAATCAATGAAATTTATTTGTCATTTGTACGTGCAAAATTGTTTTTATTGTACATGGTGTGTAGCAAAGAGAAAATAACTCCACCACTCTTAGAAAGTTGTAAGGCGTTGTGTTATTGTCTGCTGGTATGGACTAGCAGCATAGGAAGCTTAAGTATTATCTAAGGTAATTAATTTGCATCTTGAAGCTTGCTTCATTAGCAGGAAATAAGTGAAACTTCATTAGCAGGAGTGGAAGCTTAAAATTTTTCATTGGAAAGTCTAGGATAAAGGTTTTTAATATTTATGAGTTACTGTGCTAGAAAAGGTCGGTTTCGGTTGTAGATCAGTGTTCAGATTTCAGAACATTCACACAAACAATTCTCGGATGCTACTTTCTGTTAGAAGCTTTACCAAGTATAGTGACATGTTAGCTGTTCTGTACAGTCTCTACAATCTAAGAGCAACTCCAAGGGTGAGCCCAAATTTATCCAACCTATTTGTCCATATGGGGAAGAAATTTACAAATCCTCGACAACTTTACCATGGTACCCAACGGGAGCCCTAATTTGTCTAATTCCCTCTCTCATTTTTCGAATTCTCAACATACTCGATGACACATGGATTCAAAGATAAATATTGGCTCACATAAAGCCAACTACAATTCAAACTGTACCTCCCTATCATGAATTACTGATGCATACAAGTTCAGCTTGTTCATGTACTGGGTTGACGAGAGGTCCCATGAAATCAAACTCGTGATCTTGTTCGTAATCACACTCATACTCCACAATATGTTGTCCATTATGACACAAGCACTCATGATTTCCCACAATTTTTTTATGTTGTTGATCAAAAACACGTTAGGCAGTGCGTGCCAAGCGGGAGGCGGCAGCCAGGTTCTTCGAAATGCATTTGGTTCTTTGCCGTTCTTGCCTTAGCTAGGTATTTGGTTTGTTTAGCCTACCCTGATAGAACTAATTAGGACCCACTATCATGCCACATGCAAGTCCAAGGTGGTTAGGTCGTGCTTCATGGACAGTTGAACCAGTATTTGTGCCATTTTGTTGTCGCATGAGAGCCGATTTGGCTCGCGCGGTGCGCCTGATCTCTGGAGGACGGCGAGCTACGCTCGAACGCGGCAGCCAAGTCACTCGTTGGGTGGGGGGTGGGGGGGGGGAGTAGTTGGGGCAAAAAAGAGAGGGGGGTGGAGAGAATGCTGGAGATGGGCCTCTGGCTGACTGGGTCTGTGGCTGACTGGGCGGACACACAAATGGGACTGTCCCTATTCTGTCCCCAAAGATGGAGAAGCAATGGGGAGGGTGGACAGAAATGGGACAATTTGGACTAGTGGGGAGCCTATTTGGGAGCAGTTTTGGGGAGTGCCCTCGAAGTTGCCCTAATGATACTTCATTAACTGTTCGAATAATATGAGAATAAATAAACTCATTTTAGGACGCAAATATGTTGCATACTTGGACTGACTGTTGTTGTATGATGACTATTTTTTCCATAGAGAATTGTTGTATGACTACTTGGTACTACACAATAAGCTTGACTGTCGAATTTGATATATGATTTTATATGCCTTTATGTTTTGCTAGGCATAATTGGCTTGAGATCGCCCTTGTACACCTGAAGAGGAAAGGACACTTGATCTGCATCTGATTTCCGCCGCACCGTTACGTCCATGAATTTTGCTAGGCATAATTGGCTTGAGATCGCCCTTGTACACCTGAAGAGGAAAGGACACTTGATCTGCATCTGATTTCTGCCGCACCGTTATGTCCATGAATTTTGTTGTTCTCTTATAGCTGCAGTGTGCGACAGTTTGGCTCAAGTCTCATCTAGCTTTGCCAGCTCAGTGTAATGTTTCATTTGTCGGTGGAAAGGATGACCGTTTTGATTCTCAACTTTCTATGGAAACTGGAAGGACTTGTTGGTGTTGAGTCTGAACTTTTCGTGATTTAGATTAGGCTTGTGATTATTACTTGGTCCAAGTGTGATTGGATTAATCAAGCTGCTGCAATTGTAGTTTTTCTCAGCGTAGATGTCGGTTGTTTTCTTCATATCTTGCAATATTATCTAAATGAGACGGAACAAATAAATGATGTGGGCATCAGTTATTTCTATTTTCTTCATATTTTGCAATATTATCTAAATGAGCCGGTGGTGTTGATGGGAGTGCGGTGCACATCGGCCGACGTAGGGCTGGACGAGGCGCCCGTCCTTGAGCCGTCGCTACTTGGCCTTCTTTGGGCCGGTGGCGAGCGAGCTTAGCGCCCTTCTTTCTTCTTTAATTGAGACACATGGAAAACCGGATGTACCATTGATCCCACTGGCAATTTCCATCTATAGGCCAAAGTTACAATCTTTTCTACAATTTCAATTTGCCATAGTACGGCTCAGTTTGTGCTGCCCTTTTCCTGACACTCTGATTTGTCTATGAGGTTGCAGGATTAGATAGTCCCTTTCACCCACCAGAAATCATCCCTATGATCTCCCTTGATTTGTTTAACCTAGCTCAATCCTAGCTATTTATGGTTCACCGTTGGTAGAAAGCCTAGTACCATCCATTGTTCTCTCCCATCCTTTCAATCTGCTTCATACACTCAATTGAGGCTCTAGGCATAATAGGTTGTAAAGAAGTTGCTCGCCTGTTAGATGACGTCGCCGTGACCGAGCCGGCCCCTGCGATGCCCCTATTGGCGGTAGAGAGACCGAAGCCCGATTCCTTGCATGAGATGGTTGCCTTGTCGCTTCTATTCCTCCGCTACGTGGCGGAAGGATTGGACGGAGCGGTGGGTACGCCGACATCGAGAGCTCAAGAAGGCAGTGTTGGAGGCGGCGCGACATGAAATCAAGCCGGGAGCTGTGTGGGTGCTCCATGGCGGCAATAGAGTGGTGTGACGAGGCGAGAAGGTGCGGGGGAGGGGAGATCGGCGGCGGCGCTTGAGAGGGAAGAAGGAGGCTGAAAAGTTCGTCCGGCCAACTCATGCACACAGATCGGGGAAATGGAATGCACGTGTCATTTTTTGCCACGAAACTTAAAAACGACGGTTATTAAAAAGACCGGGCCTCTTCCGGGATATGCTAGAGATACTCTTATCCACCATTCTCCTCCACTATCCCCATGATACCATCCTACACAAGTAGCCCATGTACAATTCAGCGGAAAAGGTGTATACCTTACACCGACCTTTATTCATACCTGCGATGGCGGCACTCCTGGTCACCGTTCCTCTCCCTGGAGGCATCGTCGAGGAGCCTCTTCACCATCGTTGTTGGGTGGTTGGTCTTCGTGTGTGGCGTTTCCTTGTCTCGTTTTTGGCTAGCCGATGCGTGGCATTGGTGCTGACGTGGATGTCAGAGGGACGTTTTCAAGTATTCCCTCTTTTGTGCCGCGTTGAGGTATTAGGGTTGGTCGCTTGGCGGTTAGGCCTTCGATTAGAGTGGTCGCTTGTCATGTTGTTGTATCCAATTTTCCTTATAAATTGGTTATCTCTTCTTTTTTTAAGAAAAAACACCCCAAGTCATATTATATATGATATTTATCAAGAAAAACAACAATTGGTACGAAGGAGATACAACTCGACTCAACACAGCCATTACAAATAAAAATACACTAAAAAACATAATAGTCGTCTTCTTCCTTCGAATGTTCGACGACTGCTGCAGTTTGAACATACAGCAAAAAACTAGTACAACTAGAAGCGCGCTCGCGAATCAAGATTTTGAAAACCGCAATAGCCACTCATCGCGAACAATTAGATCGAATAACCACAAAAGAAATATCGGTTGGGGACATAACCCAAGCAGCACAGATTTGTAACTTTGCACCACAAATTCAGAGGGTTGTAGAAACATAATATTTCCAAAGACCCAAGATCGAAAATGTCCCACCATATAGACCAGCGAACAATTTCCTATTAACGACACACCAACTGCCAACATCCAAAGAAAACCAACAATCTGGCAGCACCTACCACTCCCCCTTCACCGATGCCGAAAATGTCAACAAGGTAGGGAGAGGACTGGGAGACCTTATTTCAATGCACGAGCGTCGACACCTCATCGATACCGATAAGGAGACCAAAACAAAACACCAAGTTTAAAAACCTTGCATCAGCACCAAGCGCAGGTCTGAAATTCTCGCCCCTTTCACCGCCAGAGCGCAAGCAGAGGAGACGGGAACCCGTCAATTTACGATTAAATAGGGTGGAGACCGGCAGATGGTGATTTTTTTTTTTTTGACATGGATCATCTCTTCGTTTTTTTTTTGAATTTTCAACCACCATATATTAGGTCAGCAAACCGCCTCATTAAAAACCTTCCAGTCCCCTAAGGTACCCTGGAAAGAAAAGAGTGCGTCTGAAACTTGCTGCCTCAACCAAACAAAGATACATCGTTCATTACATCAGGCATAATAAAGGTAGGGGGATCCCTATCCCAGAATAAACTAGAATTTGAATTATAGACATGTCTAGCTATCTTATGTGCCACCTCATTAACTTCCCTTGGACAATACTGAACTTCTACTTGACCAATCCTTCTTGCTATTTGGAAACAATACTGAACGCACCCTGGTTTGAAAGCTCTCATCCCATTGGTCGAACACGCTGGAGGCCGTCTCCGCACGCCACGTGCGCTCGGTCGAGAAACATCTCGACCCCTCTTCTCCAAACTCGGCGGCACCAGACCATGGCTAAAGTCCCTCTTCCTCACCTCCGCTTCCTTCCAAACCGAACCGGAATTTAGCTCGAGGAATCCCTCCGGAGAAGCGAAGCCCGACCGAGAATCTTACGCCGGAAGGCTCGTCGCCGGGAAGCGAAACCCCCGAATCGAAGCGGTTGCGCGATGGTAGTCCCCATCCGATCCCTCCTCGTCGCCTCGCTCGTCCTCACCTCGATCGTCCTGCATGTCGCCGCCAAAACCTTAGATCCCTACAAGGTGAGCGATAACTAATATTCGCGTCATGTGTGGTTAGCTAATGCGAGTCTGAGCTTTTACTTCTGCACAATGAGCTGCAAGTGATGCGTATGGATGTTTATTTTGAGCAATTCAGAGGCTATAGAACGCAACAACAAATCCTCTCGCAATAGTAAATCACGGTAATGCTTAAATAGTCGTTAGCAAGTGTAGGTAGTACATCTGAAAGTGATCAAGTGTGCTTTCATTTGGGCCGTTTCTGCACAATTGATGCTTCAACATGATCGAAGTGTCTTTTTACTAACCATCGATATATCACACAGCATCATGGCTTCTTTTTTGGTTTCAGGTTCTTGGGGTTGATAAGAATGCTAGCCAGCGGGATATTAAGAAAGCCTTTCACAAGTATGTGTTCTGTTTTCCGATTTCAGAAAATAATGTAAATTTTGTTTTTATCTGATGATAATCTCTCAACCAAAAGTTTCTCTAATTTCTTGTGTCCACAGGCTTTCATTAAAATATCATCCTGACAAGAATAAAGACAAGGGTGCTCAGCAGAAATTTGAAGAGATAAATAATGGTAAAGACATACACAACTACGTATGTCCTTAAAAAGTACTGGTATTAATATCTCGATTTATTTGACATTGTAGACATACTGACTGTGTATGTGGCCATGTGAGACAATTCTTCATTTGACAATTAGCATAGTTCATTGACACTAATCAAGGTTTCAACCAAATATAAATTTCGATTCTGGCTCTTCCATGTGTCCATTCACATGTTGGTTAGAGACTTTCGCCTTGATTTTTACTGGGTTTGAAGTGTGCTGGATCTTGCCTATGGAAGGCTAATTTCAGCTATGTCCTAATGCACATTCTGAGTGTTGCATGTTGTCCCTGGAGCTTTACTAGATACAGAAAATTGTATGCCAGTACAAGTGCTTGTCTGTGTTTTTCTACCTCCGCAGCTGATGTATCAGTCCACCAAGGAGTTCTGTAACTCCTGTTAGTAAATTGCTTTTCATTCCATGATCATTTGCTAGGATATAATCCGAAAATGACCATGACTGTTTCCTTCCCTGTAACACTGAACTGTCTAAAGTGCGCTGGTGTCGCCTTTGCAGCGCACGAGATTCTGTCAGATGAAGAGAAGAGGAAGAACTATGATCTCTACGGAGATGAGAACGGTAACCCAGGGATTGGTGGTGGAAACTTTGGGGGCCGTGAGGGTCATACATACTTCACTGGTGGTGGTCCGAAGACTACCTATTTCAAATCTGGTGATGGATGGCAGACAATGGGTGGTCAGGGAAATGGAAAAACATTTTCCTTTTCGTTTGGTGGCAACCCTGGGGCTGACGGTGGAAATCCATTTGGCTTTGATCTTGGTGATGTTTTTTCCAACATGTTTGCTGGTGGTGGATCAATGGGAGGTCACCAGCATGGTGGTTTTGCTGGTTCTGCTAGACCCAATGCAAGAACTTCCAGTCAGCGTACAAGCCCTGTCACCATTCAGGATGTCACAATGCAAACTTTCAAAAAAGAAATAGCTGACCAAGGAGTTACTTGGCTTTTGCTATTCTATACACAACAAGCAAAAGGTCAATTTGTGCTAGAAAGTGTCCTGGAGGATGTGGCTCGTTCAATGGATGGTGCAGTAAGGGTAAGCTGATAAACTTTTATTACATAATGCTGGTCCTTGACAGTTATTATATATGAAGAAAAGTTTATATAGTGATTCTGTTGATGCAGGCTGGTAAGATAAATTGTGACAACGAGAAAGCTCTTTGCAAAAAAGCTGGTGTCTCAGTAGGAAAATCAGCTCGTCTCTTCATTTATTCGTACAGCACTACAGAAAAAGGGTCTTTGCATGAGTACTCTGGAGACAACAATGCTAAGAGCCTGAAGACATTCTGTCAAGAACACCTGCCGAGATTCTCCAGAAGGGTAGACATTAGCCAATTTAGTTTCCCTTCACATGCCTTACCAAACCTTCCTCAAGTACTCTTGCTGTCAACAAAGAAGGACACGCCAGCGATGTGGCGTGCTGTCAGTGGGATGTTCCGCAATCGCTTAATTTTCTATGATGCAGAGGTAAGTGTTTTATCTTCTGTTTATCTACATGAGAAAAATATTTTTGTCACTGAAGCTGTTTCATGGAAAGCTTGGTACATAACATGATATAGTGGTGTTCTGTGCTATAGTTTATTTATATAACAATTTTGTTACAGAGAATTTACTTATAGGTTGAGACATAAGTAAAATTGCTTGTATCGAAATGGTTACTGAATAATAATAAATGTGGTATATCATAGATCTTACAGTAAAACTTTCTAGATTAGTCACTGAACAGTCAAGGATGGGAAACATATTATCTATACTCTATTAATGATATCCATTTAATGTAGTATCTTTTTTTCCTTTTAAAGGTTCAGGATGTTTCTCTTCCACTGCTGAAACGGCTTGGTGTGAAAAATGCTCCAGCGCTTATTGGTCGAACTATAAATGGCGAGGAGCAACTTCTGAAGGATGGTATTTCAGTGAAAGATCTCAGAACTGGTGTCAAAGAATTGAAGACTCTGCTCGACAATTTTGAGAAGAAGAATAAGAAGCTAGCGTCAAACCAAGCTAAGAAACCTGATCCGAAGGAAAACAAAATCCCTCTCCTTACAGCTTCCAATTTCGAGGAAACCTGTGGAGAGAAGGCTTCAGTATGTATCATTGGTGTTTTCAAGTCAAATAAAGCCAAGGAAAAGCTGGAGAACATCCTATCCGAGGTTTGTCTCCTGCCATTTGATGGTAGACAGAAGCACCTACCTAGCCATTGTTTAACACATGTCTACTTGTCTTCTGATTTCTGCTTTCAGATATCCCAGAAGACTCTGATCAGGGGGCAGAGGTATAACTCTGGAAACGCAATCACCTACGCCTTGTTGGACGGGAACAAACAATCTGCGTTCTTGTCCTCATTTGACAAGTCAGGATACAAATCGTCTGACAATCTTCTGCTTGCCTACAAACCTCGTCGGGGGAGGTTTGCCGTGCATATTGGTGAGGTAACGATGGAAGAAACTGAAAGATTTGTGACTTCCGTCCTGAATGGAGACGTCCAGCTGTCGGCAACCGGACAGAAGCCAGTTCTTAGATAGAAAGCTACGCTTGCAACTCGTGAGCATTGTTTCTTTTTGGAAATGGTTGCAAGTAAATTAGGTGTCAACTAGAATGTAGTGAGATCTGAGAGGCTTGTACATAGCTGAATCAAGAGAGTAAAATGTAAATTGACTTGGAGGACTGGATTACATGAATACTACAGTAGTTTATGTATATGGATGTTAGTACATGTATGTATGTACTATAGGGTTAAGCATGTTTTTGTTATCGGGCTATTACTATTTTTGAATATTGATCATGGTCATGCTTAGTTTCGGTATCTTAGGGTTTGCTAATTGCCCTCTGTTAAGGTTAATTGTTTGCTTTTAACTCTGTTAATCTTTCACTTGCTTATATGCTTCTGGTTAAGCTATACATGGTTAATTGCTACATATTGGTTTTGCTAATTTACATGTTTATACTTATCTAAGCTTCTAGGGTTTAAAATGTTATATTGTTTGGTCACGTTGGCCATATTTGGCTTGAAATGGATTAATCCTGGTTCTGCTTTTGATCATTGCTATATGGTTAAAGAGCTTGATAAGTAGATGGTTTACTTGTGCATGATTACTATCTCATTCATTTAGAAGATAATAACAGGTCTATTTTATTGTAACATGTTCTTGTATTGTAATGTGGTGTGTTATTCTTTGCTTACGGGGAGCTTAATTGTGTTTGCACAATGGCATAAACACATGAAGATACAACGCTGGTTTACGTACTGTTCTTAGTGCTTCCTGTTGCTTAAAAATGTGACCAGTGTATGTGTTTTGCAAAGTGACTTGGTTATCCCCTGTCTTCTCTAATTTTTCTCTCTGCTCTCTCATCTGATTAGGAACAGAAGGCCTCCTTTATTCTATTATTCCTTCTATCTTCTTAATTAAATATTCCTCTCCTATTTCTGTTTCTTGCTTAACTTCATATTCGCTTTCTCTCCTCTTATTCTGATAAAAACTAATTCTACTCCCATTTTATTTTACTAGTTGAGTGCCCGTACGTTGCTACGGAACACAAAAAACTTAAACATATAATAAAAAAAACAATATAATTCACACTATATCTTATTAGGAGCATGTAACTGCTCACCGTACAACCTGGAACTAAAAAATTCTCACACATGATTTTTCTCCTCGAAACATTTCAGAGATTATACACATGTATACAATCAATTATCAAAGATTTATACAAATTTGTGGTCTGACGAACTTCCAATAACAAATACAAGCAGAATCTCCATGCTAGAACAATTCGGAACCATAGAAGAATTCATCGATGCAAGTATAGTTTTTCTGATCTGTTCATGCATCAGTTGCATCATGCCATCATTCAAAAATCAAAAGCTACATATGAAGCACACCCAAAAATCGAGGATGCAACCAAAGTCCTAGGCGGCGTCAGCGAGGATCTCTTCTCTGATGCTGGAGGTGATGGTCTGCTCTGACATGCACTATTTTTAAACTCTGAATCATCTGAACCGACACTTTCAAATCCCCTGATCCTGGCTGAATACTTCGTATATGGTAGTTCATACATTCAGTAAACAGTAGAAACATATAGTACTCCTATTAACTTTTGTTATGGTGAAAGAAGATTTACTTTGTGTAGAACTTGATGGACATGATGTTTTGACTGATAGGGGTAGATGCACCCGTTGTGAAAAATATATTTTAAATCCATTTTAAATTTAAAATATTCCAAAAAAAAATCAGGTGTATATCTGGACATTCTATGTTTGGGCACAAAGTTTCTCGAAAAAAGATAATTTTGCGGCCTGTGTAGAAAAGACAAAAACAATCTCTAGACATACGTACTTAAGTTAGCTGAATACAGAAAGTGCCATAGACATCTCCTGCTTATAGAGTTATGAATTGTACTCCGTAGAACATAGTCAAACCATTTTTTTTTTCTAAACTCAATTTGCAAAGATATGAATCATTTTCTTCTCTATATAATTCGCAGTGATAGGAATTCGGAATACAGAGACAATTGATTTCTGGACAAAAAGCAGCAATCCAATTCAAGGCATCTGCATCCAGTCGGAAGTGAATGCTGAAACAAACAAAAAAACGTGACCCAAATTAAAATGGTTAAGAGGGAGATTACCAAATGAAAAATTGTAGACCGGATCTGAGAGCAGCTCCTCTAGAAACTCAGCGACGCGGCGAACGCGAGTCTTGTCTTCACGAACCAGAACATGACTGACATTGGGGCCACCGTCCATGTCATGGCCGCGCCAGTCCACCCTCAACCCGTGGTCGCTGTTCCACAACTCTTCCTTCTCGCTCAATTTCCCCATGTCCATTTGCCAGGCCTTCTTGACGGGGAGGAGCAGCGACGACTGTGGCTTAACTCAGATTTCTCAAATTTAGACAATAACAGTGTACGCATTTGGAACATACCAAGACGACGAGAGCACGAGAATGTTAACAGGGACCGCGCCACAAAAATGATCAATTAATAATCACAAGAAAGAAATCTTCAGGAGCTTAGAAAGGTATATTGTATACTTTGCTACACCATAATGAATTTGTACCTTGCCCTTATTCCCATGTAACACCACCTGCCTTGCAGGTTTCACAATACTAAAGATGCGTACAAAAAGGAGCAAGAGACTCTGAAATGCAAACCTGACCAACAGTGAAGTCGAAATAATTGCCCTTGGGCCTCGTAATCAGATGTTTCTTCCTCGTCACTTTCATCAGGTGCAAAGAACTGGAACACCGAGTATGAGAACCTGATCACGTTCACCGCCTCAGAGTACCTATGCCGCAGCAGAATCAACCGCATAAAGGAAGTTACCAATCCAGGAACCCTAACAGAACAGGAGGAGGAGGACCGCGCATGGCGCAGTGGCAGGTTGAAGCAGTGGCTTCCCTCCCCGCCCGGGTTCGATCTCCCTCGGGAGCGAATTTCCGGGTGCCTCACCCGCGGGCACTGCTCACTAGGGACAGTGCTCGCACTGTAGCAACACTGTAGATATACACTGTGGCTGTACTGTTCACTAGGGGCAGTATAATATTCTTTGCTGGCCTCTCTCAGCACGCGTTCGAGCCACAGCGATAGGAGTCACAAAACGCGTGGGATTTGTATAGATCTGTAGGTCTTAGCTTGCACACTAGGGTGTGTGTGGTGTTGTGTGCGTGTGGTGTGAGTTGGTGTGTTGAGTTCAGATACTACAACTGTACCAATCCAGAGGCATAAAAAAAAACAGAACAGGAGGAGATTTTATGAACTGAATTTTGGAAGGCTGTTTTTTTTATGGAGAAAAAATATCTGCAAGCAACATCCGTTAGAAAGGCATAAAATGCGATAACAATGGACACGAGACATATTTTTATCAATTTGTATGATCCGATTTTGAAGTTTGTAATGCTAGAGTAAACCAAGTGATAAATCAGGTCCTTGTGAGTTATGACTGAATTAATCATCTGCATACAAAATTTGTGAAGCCAACGATTTCTGTTCTGAAAATGCTTGGCAGTTCCACTATAGCAGCTGAAATTCGCTGAAGCCATTTTTTAAAAGTTCAGTTCGTATTAGTTAATCTATCTACGAATTTCTTATGATTTGAATCGAGAAGAAAATAAAGAGCACAATTGACTTGCCTCATGCCCTCAATCACGCACATGTGAAAATTGACTGAATATTAGTATAATTACGGTAATGTGTCTCCTTAATACACACAGAATTACATGTCTAAATATATTAGCACGTGCGGATCAAATTGTGCGACTTCATAATCCCATATAAGAGCAATTCTTACCACAATTCTTGTGAAAGCTAGAAGCAGTGCAATAAGAAACATTGACAGTAAAAAACTGGCAGTAGTGCAATAAGAAAACAACATTTTGTGAAGAAATATGCCACTCACCAAATAAAAATACCATTATTAATTTTTAAAAAAAGCATGGCGTGCATCCTGATCCTTTTTCAATCTCCGTAAAAATATTACATGCTCCAAATTTGTACAGGAACAAGTGAACACCAATTGATTTGTGTACCTACTGTAAGGACAACCAGAAGGAAGTTAAATTAACAAATGATAAACTTGTACAATGGAAGATAAGCATTACACAATGGCTAAAAACTTTAAGGCACAACATATTTTAGATACCACACCCAAAACAATATGTAGACTAAAACCAAAGCATCTATGAGAAATGGACCTCGACATTTTGTTTTTCTAATAACCTAAAGTTTGAGATGCTAGAAACTACGGATGGAGTCTTTTCTTATCTCGGTGCCATGTATTATTGCGACGGTCCTTTTACCTTCAACCTGAATGGATAAAAAGAGGTGAGTCATAATGACCAGGTCACACGGGAAAAACAATAATTCCACCAGGGAATCTCGATAGTTCAATGGAAGATAATTTCCCAACAAGTGAGGTCAAGGATAGGTTCAGCTGCTGCTACATCATGTCTGTACCACAAGGGTCGGCTAACTTACTGAAGCATCTTTTAAATACCATCTAAATTAAGGTAACAGATTGTTGTCTTAACAGTCCTATCCGTCATTTTCTTGTTCTCTACATAGAGTAGTCCCTGCACGGCTGTTTTAAAGAGAAGCATCAAACCAGTTTTTTTTAGATAAGGGGGTGCGGATCCCTGGACTCTGCATCAAAATGATGCACACAGCCATCCGCAATTATTCAACAAAGCTTACAAGTTACAACATTGATCAAACAACAAAAAGTCGCTACAACTATGATGGGGGTGGCCATGATCAGAGCCGCATGCCTTGACCTCCCACCTACACGCATCATCTACAACCAGAGTACCGGTCCAGCAGACCCTCAACGCGCACCGCATGCGCGCGCTACAGAAGTCGCTTCCGCCGTCTTCCTCGAACCCATCTTCAGGCAAAGATCAACGCCATGGCCTTGCAAGGCCCGCCGGTGACGTCGCCATGACGCCAAACAGCACCACCGCCCTGCCCTCGTCCATTCGCACGCATCCACGCCGAGACCCCACTGCACCATGCTGCCGAGTCACTATTGTCGACGCGGAAAATGGCACGCCGCTCCACCAGTAGACCCTCCATGCATCACGTGTTTCAGAACGATGCCCTCATTAGGGAGAACGACACTGAAAGTGCCGCCATCGTCCGATCCGATAAACCAGATCTAGGGTTTCCCCCGAAACATCATGGCGGGAGGTGGGAGAATCACAGCGACGACACCTACATCAAGGTAGCGACGCCCGCGGGCGCCGCCATCGTCGGCCCCGACCGCATCGGAGCCCGGCTCTCACCGGCCATCATCAACACCTCTAGATCTTGCGCGAGTAGTGGCAGGATGCCAGGCATGGCACGCCACCGGAGGGAGCCGTGCCACCCGAGATCGCCCTTGCCCGCTGGATCCACCCCGCACCCACCCCAAAGGGCCGAGATGCCGGAGCCACCGATCTGCACAGGAGGGCGGAGATCCCACGCCGTCCGCCACGCCGTCGCTGCATGGCTCGACGTCGCCGTGGCACCCGGCGGCCGCGCCACGCCCGAGGTGAACAAGACCAACCCGCGCCGGTCCCAAACTCCTCGAGGACAATCGATCCCCCCCGCCGCCGGCAGCGCCCAGGCTTTGCCTGGCCGCGCCCTTGGTGGCAGCGGGGGAAGGAGGAGGGAGGAGCGGTGGGGGGCGGCGGGGGCGGCGGCGCTAGGGTTTCCCCCCTGCCGCCGCGCGGGGGCGAGAGGAGAGGAGAGGAGGGAGAGGAGAGCTACTCTGGCGTAACCTGCATCAAACCAGTAAAGGCCTCATTCTTCCGGTTTGTAAGTCAGCAAAAAATGAGCCAAGGTTAGGTAAATGGTTAAATGTTAAACTACAAATGCAATGGGGTTGGCATACGCAGTCCTAAATAAATATAGGATTATTTGTATTGAGGAGGTAAAACGACAGGTAATGAAATATAAGTCTAAAACATATTTAACTCCATTACGGAGGGCAAGCTTTTATGATCTGCAAAAGAACACAACGATCAAGCAAACTTGAGAGAAAGAAATTCAGAGAACACTACCCATCTAAAAAGAGGAAAGCAGCACAAAGGAAATTGCTTTTGTTCAGCCATTGGATCGAATAGGGTATGTGCGTAAGATGAAAATAAAAGATAGTACTCCCTCTGATCCACTTTAAGTGTCGTAAAAAGTGAACTAAGCATGTACAACTCCTAACATAACTAGCGAGAGTTATTTAGGATCGGAGGGAGTAATAGATTTAGATGATTGGCACTCATAAACGGGGGCTCTTGTTGGTGTCGCCAGAGTGCATGGACGTTCGCCATGAGTGCTTGTGCAACTGGACGCCCAGTAGTCAGGAGAGCGCCTCATCGATGTCATCAGCTGCCGGTGGTGCCAACTGCCAGCAGCCTCGGTGTCCGCCGAGCAGAAAAGGGGTGGCTGGGACGGAGGAATTGGAGGGCAGCGGTGACGATGGAGCAAGTAGAGGATAAGGACAAGTCAGACTCATGGCGTTGCGTCTGTTGGCGAGACTCCCGGTTGTTTGTTTGCTAAGATGAGAAGATAAGTTTGTTTGCGCAACACAGATTAGACCTGTACATGAGATGTTTGCGCATGCGAGAGATAAGCGGGCGGGGGCATTTTTCTGTAATTATAGCGAAGTTTGACACCATCCGGCAGTGTGACACCACCAAGCAAGATTTAATAGTAAAGATTTATTTCTCTTTAAATCTGATCAACATATACTCCCTTGATTTTTCGAAGTCTTTTTGGGTGTTGGTTTTGCCAATCACACAACATTTTCGATTTTACTTGAACAACGTTCCTCCTGTGCAACACTCTCCTTTTTGTTGACTACCTTATGAATTTGGAAGCTTGCTGTTATGGTTATCAGAACAACTTGCTTATGTGGTTCTGCCTGCTCCCCCTAGCTGCTTCTGGTTGATCCTAGATACAGGTTAGTGTGGCCCTTCTCATTTATGTTCTTGTGGCACCAGTGTGTTGTGGTCTTGTAGATGTGTCATGTAATCCTGTTTATAGGTCCTCGCTGCCCTTCTGGCTTGACATCTGAATGGTGACTCTTTTATCCAAGTTTAATAGGCTACTTGTTGTTGCTGCTTTGCTCTCCGTTGATTGTTGCGCAGTAAACCCTGCATGCATTCGAATGCCAATGAGCTTTGCTGATTGTTGGGCTGATGTGGTCTCTGCCAATTGTCATCTGATCTGATTAAACCTCTCATTTAGATTAGTATGGTCACACTAGTTTTCTGTCCTTACATGTGTTAAGCTCCTAAACAAAACAATGCATTTCTCTTGAAGATGCATACGTTAACCCATAATCTCCCCTACTTGTCTTTGATGTTTTTATTGTAGGTTTGAAGAAGAAGATTAGGAGAAGACCAAGATTAGCTTTAGGATTTTCTATTTACTTTTTTATATTATGGTCATTTGTAATAGTAAAACATGGTTATAATCTTGTACACTTGTAATTACGTAATTTACTTGTAACAACTTTTGTACTATTTTTTAAACTATGTGACAATATTTTGATTCAAATTGTATTGAGTTACACATTTCACTCACAAAAAAAAGCATTCACAAAAACATATGAATTATAGTTTGAATCGATACCATTCTGCAGTTTTTCTAAAGTTCGAGTTAAAGTTCAAATTTCAAGTTTTCAACTGCGAATTTCACGGTTTAGTGCCACATGTTCTGTAAGTAACAAAATAAGCAACAGTCATGCCCAATAGCCCCTTACTAATAACTTCAATTTTGTTTCCATTTTTCCTATTTGCGGGTGCATTGCACAAAGGTCTATTCTCGTTCTCATCAATAAACCACGGCTTCTCATGACGTCTCATGTTTTTTAAAATGCAAATTGCATGTTCAATAGTATACTCTTTGTTTTATCGTAGTACAAAATTCTGATGTTGCCACATTACATCACCCTGTAACCTCAAATTCCCATGCGCACAAGACATTTGAGTACACATATTTTATCTGTGGCCGGTGTGGCAGTGATCATCCATCAACTAATAGCAAAAACGAGAATAAGATGCAGCAGAGTTCACCCAAGTAGTGTGCAGATTGTAGCCTAGTGGAATAGTCCATTCGCACGGTCACAACGGTAGGAATGTTGTGGTCTGCTTAGTCTAATGCTGGAATGCTGGCAAGTGAAGATGCGCTTATCCAAGTATGTTAGTAAAAAAAATAGTCAAAATGTTGAGAAACGTTGACTCGTTCTTATCCTACCAAGTTCAGAAAAGGTAAGAAACATTTGGATAATATATACTTTGTACATATCTTTTTCCTATAAGAATTTTCATTAATGACGATAAGAAAGGAAAAAAAGCGCTAAACATACGGCTGGTAAGTTTCCAAAAGAATGTAAACGATCCAAATTGCATTTCCTACCTATTTTGTATCAGGTAATACTTCACACCAACGACGACATTTATAGAATTCCAATTTATATAGGAACTAGATAGAGTAGGATATACCCGCCAATTGATCATTTCCTTTTTCTACACCCCTTAATGTGAAACCAATCACAAAACATAATTGATACATTCAATCTAGAAGTCTATATATATCTCCTATGCGATTATCTCATTCCAAGATTCATCCAGTCGGCACCCAACGAACAAACACAACTTATTATTCTAATTCTCCTAGCCTACCACCACATCCAAATCGCACAACTTCGCCAAATCTTGTCCTTGGAATGGAGAATGTCGTCGTGCTCATTGTTGGTGCTGGTCCAGCAGGCCTCGCGACGGCAGCATGCCTTACCCAGTTCTCCATTCCGTATGTCATCGTCGAGCGTGAGGATTGCAGCGCGTCACTTTGGAGAAACCGCGCATACGATCGCTTGAAGCTGCATCTTGCAAAGGAGTTTTGTGAGTTACCTCACATGCCATACCCAGCAGATGCACCAACATACATACCAAAAGCCCTGTTTGTCAAGTACTTGGATGACTATATTGTGCGTTTCAATATTCAACCCAAGTATCGCACCAGTGTGGAGTCGTCCACATATGACAATGATAATAATTGTTGGTCAATCGTGGCTCGCGACATGGCAGAGTGCACAACGATAAATTTCACTGCAAAGTTCCTTGTTGTGGCAAGTGGTGAGAATAGTGCAGAGAATATTCCGGTGATCCCTGGACTTCACAGTTTTCTGGGTGAGGTCATCCACTCATCAAAATACAAGTCAGGCAAGAGCTTCTCTGGTAAGAGCGTGTTGGTCATTGGATCTGGCAACTCCGGGATGGAAATCGCTTACGACCTTGCGACCCATGATGCCAATACTTCGATTGTTATACGAAGCCCGGTATGTTCACTATATAATTTTATTGGTAATAGGAATACAATTTCATAGTATTATTACCATCAGAACAAAATTTTGTTTTATCTTGCATGTTGGAAAGATGTGTGACCCATTATTTGGGTGCAGATTCATGTAATGACAAAGGAACTAATCCGGTTGGGGATGACACTAGTTCAACATCTTCCACTGAATTTAGTGGATAATCTCCTTGTTATGGGAGCAAAATTCATATTTGGAGACCTATCAAGGCATGGCATCACAATACCAAAAATGGGCCCAATGACACTCAAGTCAAAAACCGGCCGATCCGCCGTGATTGATGTTGGCACTGTTGGGTTAATAAAAAAAGGCATCATCCAAGTAAGTAGATGATGTAACCCTTATACCATATATTAATTTCCTATAGTAGTTTATTAACATTTTCTTTACCTCTTATAGGTTCAAGGAAGCATTAGTAAGATCATGAGTAATATAGTTAAATTTCAAAGCGGGGATGAAATCTCATTTGACGCAATCGTGTTTGCAACTGGATATAAGAGCACAACAAATATTTGGCTCAAGGTACCGACACTTGATTTTTTGCCTAAGTCAGATTCTTTCTTAAGAAACATTGTTAGATCATCTAACCAATTTATGTGTTATTTATGAGTGCAGAATGGTGAGAGCATGTTAAATGACAATGGACTGCCGACGAAACAATATCCAAACCATTGGAAAGGTGAAAATAGGCTCTATTGTGCTGGGCTGGCGAGGAGAGGATTGGCTGGTATTGCCACAGATGCCAAGAATATCGCCAGTGACATTAAATCTGAGATAAGCTCTATGTCCGGCAAAATTAGCCTTTGTATGTAGTTTAAGGGGACACGTGTCTTCGACTATTGATCTCTTTGATACATTCTCATGTCAAGACTTATATGTGCTAGAGAGTAAGCTCTGCTCTTTTATATTATCAACAAGGGACATCTAGTTCTACTCTCGTTGTGTAAGAGCTTCACAATTTTTATGAAACTTATGGTTCTCTACCATATTCTATTTACTTGAATTTATATATGAACAAGTGTTGGAATAGTGTAATTTCTATATAAAAAGCTCTTTGTGGCTTGTTTATCCCCAACAATGAACTAGGAGTTAGCCACATCAACCTCAAATCAACCTCGAAGATGCATATAACTCGTCACTATGCCATGCTCACCTGTGCAAAGCTAGTTCTACGAGAAGTGAATTTTGACGCCACAAAATTATCATATGTGCTAGGGGGTAAGATCGGCTCATGTATATTATCAACACGGGCCTTCTAGTTCTACCCGCTGTGTAAAAAAGCTTCCTATTTTTTGTTGTTGAAGTTTCGGTTGTCTGGCGTATTATATTTACTTTAATTTATATATGCAAAGTCTTGGGGTGAAGTATAGCATTAGAGCAAGCCAATGCAACAGTTATCTGGTTCACGAAATGAAAATTAGATGACTTTGAGCCAAAAAAGCCCTCCAAACCAGTCACCAACGGACAAGACAAAAAAAATAAAGAATCACCAAATTAGTTCCCCATGCGAGACTACTATGTACCCAAAAAAGGGTAGGTAGGTTGCGAAGCTGGTCGCGCCATTCCATCCCACGCCGCTCGGAAGGAGACATCACGAGGATTTTCCACCCCTTCATGTATTATATTGCGCCGCCGCCACCAGAAGGAAAACTTGTAGGTCTTCCATATTCTTTTTCTTCCTTGTGTTGCTACCGTGCGCCACGCGCGACCTAAGAAAATAGAGAACAGGGAGGCGGAGGCCACTCGATATAGTGGTGTGTGGGACGGCGGGGAGATAAGGGAGGTGCCGCTCGTGCTATGTTGTTGTCCGTTGTTCGAAAGAATGAGAGGAAGTGGCTGTTGACTGGGATCTAGTTATGTTGTTGCTAGAAATGTGTGAGAGAGGAGGGGAGATGAGAGGTGCTTGTACTTGTTTCTAGCTTCTACTCCCTCCGTACCATAATATAAGACAAGAGAGAAAAATCTTGAGGCTGGGAGAGACTGAGAGCAAAAAGGAGACTGAGAGAGTTTTCAGCTTATTCAGAAAGAATTATTACCCTTTTCCAGAATGTAAAACTTTTGGAACAGAGTTCTTAGTACATATATCGCCGCATGTATTGGGGAAAGGACTAAGCTCCCATCGCGTTTAAAATGATACTCCCTCTGGTCCGTAAAAACATTCGTGAGAAAGCAGCGTATGTAGCACAAATCATACGTATAACCTCCGACCCTCTTTCCGGATCGGAGGGAGTATATAGAAGACAACCGGGACATGAAATGGACAGAAAATCGCCACCCTATTGTATCCTCATACATAACCCAAACGTTCGGGCTATCCGGACATCTCATATCCAGCCCATATGTGGAGCGGAAATGGTGTGCCCCACGCCCGAGCACATCGGATCCGATAGTCCAGCCTACCTCAAATCACCAAAAGCAAGCCAAACCCTCGCTGACTCCCTCATCCTCTCATTTTCCTCTCCCACACCGTCCCTTCCTACCTCCGCCAAAGTTCCCATCTTACTCCGCCACCGCCTCGAACCTGCAGCGTACCGACCCAAACCCTCCCTTCATCTGGTCACCGCCCAGTACATGGTCGTTGTCCCTGCACGACGCGCCACCCAGTACGTGTTACACCACCTATCATACACCTCACTCGTCATGTGTTCGGGTGCCAAATCCATTTTTTTGATTATTTTGTTCATTTGTAGGCATGGATTCGTTGGATGATGAGTTTTGTTACTCGGGTTTTGATGTGTTCGTGTACAAAGAGTTCATGGACGATGGTGATGATGATGATGATGATTGCGAGATCGATGGCGATGAAGATGCGGACATGATGGTTATGATGAGCATCCTTAGAGAAGAAAGAGGAGCATGTTCTCAACTTTAAGGGTTCGATAAGGGCAGCATAGTTGTTTTCCGTGATAGGATCAAGAGTGCATACAGATACTACTTCAAACCCGATTTGGTATTCCATGAGGGTTTGTTCTGGCGCATGGTCAAAGGTGTGACCAAGTTTGATATCTATATGTTGATAAAAAAATGTTGGCATCAACTTCCATTCTCTCCTGTAAAGAAATGCACAGATGCTTTGAAGATGCTTTCCTATGATGTGTATATATAGTTTTACATGGGTTAAAGCTACCATCATCAATTCGTCCGGCCTAATAAGCCGTTGCACACGGGTTCACCGAGCATCATCAGTTCGGCCCGGCCCAACAAGGAGTCCGATGTATGCAGTCAGTCGCCATCTGCGAGATGGCCTCACAAATTCTATCTCTTCTCGCCTAGAGCACAAAATGCTGCGAGTGAGCAGGGGAGAAGAACATGGCTGCTACTGGCCTCAGTTCCTCTCCCTCAAAGGTTGCCACTGCCAAAGTAAGCTCTCCGTTCATCCTCCGGCTTTATTTCTATTTGCTAGCTAGGAATCATGTCGTTTAAATTAGAACGGAGATTACGCCGGCCATGCCTGTTGTCGTAACGAGTTTCATGAAGAAATCCAATTCCCTTAATCAATTCAATCCGTACTTTGGTTTACACAGCTAGGAGGCATCTCCAGACCTTCCTCGTCCTACACCCAGCTCGCCTTCTGCTCGAGACATGCTTTCCAGAAGATAGGAACGGCTACGGCTCTGCAAAGGCCTCAGCATGAGCTCAAGCATGCAAGACCCTGCGCGGCCTCGGCCACGGAAAACGACCGAGCAGTGCCTGTGGAGGCAGTACAAGAACCAACCATCAGCGCCGGCCCGGTGACGTCCGGCAACAGCAACGGCCAGCAACCGCAGCCTAGCGAGCCGCCGAAGCGGGTGCCGCTGACGGCGCGGGAGCGGCTGCGCGCGGCGCGTGTGCTGGGCAAGTACGCGGAGCCGGGGGACAAGAAGAAGAAGGGGTCGTCGGAGTTCGGGGGCGGGGTGCTGGACGCGCTGCGGGCGACGGACAGCAAGAAAGGCGGGAGGAAAAGATCGGGGCTGCCGGAGGCGCCGAGCAACCTGCTGGACGACCAGAAGCGGGGGATGCCCAAGGACGGGTGGACCTTCGACTGGCTGGCGGCGCTTCCGGTGGGCACGGACGTGCTCATCGTCGCGGCGTCCTTCAGTATCATCACCACCGTCATGTTCGGCACCACCTACCTCGTGTGGAAGCTCGGCGCCATACACTTCAACGAGTACTAGCTCGCTAGATTTGAGTGCCTGATATTGTTTCTGGTCGATAGCTGCGTGGTTCTGTACAATAATGCCGTTTATTGTATCAGTCAGATTTTGAGCACAAAGATACACCTTTGATCGTACGAAATTTTAAAGCCAGGATCTTACTATAGAAGTGCAAAGAGAAGGTAATTTAGGTTTCTGTGTGATCTCAATCACAAATGTGGCTGTAGTTTAGTGGTGAGAATTCCACGTTGTGGCCGTGGAGACCTGGGCTCGAATCCCAGCAGCCACACATCATTTTTTTGTGCCTTTCGCTGTATATTTTTCTGACGGTTAGATGACTAGATCATTGCTGGGATGATTAACGGCCTAGATTAGATCGTACTGAGACAGACAGCCAGAACCCACCGATTTGCACGTCGCCCCCATCCCCTTCGCTCCTCCGCCCTTCCTTCTGCCATAGCCGATTAGCCGCCGGCGAGACGGCCCCTTCCCCGGCGAGATGGACCCCGGCGCAGGCGGTTCCACCACCGCTCCATCGACTTCTGCCGCAACCCCAGGTTATTTTCCTTGCCCATTTTGCCGTGTACTCGGTCAGACCAGTGCCACCCATGGACGCTAAAACCCTAGCGCGCTCCTTGTGGAACCATTCCCTGCAGGCGCTGGCGCGGACGCGGATACGAAGGAGGGCGTCGGCAAGCAGGTGGTGCTCATCCTCGTCGGTCCCCCGGGCAGTGGCAAGTCCACGTTCGCCGAGGCCGTCCTCAACGGCGCCGCCACCTCCAGCGGCCGCCCATGGGTCCGCGTCTGCCAGGTGAGCCCCACGGGCACGCCACTCTCTCTTCCTGTTACTTTGCTTAGTGGTGCTAGTGCTACCCTTCTCCGCTGTGAACTTGATGTTTGAAGGCAAGAATTTGCAAATGCCAAATGGGGGCTAATCTGACCCGGCTTTGAAATTGCTTTATTTTGGGTAATTCCTTTACTGTTACTAGTTCGAAAATGTAGTTCTAGTCTGATGGTAGTAATACTAACCTTATAAAAATGGCACCACATGTGGAATTAGGAAACATCTGAAACTCAAAACATTAATTTCCCATTTCCTGAGCATGTTGGAGTGATTTGAGTTGTGCATTTTTATGTGATTAAAATAAATAAGTGCTGCGTAATTTTACCTGGCTTGCGTGTTAAGAGTCGTATTTTTCAACCAAAAATCCAGCAAATGTGACAGTATATTGTGTGTGCGCGTATCATTGTCTAGTATACAATTGGAAAAGGCAAAGCTGGGCAATAATTTTGCCTTGGCTTGCATGTTAAGAGCCATGTTCATCGACTGAAATTGCAGGAAATGTGACAACACTTTTTTGTGGCTGCTTGTTGTTGTGTAGGATACAATTGGAAAGGGCAAAGCTGGGACCAAAATACAGTGCTTGAAAGCTGCAGCGGATGCTTTGAAGGAGGGAAAGAGCGTTCTCATTGACCGGTGCAACTTGGAACGTGAGCAGCGTGCCGATTTCGTGAAGCTTGGCTGCGCTGTACAAGCTGATGTGCATGCTGTTTTCCTTGATCTCCCTGCTAAGGTTTGCATCTCACGCTCAGTTAGCCGAACAGGCCATGAAGGGAATGTGCAGGGAGGGATGGCTGCCATGGTTGTCAACCGCATGCTGAAGAAGAAGGAGACGCCCTTGCTGACTGAAGGTTTCATTCGGATCATGTTCTGTCAGGATGACGATGACATTAAGAAGGCAGTTGACACGTATATTGCTTTAGGGCCTTCAGATTATCTTGCTTCGGGAGTATTTGGTCAGAAGAGCAAAGTGCCTGTACAGGCTGGTATAATGAGATTTCTAAAGAAGGCAGATACTTCTAGTGTTGTAAAATCCAGTGGAATTATGCTTACATCAAGTGAAAGCAAGCCAGTGCAGCAAAATACATCGCTAAAACAGGACAACCTTGAAGCTGGTGGCACGTGTTCAATGGAAGTAGAAAACAAGCCAAATAACATGAAGGGAGATGATGAACAAATTAAAGGAATTGTTTGTTCTGACGTCAATTCACACACTCTGGCATTTCCGTCAATTTCTACTGCTGACTTCCAGTTCGATCTTGAGAGAGCATCTGACATTATAGTGGATGCAGCTACTGAATTTGTGCAGAAGCATGATAATGGAAGACTAGTTCTTGTGGACTTGAGTCAGAAATCAAGAATATTGTCCCTGGTCAAGGACAAGGCTGCTAAGAAGAGCATTGACTCCAGCAGATTTTTCACATTTGTGGGAGACATCACCCAATTGAAGTCAAAAGGAGGTCTTCAGTGCAACGTGATTGCTAATGCTGCCAACTGGTAATTACAATGCGCTCACTTAAGTACTTATAATGCACATGTACCAAATGATGTATTAGTTCCAGATTATGTTATATGTTGAGTACTTGAATCCTGGTTTATTCCTGCTCGTAGTCAAACTGGACCCTTTTGTTTTTGTCTTTCGCAAGCAAAAATGGTTGGGCCCCTCCGGCCTCTATCATGGATCTGTAGATGATACCTGTTAACTTTCACGCAGGAGGTTAAAAGCTGGAGGTGGAGGGGTTAATGCAGCAATATTTAATGCTGCTGGAGAAGCTTTACAGCGTGCAACCAAGGAATGTGCTGACACATTGAGACCTGGTAGCTCTGTTGTTGTTCCACTTCCATCTACTTCCCCTCTGCATCAACAGGAAGGGGTCACTCATGTCATACATGTTCTTGGACCAAATATGAACCCAATGCGGCCAGATTGTCTGAAGAATGACTATACCAAAGGGTGTAAGATTCTCCATGATGCATATACTTCACTTTTTGAGAACTTTGCATCCATCGTCCAGAGCCACACGGTGAAGCAGAATGATGAAACTTCATCAAGGAAGTCAGCATCTGGAGTGATATCACCTAATGATTCAAAAACGAAGCGACAGGACAGCCATGATTCTGAAAGGACCAAGAAATATAAGCTGCCTGCACATATTTTGAATTCAAGGCAATACCATGAGCACAAAGGGACTAATACACAAAATTGTCATGATGACTCCATAGGGTCGTCTGATGCTCTGAATCAAGCTAGAGAGGAAGAAATCAAAAAGAATGGTGCGGTCACCAATAAGACTTGGGGATCCTGGGCACAGGCTCTTTACGAGGTTGCCATGCACCCAGAAAAATACAAGAACTCGGATTCTATCCTGGAGACATCTGATGAAGTTGTTGTTCTAAAGGACCTCTATCCAAAGGTATTGTGAAATTATAAACCCTTTCCCCTTCATTTATAACGCTATTCAGTGGTTTGGTTCACATCTGATCAAAAGCTTTTCGTATATGCAGGCCAAAAAACATGTGTTGGTCATATCTAGGACAGATGGTCTTGATTCTCTAGCAGATGTCAAGAAGGAGCACTTGTCTTTGCTGAGGATTATGCATTCAGTTGGGGTGAAGTGGGCACAGAAGTTCCTAGAAGAAGATGCATCTCTGACATTCAGACTTGGATATCATTCGGTACTGTCTTAACTCAGTGTTGAACTTTTTGTTCCCTACTTCTCTCCAAAGTTGATGATGGCATGAGCAAGAGAAAATCCTACTTGTCTTTGTTTCTGCAGGTTCCATCCATGCGGCAGCTGCACCTTCATGTTATAAGTCAGGATTTCAACTCACCCAGCCTGAAAAACAAGAAACACTGGAATTCCTTCACCTCCGCGTTTTTCCTTGATTCTGTTGATGTCATGGAGGAGATTGAGCAACATGGATCCGCAACTGTCAGCCCCGACGAGAAGCTTCTTGCGATGGAGCTAAGGTGCCACAGATGCAGGAGCGCCCACCCGAATATCCCGAAGCTCAAATCCCACATCGCAGCCTGTAAGTCCTCCTTCCCCTCCCATCTTCTGAAGAAAGACAAGCTGTTGTCAGCTTGAACACCTGGTATGGACTGCGCTTAGAAGATGGAACTTGACAGAACACAATGATCCTTGTAAGCACATTTTGCATTTCGTGCTGTTAGAAGGATGGGCCACTTCTGAGTTTGTATGCCAAGGCTGCACAAACTTATTCTTCAGTTAGCTGAGCTTATGTAAATGTTCATGGCCGACCCTGCATTCCATATTTTATACATCTTTCGTTTAACCTACTCACTTCTGTTAGGGATCGCCCCAGAGGGCTTTATTTCTTGCATGATGCAATGGACCCGTTTACAAAATGTTGGTCGTCTAGCCTGACAATTGAAATGTGAGTAGAGTTTTTGTGTTCCGTTAAAAGTACAAAGTAGTGCCAATAAATGCTGAACGAAGTTCAGATTTTTGCTTGTTTGCTTTTAGTTAGACACACATAAACTTGGTCTTGTCTCCCAAGTGAGCCAGCCACACGTGGCAGCATCGTTGAGGTACGTCAAGGTTCTCGTAGAAATATACTTGCCGACAGAGACTCGTTTCCCAGACGTGCTGTTCTCTAATGCCATTTCTCCTCGAGGAAAACAACAGCGCAGTCCTCACATGCAGAAACTTCAAAGGTTGTATCCATCTCCTTTTCTACACAAAGAAGCCTTTGATATCTGCGGTGCCCCACGTACACGCAGTGACGCAGAGCGTGCCGTTTGCATTAGGTAGTTCATATTGGGCCATTGGCCGCTGGTTTGCACGGGGACCCCGTGCCTTAGTCGGCTAAAGGAACAGGAGGTGGCAACTGGCAATATCAAAACCCACAGACAAACATATGGTTCCAGGAGAAGCGACGAGTGCTGCACCAGTTGTGTGCAGATGCACGCACGCACGCAAGCTTGGCTTGCTGAGAAAGAGGGTGCCACCAAGCCTACTTGCTCCATTAAGTTGTTGCTTTTTAGTAGAAAAAAAGGAGGGTGCTCCAATAGTTGTAGTACTAGCTTACCACTATCAGCTCATTTTCTTATCAAAGTTAGGGAATATCAGATGTGCCTTTGCCTTTTCATATTAGCAAGATTCCATGTTCATGCATGTTGCATCGTGGATCTAGGCATCTAGCGTTCCCTGATTTCTCAAGTCATCAATCAGGAGTTACTCGTGATTTTCTGTTTTACTCGGCCAAACACTTTTCATGGCAGATTAGTACACAAATAGGCAAGGCAAGCTAAAAACTTCTCATAATCTTCGTAGCATTCACAGGGTAAAACACGGGGGCTGGTCATAACAACTAGACACAAATCTACAGAACAGAGGAAGAACATAACAGAGGGGCAAACATACAATGTTCACATTATTTGATCAGGCGCCCAACGTGCTGCCGATGCTGCTACTACTACTGAGGCAGGCAAGCTTGGTCGTCTACTGAGGGTTGGGTGGCCTAGAGTTGGCAGCAGACACCCTGGAGCCCCATTCCAGCAGCTCTTTGCTCGTGTCGTCCTTGTGCGCGATCACCTCTATGAAGCAGAAGGATTCCTTCTTCTCCCCTAATGCCGTCTCTATCGCCGCTGTCAGCTCCTCCTCGCACTTCACCTGTAAAACACAACAGTATCACAGCATCCATCAGCAGCAATTCCACAATCTTGGCTCACTGGAATGATTGCATTCGTCTATGCAATGTACAATCGCTTACCTTGGCAGTCCAGCATTTGCCCTCCCCGTTGTGGATGGCGTCCACCAGGCCGGTGTAGTTCCAGTTCTTGATGACATTGTAAGGTCCGTCGTGGATCTCCACCTCGATGGTGTATCCACCATTATTGATAAGGAAGAGTATGCTGTTCTGCTCGCACCGCAGCATGGTCGACACATCCTGTGCTGTCACCTGCAGAAGATGGAATCCCCCGGAGATCACATTAGAAACAGCCCATGCTGCACCAAATTGCAGCACATAGCACCAGATCAGATCAAGAGATATTTCACCTGGAAGCTCCCATCACCAATGCAGGCAATCACACGCTTGTCGTTTGCCCCTTGTGCGTACCCAAGCAATGCACCCACTGACCATCCAATTGAACCATACTGCATTTGGAATTCATACCTGCAGATGTGCAAACAACCCTACTTAGCACGAGGCAAAGAACAAGGAAACATGCACCGTTACAACAGTATAGAATCAGAATGCTCACCCGCAGCCCTCGGGCAGTTTCAGCTTCTGGCAGTTAAACCAGGAGTCACCAGTCTCGGCTAGAACTGCATTGTCACTCGTAAGCATATCTTGGATGTGCTTGAAGAGCACATTGACACGCAGCGCCTCGTTCGCCTCGCCCTTCAATGGATGACCCTCAGGCACAAATATCCTCTTGTAGTTCTCGTAGGCAGTGGTGTTCTTCTGAACCCGCTTAGCCAATTCAGACAAGTACTCCTTCATCATAATGCAGCCAAACGCCGGGCCGTTCCCAACAGTTACACGGCCAGGCTGCACGATGATAGCCTTGTCCTTCTTGAGTAGGAAAGAGTAGCCAACAGAGCTGTAGTCATTGAAGATAGGGCCTGCAAAGAGGTAGGCGTCGGCCGACTCAACAATCTCGGCACAGAATGCGGTGCTGACTGCGCCCCAATAGGTGCCAATGAAGTGAGGGTGCGTCTCGGGCACGAGGCCCTTGGCCGACGGCATTATCGCATAGGCATAGCCACTGGAATCTGCAAGGTCCATGAAGGTCTTTGCTGCCTTAGCCACGCGTAATTTGGGGCCGGCAACAAGGACTGGCTTCACTGCCTTGTTCAGGAACTGGACGGTTGCCTCCACTGCAGCCTCGAGCCCCATCTTGTTGCTCATCCTGCAATTTGACAACGCATTTCAATTCATTAGATGGCTTCAAATAATCATTATCACAGCACACAGTGAAGTATGACAAAAAAAAGGAACTCCGTTTGGTTCATCAGGTCACTTCAAATAGATTTAACCATCTTAAATTCTGAATACTAATGATTCCGTTAGGCGCAGTTTTGGAGTGACAAAATTCAAAGCTCCCAGCAGCTTAGTACATGCAAATCAAAATTTAAGGCATAGCGTGGTGTGCACTAGTGGATGATTTGGGAAAAATGTTCCATCATCCAAGATAACGTGTTCGCATAATAATTGGGAAAACGCATCTGGTCAAGCTAAAAAACAATACAGGAAAACAAAAAGGCTGGATGAGAAATAGTACTTGGGGGCGAGATACAGGGGCACTGGATCAGGGCAAAAGGTGGGGTGAAGTAGGCCGGGGAGGTTGCAGCTGATGCTGATATACACCGGCTTGCTCTCCCTGAGCGCCGTCGCAATCGCCGTGTCGATCTGCTCGTGCGCGTCGTCCAAATTGGTCACCACTGCCTGAATTGGGGAACCAACGAGATCAAAAGCTGCTCCTCAAACCCAAAAAATTACAGGAATCAGGAAGAGGAATCGGCTGAAAATAAAAACCTGGTAGCAAGTGACGGTCTGGAAGCAGCGGAGCTCCTGGGAGAAGTCGGGGACGCCGATGGTGTGGTGGAGGATGCGGTTGGTGCCGTAGTCGTTGGAGTTGGGCCCACCGGCGATGCAGATGACGGGCAGGTTCTCGCTGTATGCGCCGGCGATGGCGTTGAGGACGCTGAGGCCGCCGACGGTGAAGGTGACGGCGCAGGCGCCGACGCCGCGGGCCCGCGCGTAGCCGTCGGCCGCGTAGCCCGCGTTGAGCTCGTTGCAGCAGCCGACGAGGCGGAGGCCGGGCTCGGCGACGAGGTGGTCGAGCAGCGTGAGGTTGAAGTCCCCGGGGACGGCGAACACGTCGCCGACGCCCACCTGCACGAGCCGGCGCGCCAGGTGGCGCCCCAGCGACGCCTCGCCGGCCGCCGCTGCCGCGGGGCACGAGGACATGATCGGGGCCCCGTGCGCCGACGCCGGGCAGCCCACCGCGCCATTCGCCGCCGCCGGCGACGGGCCCATGTTGGTTTCCATCACGATCCGGGGCGAGGAATGTACTGGTGGAGTGGGGGATGACACCGGAGCAGAGTGGGGTTGAACCTTCCTAGCTTTTGTTGCTTTGACGTGTGTCGGGTCGATGTTTCTGACGATGAGGTGTCTTGTTGTGTCTGACGATGAGGTGTAGGTGTCCTCGTTTTATACTACCACCTGGAGAGCGAACTGTGATTTAATCATACTGAAAGGTTGTCCCAGCAAAACGGGAATACCGTGGGCCGCGCTGCGCCGCGGAGGAGCTGGCCCGGTGGTCCGGGTCCACATGTCAGCTGGACACATAGGTATCAGCTTAGAATCTTGATTAGATTCGCCTTGCAACCAAGGAATGCGTCGATCCGGGGCAGAGTGTGATAGCGGTATTTGGTTTGGGGCGCAAGTCGCGGTTTTCGATCTTGTTTGATGCGCAAGCAAGTTGGACTTGTGATGTGCTGTGTTCCAGTCGCTCGATCCAGCGGCGATGTCGACCAACTCTCTCTGAGAGGCGCGTACATGCATGATCCAGAGTTAATATTTGTGTTTTTTTTAAAGAAATACTACCTCCGTTCCAATGAATAAGCATATATTATATTTGAAAAGTCAAACTATGTGAAGTTTGACCAAGTTTTTTAAGAAATTATGAACATGTACAATACAAAATAAACATGGTTAGATTCATGATGAAATATATTTTCACATGATATCCATATAATATTATAGTTTAACATCACAATATAAGAAATACTGTATACGGTACTACCGCCGTATCAAAATATAAAATGTTTTAACATTTTTCTAGTACGGATGTACCTAGACGCGTATTGGTGTGTAGATTCATTCATTTTAGGTTGCATCTTGTCTGTATTAAAATGTCTAAAACATCTTATATTTCGATACGGAGTGAGTACATCCGTTTCACAAAACAAGTCATATAACTTCTTAATAAATTTTCCTGTGCTGCTTGTTTGTTTTGTAGTATTGAATCATATAGATTTATTTTAATTCCATGCACTACATTTTATTGAAATTCTAACATGGAGTTAAACTTCCTTATATTTCTTGCACTGAAGTTTAATTTACTTTTTTGAAGAAAAGATAAAAGCTTGGGTAATACTCCCTCCGTTCACAAAAGAATATCTCAAACTAGCTCAAATTTGTATATATGTATAAACTAAATCATGTCTAGATACATGCAAATTTGAGCCAGGTTGAGACATCCTTTTGTGAACGGAGGGAGTACTTAACTATGGGGAAATGATTATCCTTTGTGGTGGAAGCGTATACCCTTTGTCTCGGGTGTGCATGTATTTATATATCGGTTAACCTAACCACCGGAAGGTATTGCAAGATGAGATTACATCAGTTAGCAACCTTGAGAACGACGTCCGACGGGGCTAGGCTAGCGTGACGATGATGATCGTGGTTTGTTTGCAACACAGAGTCTCCGGGGAAACCCTGGATCCTCGAATCTGATGATGGTGGTGAATATCACATCCCTCCATGGAGGTATCGTCTAGGAGCTCTTGCTTTTATTGCAGCCGATGCAGTCCTTCTCTAATTGCTCAGGATGCTCCTGGTATAACCCCAGATCTGGGCCTACCAGATCGGGCGATGGCGACGTTCAACATCGCTCTCCCTCTTGGGTGATCGTTTACGAGTTGCGCTGGCGGGAGCGCTTGAGGTGGTGCGGCGTGGTATCTCCCGAATCATAGGCGGCGAGTCTCGGTAGCATGGTGTGACGGGGTCTCGACGATGGACGCATGATGATGGACGCGCGCAGAACGGTTGTGTTGTCTGGCGTCGTGGCAGCGTCGACAATGGTCTTGAGAAAGTCATTGCGTTGATTACTCCTAAAGATGGGTTCGTGGAAGACGGCGGAGAGTTCTGAGTGTGCGTGTTGGTGCACATTTTTCTAGACCGGTTTTTCTCCCGACTCACCGTTGAACGGCTTAATGAGGCCGTCATATTTAGATGATGTGCGTAGGTGCATTAGGTCAGGCAACACCGCTCCGATCAGTCCACCCCTTCATCAAGCTTGTAGGTGTAGCCGACAGTTATCGGCAGCAAGGTGGCTTTCAGTTGATCGATGAATTTATTTGTAAGCCTTTGTGGATTTTTGTTATAATAAAAGAAAAAGGTTATGTGCATCATTTTATGAGGCTGGGTTCAACCTCCATTTCAAAAAAATTAAAAAATATATATATCGAGCTAATCTATAGCTAACCACATTCAGTTTACATCATACCAAAGTGGCGATTAGATGGCAAACAACAGTACGATGTACCACTGCACATCATTCTTGATGAAGGAGAACATGTCTTTTGTCTGCTTCGGCGAGGCCCTACAGGATGTTTGTCCCGTTTTGGATGTGGTTACGTTGGCCTAGACCTTAACCTTGTGAGATTCCTGAATGCAAAACTTAAGAAGTTAGTTAGGTTTGACAAATCTTGGATTGAACATCCAGAACTCCATGCCAGAGTTGAAAAGGCATGGAATTCCACATAGAAAAGGCATAGAATTCCTACGTGGATGCTACTGATAGTATTGGGAGAATCCAATAGAGGTTGAAGAAAGTGAAAGATACTTCCTCCGTATCAAAATATAAGACTTTCTAATTAATCTTGCACTAAAACATGTATGGAGGGAGTAGTTTTGAAGGATGGCGTGCCAATGTAAGGGCAGGTGTAATTAGACAAAACAAAGAACTGACTGCAAAGTTTGAGCTGCTGGAACTACTAGAGGAAGATAACATTCTGACTGGGATTCAGATGCAAGGAAAGGCTTCATTCAGAGCAGCGTGATGAAAAATAATGAGAAAGAAAAGTATTGGTGTATGTAAGATCTATACTATTCCCTCCGTCCACAAAAGGATGTCTCAACTTACCCAAAATTTGTATGTATCTAGGCATATTTTTTGGGCTAGGTTGAGACATCCTTTATGGAGAGAGGGAGTACATATTTCCACATAATTGCTAATGGCGGAAAAAGAAAAAACACTATGTATACTTCGGTAAAAAAATGAAGTAAATATCCAGGGCACTTTGCTGTGCTGGATCATGCTACTGCTTATTTACAAACAGTTATTTGAACATTGGGAGTTTGCGACAGAAATCTCATGTCCCTTGATACTGACTAGGGGAGTAAGCGCGGACTCCGCCGCGCCCGTGGGCTTAATTTTTCTGAATTATTCGATCATAAAATTGCTGAAATTGGGAAATCGTCCACATTTCGGAAAATGTTTAAATTCGGAAGTCATCAAGTTTTGGAATAGTTTAGCATATTTAAATTCATTTTGATGTCTACGAAATACACTAATTTGAAAGCAATATGGAAATTTGAATTTTCGTCCTGCATATTTATTTTTATGTGACTACGTGGCATATTTGTCATTTTATTTTGTGGTCATATTTGGAATCTTTAGTTTGCATTATTTGCAATTGTTTCAAAATTATATGGAAAATTGGAGCTTTTATTTTCTTTTGTGGTCATATTTGAAATTTTTAGTTTGTACTATTTAGAATTACTTCAAAATCATATGGAAAATTGGGGCTATTCCTTTTGGGGGAAAAAATTTAGGGAAAAATATTGGGGGAAAATTAAATTACCTCAAAATCATATGGAAAATTGGAGCTATTCTTTTTGGGGAAAATTTGGATTTTTTTTTTGAGGGGAATAAGCGCGACTCCGCCGCGCCGTGGACTTGGATGATTTGTAGTTTTTTTGGAGGGATTAACTTTAAAATTTGGATTGAAAATCTCTAGTATTGTTTTATTTCCTTCGTATTTTTTTTGTAAAAGTTAGCAAATTTGAATTTCTCAAATGTGTCTGCTTTATTTTACACAAGTAGTTGGTTTTACGTTTTAAGGATGTTTTTTTTGTGCGGTTATGTTGGCACGTTTATTATGTTTGAATTTTTTTTGCGTTTACTAAGTACGCAGATTTGGAAATCGCCTGAATTTTCGAATTATTCGAACGTGGAATTTGATCGTATGTTGTAAGTAAGTGGTTTTTTTTTTGTGTCCATGTTGACATACTTGTCATAATTTGATCAAATGTTGACATAATTTTGAAAGTGTACGCATCTTAAAATTATTGGTTTGCATTATTTAGAATTATTTCCATACTGGGTTATTTTTTCAAGAAACCAAAAATGTGGACATTTTTAAATTGTTGGTTTGCATTATGTAGTTTTTTTTTCCAAAATCATATGGATATACTTTGGACTTTAAAAGTTTGCGTTATGTAGTTTTTTTTCCAAAATCGTATGGATATACTTTGGACTTTAAAAAAAAAACGTTCATTATGTTTGAATTTTTTTTTGCGTTTATTAAGTACGCAGATTTGGGAATCGTCTGAAATTTTGAATTATTCGAACGTGGAATTTGATCATATGTTGAAGGTAAGTGGTTTTTTCTGTGTCCATGTTGACATACTTGTCATAATTTGATCAAATGTTGACATAATTTTGAAAGTGTACGCATCTAAAAATTATTGGTTTGCATTATTTAGAATTATCTCCATATTGGGTTATTTTTTCAAGAAACCAAAATTGTGGACATTTTTAAATTGTTGGTTTGCATTATGTAGTTTTTTTTTTGAAAATCATATGGACATACTTTGGACTTTAAAAAAAATTGATCAAATGTTGGCATAATTTTGGAAGTGTGCGCATCTAAAAATTATTGGTTTGCGTTATTTAGAATTATCTCAAAATCATATGGATAGTTTGGGTTATTTTTTCAAGAAACCAAAAATGTGGACATTTTTAAATTATTGGTTTGCATTATGTAGATTTTTTTCAAAATCATATGGATATACTTTGGACTTAAAAAAAAGAAATTTTTTTTTGGGAAAATCTGACAGGGTGGGCCCACTGTGACGTCGGGCTGACGTCACAGGGGCAACCCTGGCCAGATCGGCCGCGGCGGCGCCGAGCTCGCCGGCGGCGCTCCGGCGGGCTCTGGGACGCACGCATGGGCTCTCCCGACGCGCATACTCGCGGGGAGGCCGCGGATGGCGGCGCCGCCCCGTTTTCGTCACCGGAGCGGCCACGACGGCGGCGGAAAGCGGCGGCGGACGGCGAGCTCTTCCACGGCGATTCCGGCGCCCGTCGGGCGTCCTGGCACGCGGCCGTCGGCGAGGATGAAGATGGTGCGGCGGCGGAGCTCGTCGTGTCCTTCGATTCGTTCGGGGAGGACCGGTGCGGCGAGGCGGCGCGTCGGCGCCGACGCCGATTTCCGGCGGCGCGGGAGAAGAAGGAGAGAGCGGGGGGGGGGGGGGGGGGGGGGGCGTGGTTGTTTTGCATGGAGGTCCGGACAGTTTTGGTCAATTGCAAAAAGGCCCCCCCACAGAGGAAAAGCGTGCAATCTATGCGAATAGGCAAAAGTAGGAGGGCTTGTTTAGAAAACGGCGCGGCGACCGGGTGGGCGACCGGCGGGTGACCGGGCGACGTGGCGCGCTCTGGTTGGCCAAAAATGCTCAATGAACAGTGCCGCGCGTGATGTGGTGGGCGTGGCTTCATCAGGGCCGTCCGTCGCCACGATCGGACGGCCGTGGATTGCCGGCGACGTGGAAGCACGAGGAGGGACGGATTCCTCCGCCTTTTATATATAGTAGAATATCTGGGGTTTTTTTAAGGCAACCACACACTTTATTAACTCTCACATAAGTTTATACAATCAGCCTGAAGTCTGTTATCTAGGAACGAAGGACTAACATCCAGCAAAACCTCTTCTACGTCATGATCGCACGCATATCGCGCACACTCATGAGCCACCATATTAGCAGTTCGGCTGGTGAAACAAAGATCGAAAGACTGAAAAGAAGCTAACAGTTCCTCAACCTCACAAAAGATAGGCGCCAGAACAGATCTTTCATCTGTCGACCCTTCCACATGCGCACCAAAACTTCACAATCGGATTCACAAATGATCCGTTCATAACCTTGCTGAGCAGCAAAGATAGCAGCATCTCGAAACGTCAAAGCTTCGATGATCTTGTATCTGGTTTGTGGAGAAAACAATATCTACAGATGAAAATTGCATTCTAGATGGACCTTTTTTCTGAAAGAAGTTCGGTGTGCTTTGGAAAAGATGGTTAAAACAATGCACAGACCCTATAAAATTACTTTTGAGTCCTCTCAAGCCTGTTAACGTCTATTCCCTGTTTTGCGCAGTGTTCTCTAAAACAAGTACTCCCTCCAATCTGGTATAAATGTCGGAGGACATGAGTGATTAGGTACAAATTAATAGCACTACTCACGACACTCATTTGGGATCAGAGGGAGTATAACTTTCTCATACGGAGTCTGTTTTCATCGTACTACCACTCAAATTGTTAAACTTTTGTCCCAAAAATTAAGATAGGGCGGCAGCCCTACCTTGCCCTACTAGAAGCTTCACCCTGAAATGGCAGAATTCGTGCCGGGGTTTCATGGGAAGAAACAGTGGATGGCCACAAAACATAGACACAGACATAACAACCGAACATATGGATGACAAAACACGAAGAGTACATACTACACAAGTAATTTTGATGGCTGCCAACGTGCTAATTGCGTGCTACTAGTGAGGCTTGGTCTACTGAGGGTTCGGTAGCCTGGAGTTTGCCGCAGATACCCTGGAGCCCCATTCAAGTAGCTCTTTGCTTGTGTCGTCCTTGTGCGCGATCACCTCAATGAAGCAGAAGGAATCCTTCTTCTCCCCTAAAGCCGTCTTTATCGCTGCCTTGAGCTCCTCCTCGCACTTCACCTGGAAATACAACAGCATCCATCAGCAGCAGTTCTACACTCCCGGTTCACTGTGATGCTTGAATTGGTCTATGCAATGGACTTACCTTGGCAGTCCAGCATTTACCCTCCCCGTTGTGGATGGCGTCCACAAGGCCGGTGTAGTTCCAGTTCTTGATGACATTGTAAGGTCCGTCGTGGATCTCCACCTCGATGGTGTACCCGCCATTGTTGATAAGGAATATTATGCTGTTCTGCGCACACCTCAGCATTGTCGACACATCTTGGGCTGTCACCTGTAGATAGTTGCCAACAAGATTACATTAAAACACACAAACATTGGCAGAAGATAGCAACATATCAGGTTGAACCAGATATTTAACCTGGAAGCTCCCATCGCCAATGCAGGCAATCACACGCTTGTCGTTGGCCCCCTGGGCGTATCCAAGCAAAGCACCGACTGACCAACCAATTGAACCATACTGCATTTGGAATTCATACCTGAAGTGTGCAAACAACCCTGCTCAGTAAAAGGAACATAACGAGAAAACATGCACAGCTAAAACAGTGCAGTCAGAATGTAAGAACGCTCACCCGCAGCCCTCGGGCAGCTTCAGCTTCTGGCAGTTAAACCAGGAATCACCAGTCTCTGCGATGACCCCATTGTCACCCGTAAGCATCTTCTGGATGTGCTTGAAGAGCACATTGACACGCAGAGGTTCATTTTCCTCACTCTGCAGCAGCTGGCCCTCTGGCACAAAGATCCTCTTATAGTTCTCGTAGGCAGTGGTATTCTTCTTAACCCGCTTCGCCAATTCAGACAAGTATTCCTTCATCATGACGTAGCCGAATGCCGGCCCGTTCCCAACAATGACACGGTCAGGCTGCACGATGATGGCCTTGTCCTTCTTGAGGAGGAAAGAGTAACCAACAGAGCTGTAGTCATTGAAGATAGGGCCTGCGAAGACGTAGGCGTCCGCCGACTCAACGATCTCTGCACAGAATGCAGTGCTGACAACGCCCCAATAGGTGCCAAGGAAGTGGGGGTGCGTCTCTGGAACAAGGCCCTTGGCCGATGGCATTATCGCATAGGCATAGCCACTGGCATCCACAAGGTCGACGAAGGCCTTCTGTGCTTTTGCAACGCGCAATTTGGGGCCGCCGACAATCACCGGCTTCACCGCTTTGTTCAGGAACTGGACGGTTGCCTCCACTGCAGCCTCGAGACCCATCTTGTTGCTCATCCTGCACTTTCACGACACAGTTCAATCAATATATTAGATGGCTTCAAATATAATTAGGTTACACTATTACAGTGCAGTATTACAAACGGGAGAGATCAAATTCAGATAGCATAAAAAATTTCCCACATTAAATTGTCAATGCTAATGATTCCAGTAGCACAAAATTTGGGTGAGAAAATACAAAGCTCCCAGCAGTTAGTACATGCAAGTGAGAGTTAAGACAAAGCGTAGATTGTGGTAGACAATTTGGGGGAAATGTCCCATGATCAAAGATAATGTGGCCACTTAATAATTGGGAAAAGCCTCTGATCTTCTGAGTTCTGACTCAAATTAAAACACTAAACTTACTCCTAGGCTCCTGGCTCGTGAGAAGAACAGAGGAGCGTACGTACTTAATCAGATCACACTATTACAGTGCAGTATTAGAACAGAATCGATTAAATTCAAATAGCATCAAAAATCCCCATATCAAATTGTCAATGCTAAATGATTCCAGTAGCACGACTTTTGGGTGAGAAAATTCAAAGACAATTAGGTGAAAATGTCCCATGATCAAGGTAACGTGGTCGCTTAATAATTCGGCAAACGCCTCTGATCTGACTCAGTTAAAACACTAAACGTACTCCTGGGTTGTGAGAAGAACAGAGGAGGGTACGTACTGATTACCTGGGTGTGAGGAGGAAGGGGACTGGGTCACGGCTAAAGGTGGGGTGCGTTAGGCCGGGGAGGTTGCAGCTGATACTGAGGTACACCGGCTTGCTCTCCCTGAGCGCCGTCGCAATCGCCTTGTCGATCTGCTCGTGCGCGTCGTCCAAATTGGTCACCACAGCCTGAATTGGGGAAACCAACGAGATCAAGAGCCGCTCCTCACACCCAACAAACTAGAGGAATCAGGAAGAGGCTCTGGTTGAAAATAAAAACGTGCTCGTACCTGATGGCAAGTGACGGTCTGGAAGCAGCGGAGCTCCTGGGAGAAGTCGGGGACGCCGATGGTATGGTGGAGGATGCGGTTGGTGCCGTAGTCGTTGGAGTTGGGCCCGCCGGCGATGCAGATGACGGGCAGGTTCTCGCTGTAGGCGCCGGCGATGGCGTTGAGAACGCTGAGGCCGCCGACGGTGAAGGTGACGGCGCAGGCGCCGACGCCGCGGGCCCGCGCGTAGCCGTCGGCCGCGTAGCCCGCGTTGAGCTCGTTGCAGCAGCCGACGAGGCGCAGCCCGGGCTCGGCGATGAGGTGGTCGAGCAGGGTGAGGTTGAAGTCCCCGGGACGGCGAACACGTCGCCGACGCCACCTGCACGAGGCGCCGCGCCAGGTGCCGCCCCAGCGACGCCTCGCCGACGGACATCGGTGCCGCCGCGGGGTGCGCGGCCGGCGACGCCCCGTTCACGGACCCCATGTCGATGTCCATCGCGGTCTGGGTCGAGGCATGCGGAGCAGGGTTGTGGTGGGGTTTGGGGGGCGAATGTGCTAAACCCTGGTCGAGCTTTTGTTTCTTCGACATTTCTGTGTGTGATGTGTCTGTCAGGTCTGGTGTTTCGATGTGTGTGAGGAGGGGGTGGCCCCATTTTATATCTAGGTGGCACATGGAGAGCGAACTGCGATTTACTCCAAAAGACAGGGGTGTTCGAGCAAAACGGGCCATATTTATTTCGGGAAAAGGTGGGAAACCACTGCGCTGCGGTGGGAGCTGGCCCGCGGTGTACATGTCTGGTGGGGTCCAGAGCCATAGCCAGGTCCACAAGTCAGCTGCACACATTGGTATCTGACTGGCCTCGCTACGGGGTTGGGAACCTGGCGGCGACAGCGGTATTCGGTTAATCGGTTTGGGGCGCAAGTCGCGGTTTTGGGTCTTGTTTGCTGCGCAAGGTGAACTTTTTTTTTGCGCAAGAGGTGGGAGCTTTATTATTCAGGAATCTCTACTATATAATACAAGCAGTGTTTCTTCCTCCCAAAATTTTCGTACGTTCGTTGGTACGTCGTCTTTGTCCCTCCGTGTGATGCGAACGAACTAGCCAAGGTGGTACTAAAAAAGCTATCCTCAATTTATATAGGGAGCAGGCCTATCCCCTGGCGATCGGCAGCACAAGCAAAAAAGGCCCATTACGAAGCACCTACACCAGCCCATAAGAAAAAGAAGGACCTTCCACATGATCGGTACGATCGGTAGCCCACTAGGCAAAAACGGACCGCGTGCACGATCGGTACAAAATGAAGCCGGACGGCTAGACTAGGACTACTGCCTACGCATGTCCGATCGGTAAAACGAACCCAGACTCTGCCTTATTATGGGACTTGCAAAGAACTGATACAGAAGCTGTAGCACCTACTGCCACCAGGTCTTGGACATTGCTCCGCTGCGCAGCGACTTCGTTATTTAGTTTGCATGCTAGTGATGAGTTTGTTTGCATGCCAACAATTCAGGATTAGTAAGTTGTTTGCTGCTGATTGGCGTGTGCTGCTAACCGGACTATGCACGCATCAACTTTTCTAGCCGGACTTGCGTGAAGTAGATAATATAGCTGTAGCACTAGCGGTAAGTGTTATTTGCTCCTGGGCACCAGTGAACCCTCCAATTTAAAAAAATGGAAAACCATATTTATGAGATTCAAAAAATTCTGAAAAAAATCACGTGTGTAGGTAATGGTGTATACCATAAACGTGTAAAATTTCATTTTGGAATACTTTATATTATGAGCTATACAAAAATCGTATATGATTGCAATATAAAGAAAGTGCCTATAGATCAGTTGAAGTTACAATACTTAGGGTGCGTTTGGTTGGGATTCTGCCACCAGATTCATGTCATGAAAGCTGAAATCTGAACCAAAGGCTTACCAGCCCAACGCAGATTTACGTAACGCAGTAGATTCTGGTAGTGCAAAGCGAAAGCTGGTTCGACCCTGATTCCACTGCGTTGCGTCCGAGCTAAAAACTTAGAAATTACCCACCATGCCATTGGTAAGTGAAACTGACCGGTTTGTTTTAGTTTTTTCTCCTCCAACCTCCCCTCTCCTTCCGTTCCTCTCCTTTTTCCTTGAGACTCGCACCACGAAGCTATGAGCTCAGGCTAGGGTTCCCTCACCGGCCTATTCCGGCAGCCTATGGCGGCGCGCCCGCCGGGAATCGAGCCCCCTGATCCCGCCTCTCCTTTTCCCCAACTGGACCGGCACGGGTCGACCCGACACCAAGCACCAGCCCCCAGCGAGCTGCTGCCTTCATAGCTCTGTTCGTCGCACCTCCGCTCCCAGGAACGACGCCCGACGGCGGCCGGCCGGCCGGAGATCTACCGCGCCTCCTGGAGTTATGCTTCTCCCTTCCTCTCACTCTTTCACAGATCCTTCCTCTTCTGTCCCGTGCCATGTATGTTTGGCCTGTCGAACATGGTTTGGAGTTTGCGTGCAAGGTGTATGTTAAAATGCTACTAGAAAGAAAAAAATGTTTGATATATGAAAATATGGAATTATGAATTTATGATGTTAAATTTGGAGCATATTATTTCATGAATGTGATGAAGATGAGTACTATATGCCCGAGGCGGCATAGGCAGCGACAGTACTGTGAACCATGTCTAATATGTGTAATACACACGTCTAAAAGAAATGTAAAACTCCTTCCCAAAATGGTCATTTTCATTCTACCAATGTATAAATCAGTGGTCTGCGATCAATTAGCATATACATAATCTATCAGCGCGTCGTTGCATTACAGACACTTCTTATCAAATCCACAGTTCACAGTTGTTCCAACGAAACAACTTCTAGCTTTCCCGCAGTTGTCAGCTCACAGCTGATTTTTCACAGCAGATTTCCCACAGCAGATTTTCAGGAATCTACAGCTCAACCAAACACACCCTTATTTCTTTATGGAAGGTGATAGTCATACAATACACTCATTATCTCATCATTCTTCCGTAAACATCTCATTTTTCTAGATCCAACGATTCTTCAGCGGACTTAGGAGTAAGTGCCATGTACCACGTCCTTTTTTTCCCGTGTACCGCTATGCAAGTCGAGTCCAGTTCACATATACGCCAAACATCTCTCTCTACATATACTTAGAGATTTGAAAATACGCATATTTTAGATCCACAATTTTTCATTTTTGTATAGCTAAAAATACAATGTATTTGGAGTTGATATTTTACACGTGCATGGAATATACTATTGCCTACTCCCGGATTTTTTTTTAGAATTTTTTGAAACTCATAAATATGATTTTCTATTTTTTTTAAATCGGAGGGTTCACTGGTGCCCAGAAGCAAAAAGTCTCTACCGTAGCACTAGATACAATAATAATGCACTGATAGCCACGGATGGAGCTCAATAATAATTCAGACGAGGGGTGAGATCATGCCGAGGGATGTCATGGATCACAAAAACAATCTAACCAGATGGATAAGCTCAGTTGATTTTATTAGAGTTCTCGTAGCAGCGCACGGGCATTTAGCTAGTAAGGTTACAATCAGCAACTACAAAATCTGAAATAAAACGAGGGGAACAGTCAGACCAAACACGGTTGATATGTCCCAACCTCGCTCGTGTAGCTAGAAAATCTGCAACCTTATTTTGTTGACGATCTACTTTCATGATAACAAGCTCCCTCGGGCCATTAATCATTTGTTTCAACTCCATCACAAGTTTTGAGTAGGGTGACCGGTCCAGACCCTTCTCTCTCAGAGTCTTCAAAATAGCAGCGCAATCAGTTTGCAGTAGAAGTGGCGCTTCACTCGACTGGAATGCCATCGCCAAGCCCTCATATACTGCATTCAGCTCAGCTTCATATGCTTCAGTAAAATCTTCATACGCCTTGCATGCTGCTTTTAAAACAGCTCCTGTGTGATCACGCAAGACTACACCAATACCCGCTGTACCATTAGCCTGAAGAAATGATCCATCAACAGAGACTGCGATCCAACCTGTAGCAGGTCTGGGCCACGGTGGACACACCTTCACCACGGTTTTGGCTAGGACAGATTTCTGAAGACCAACCTGTTGTTTTCCTTTCTCAGGATCTCTTCGATCTTCTTGTCGTGTAAGCATTAGTGAATCCAAATAGCTGCAGAGGTACCGACAGGTTACCTCCACCGGTGGGTTCAATTTGTCATTTTTTTTTAGAAATGGGAGCCTCGCCCCAGCCTCTGCATCAAAATGATGTATACGGCCGGTTTTTTATTAAGAATAAGTATCCAAGTTCAGATTGTACCGCATTATTACATTCACTGATCAGACAGTGTGAAAATCAATATGAGCGAGAAGAAAATAAACAGCCTAGCCATCTAATCTTCTAGCATGCCGCCATCCATTGTGGCAAAAGATAGCCCGAACGACCGCCATCATTCGAGTACATCCGGTATCCAACTGATCCCGGTGGTGCCTGGGGACAGGAGCGACCACTGCTGAATCCAATGCGTAGCTCGAAGCACAACCTGCAAAAAGTGTGGAGTTGGTATCTTGTTAAATACAATATCATTTCTGCAATTCCAAATTGCCCATAAGAAAGCCGCAACACCGATGCGTATACGAGCTTTAGTTTCTTTGCCAACCCCATTTAACCAGGATCCAAACATATTAGAAACACTGGTCGGAGGTGTAATATTAAAGGTGAAATGAATTAGACGCCAAATATTTTTCACGAAGTGACAAGATATAAAAAGATGTTCTACAGACTCTTCTGTATCGCAAAAAGCACATTTCTTACATCCTGTCCAGCGCCTCTTTGCCAAGTTGTCTTTAGTTAACAAGACCCGTCGGTGTAAAAACCACATGAAGATCTTAATCTTCAATGGTATCCGTAATCGCCATAAATATTTGTGCAGAAATCGTGTGTGACCATTCATATAGTCAGCATACAAAGATTTTACCGAGAACAACCCATTCGTAGTTAACTTCCACTTAAACGAGTCATTCTCCGCCGATAAATTAACTCGCATCAGCCGTTCAACGAGGTGCAACCAGGCAATACGCTTATCCCCTACGATGGCACGTCTAAACTGAATGTTAAGTGGGTTTGTGTTTAAAACTTGTGCGACTAAAACGTTTTTATGCCTCACAATATTGTAGAGTGTCGGGTATTGGGTAGCTAATGGTGTGTCGCCTAGCCATGAATCCTCCCAAAATCTAGTTCGCAAACCATTACCGACAATAAAAGAACCACGTGAGAAAAAATCATGCTTAACCCCATAATTCCTTTCCAAAACGGGGAATCATTTGGTTTTGCTTCCGCTTGTGCAAGTGTTTTACCGTTCAGGTATTTGTTGCAAAGAAGCTCTTGCCAAACGCCCTCCTCTGTCAATATCTTAAACAGCCATTTCGCTAAAAGGCTCTTGTTTTTAATTGACAAAACTTCTATGCCGAGACCCCCCTGATCCTTTGGTCGACAAATTATGTTCCATTTTGTAAGTCTATATTTCTTCTTCTTCTGGTCACTTTGCCAAAAGAAGCGTGATCGATAAAAATCCAATCTTTTCCTAACTCCAATAGGAATTTCAAAGAAGGATAAAAGGAACATCGGTAAACTAGTTAGCACTGAATTAATTAGGACTAAACGATCTCCGTATGAGAGCATCTTCCCAATCCAGGCTCCCAGTTTTTTTTCAAATCTATCTTCAACCATTTTCCATTCCTTATTGAGTAGTTTTCTATAATGAATTGGAATACCAAGGTATTTGAATGGTAATGTACCGCTCGTACACCCAAATATATGTCGATATTCCCTTTGTGATTCTTTTGCTTTTCCGAAACAATACACCTCGTTTTTATGGAAATCAATTTGTCATGAACTGTGTCATTACGAAGTTGCCAGTTCCTCCACACTATCATTAGAATTCGTGCTCGTGTGTCCTCGTTTGATCGAGCTAATAGGTCCAGCAGCCATTCATGACCATTGTGTATTACATCTTCTTTTTCCGGCAGCTCCCATACTTCACGCATTGCGTCCCATAACATTGCTGAAGTGGGACATCTGACTACTGCATGGAAAGCATCTTCATTCTCCATTCCACATCTTAGGCACGTGCCAATTACTGCCAAATGTCGTTGCCTCTTTGACTGCATAGTAGGCAATCCATCAACAATCATTCTCCACGCACATATCTTCACCTTTTGTGGAACCTTAACTCGGCACAATACTTTCCAAATCGGTCTTACTCCATCTGGTCTATTGCTTGATGCCACACCCCCAGCCTCCTGAAGACTTTCAGAGACTGCAAGATGTGGTAAGCACTTTTGACAGAGAACATTCCATTACTTTCAGGTTGCCATGCTATAAAATCCCCTCCATCTCTACTTGTTGTTCTGATTTTTAGGATCAACTCAACATCATCTTGTATCATATATTTCCTAAGGAGCTCCTCATTCCATTTACCATCAGTATCCAAGAAACTGGCCACACGAGTAAACCGACAGGTGCCCTGATCAGATAGGGGCCTGCGTGAACCAACCCTTGGAATCCACGGATCACGCCAGCACCTGACAGTACGACCATCGCCAATACGCCAAATTATGCCCTTCTTTAACAACTCCAGGCCATACTCAATACTTCTCCAAACAGCAGAGGCATTCCCAGTAAAAACTGTATCAGCAATGTTACCTCTCCTGTAGTACTTTGCTCTCATTAGTCTTGCACATAGACTATCAGGACGATCAATGAGCCTCCAAGCCTGTCGAGCAAGAAGCGCCTGGTTAAAGAGCCGCATGTCCCGGAACCCAAGACCAGCGTAGCTCTTTGGGCAAATCATTGTATCCCAAGAAACCCAGTGCGTTTTGCGCTTGCCGTTCTCTACACCCCACCAATAACTTCTCACCATCTTGGTTAAATCATCACACATTGAAAAGGGCAGCTTAAATACACTCATAACATAAGTAGGGAGCGCTTGAGCCACTGCCTTAATCAAAATCTCCTTTCCTCCGAGGGATAAATACTTCCCCCCCCAATCCATCAACCGCTTAAACATTCGTGCCTGTAAAGACTGAAACTTACCTTTACTCATCCTTCCTTCTGGAACAGGCAAACCTAAGTATTTTGTTTCAAAGCCTGCATGTTCCACTTGAAGTATTTCATTGATAGCTGCTTGAACTTCATCCGGACATGCACTGCCAAATAATATAGTTGAGTTTGATGGATTTATCAATTGGCCAGTCCCCATGGCATACCTTCGGATCAAGTCCTTAATCATATTAGCCTGTTCCTCCTTTGCCTTAAAGAACAACAATGTGTCATCCGCAAATAATAAGTGTGAAATCGCCGGGGCCGTGGGGCAGATCACAATTGGTTCTAGGCCACCATTAGTTACAGCCTCTTGTATTAGCGCTGAAAGAGAGTCTGCGACAAAAAGAAACAAGAAGGGTGACAATGGATCCCCTTGTCGCAGCCCCCTTGTAGGTGCAAAACGCTCAAGTAGTTGCCCGTTAAACCTCACTGAATAATGCACAGTAGTAACACACTGCATTATCCAGTTTATCCAAGTCGTTGAGAAGCCTAGCTTTATCATAGCCTTCTCAAGAAAAGTCCATCGACACGGTCATAAGCTTTCGAAAGGTCCAATTTATATGCACATATCGCCTCTGTTGGATCCCTCCCTTGTTGCAAATGGTGAATGCATTCAAATGCGATAATAGCGTTGTCCGATATAAGCCTTCCGGGGACGAACGCGCTTTGGTTCTCCGACACTATCTCATCCAGTATCGTCCGTAGCCTATTCACCATACATTTAGACACCACCTTATATAGCACATTACATAGGCTAATTGGACGAAAGTCCTTAAGTTCCTCTGGCTGCCCAATCTTTGCTATAGCCAGGTCCACATGTCAGCTGCACACATTGGTATCTGACTGGCCTCGCTACGGGGTTGGGAACCTGGCGGCGACAACGGTATTCGGTTAATCGGTTTGGGGCGCAAGTCGCGGTTTTGGGTCTTGTTTGCTGCGCAAGGTGAACTTGACTCGCTCGATCCAGCGGCTCCGCCAACCTCACACGTGACTACGTGAGTACTCACAGTAGGTGTTTGCCTGTTGGTGTGCACAGTAGCGCGACGGCGCCATTGGATCCTTCGACCGTGTCCATGTGATCGGAGCAGCTAGCATACCAAGTAGCATGAGTAGTAGTTGAAGCAAGTGAATGATTTGAACTCCGTACTACTATAACTATCCCGACAATTTGGACACGGCCGACCTCGAGGCGAAACTATAACACAAAATGAACCTCCTCTAACCCTTTCGGATAGCGCCTAACGATCGGACGCTATACTCTACAGGGTAGCGCCTTAGGCTACCCCGTAGAATATGATTAGGGTCTCTTCTATTCAAGAAATTTTCGAGAATATGAATTCTTAGGAATGTTTTTGATACACAGTTGTTTTGTAGGATTGTATTGGAGTGGAGATTTCTGACTCCAGAACTCGAGTGATCCTGTTATTTTGAAAGAAAAAATCTTATTTATAAACTTCAAAAGAAATGCGGATGTACCCAATGGTGTACCCCACAAACATGCAAAAAGTCAATTTCAAGTACTTTGTATTCTTAGCTATACAAAAATTACCAAAGTGTAGTCAATTTCAGATTTTGTCATTTTTGTGTATCCCATAATACAAATAATTTTGCACTGCGGTTATCTATACTTGTAGGATATATAATTAGCTATGTCCGGGATCTTTGAAACATGTAAATATATTTTTTGAATAATTTAAAATGAAGAGCACTGGAATTTGGGAGTCAAAGACACTTTCCGGATTGTATCATATTGAAAACAAGGATTCATTGCACGATATATCAAACAGAAATGCTACTCCCTCCGATTCCAAAAAATTGACATCGGTTGTGCTGTTTAATTGTACGTGCGCAGTTGTTTGGCTCCGACGTTTTTCACGGATTGGAGGGAGTATCATCTTATGTACGTTGCCGTTCTTTTGCGTAGCGCCTTGGAACCAAAATTGTCAAAGCGTCAAACCCAGTGGGCTCTCTAGACGATCGCTTGGTCGTGTCTGATCGGCTATGAACGCAATATCTGCTACTATGTACTAGCCAGTACGTACGGGTACCGCTTACACCTACGCCCGGTCTCATCCTCTCCATCGAACGCCCGCGGGGCGGCACGGCACGCAGTTCCGTTGTAGCTAGTGTCGCCCCTTGGTTTGTTAGGACGAAATCAGGGGATGCTGCAATCTGGCCACGTTCTCGTCGATGGACGCAACGAACTTTCTCGTCGATACTCGATAGACGCAACGAACGTAACATGCAGGCATGCAGCCACGGGCAGCCTCCGTGCTTTAGCTCGCAGCCTATCTCAGCACTCCGCGAACCGCAAGCAGCGAGGAGATCTATATACCAAGCCTTGGAAGCGTTGGGTAGAGAAGGGACGGCCAAATGATTTGCTCGGGCATTTGCGTACTGAATCTTGTGCAGTTGTGCTTAACCAAAATAAACCCGCACTCCCCCGAAGTCCTTGTAGTTTACTGAAATCAACCGTCGCTACAACTCTCTCCGTTCCTAAATCTCGCAATACACATGGGGACTAACAGGTTCAAAAGACATCTTCGTATAATGGTGGGAACCATCATGGGCGTCCACGGCTCCGCTGTTGGTTATTGACTGGGTCATGTCCACACGTTATCGAACCATGTTGAAGGTCTGGAAACATGAGAGTATCACCGGAATGATTTTTTCGAGTGATCGATATATTATCAGAGAGATTAAAGAAACTGTCTTGACATGTCCCGGAGTTATAGAAATCAATTTCTATAACTGTCGGATTAATTCCGAGATTTTACATAGAGGGAATACTCTTCCGGAGGTTTGATATGCGGACATCGAATGTCCCGGATCATATAAATGGTTTCATATGATGTTGGATTAATTTTGGGAATTTGCTGTAAAGTGAAAATACCAGTTCGGGATTTAATCGGACAAACACCAGAGAGGGAAGGAAGTGCCGGGAGGGGTCCCGGGCTACCCAACGTGGCTAGCACCACATGGGGAAGCCGCATGGGCCCCTAAGCCCACCTAAGGGCTGCGGCTAGCTGTGGGAACCCCGGACTAGCTGTCCGAAATACCCGATTATGCTTAACACAACTGACAAGGGTATACATCTCGGGTACCCTATCGTGAGGGTACCTGGTGCACGTGACGACTAAGTCCCAATAGGGAAGAGCCTACTCGAAGCCCAAGATGAGAGGCCCAAGAAGATGGAGTACCCTCCAAGATTAGACATAGGTATAGTCGGTTTAGACTTTCCTTACGTGTAAACTAGATCGGTTACGAACTCCCGAGACCCAGCCTATTTAAAGGCTGGAGGGGTGCCGATCTAGGGACAAGCCATACTCAAATCACCAAAGCTCTAGCGAGATCGACATCTCGCCGGAGCCACCTTGTAACCTCATAATCTCACACGATCAATAACAGACAAGCAGGAAGTAGGGTCTTTACCTCCACCCGAGGGGCCTGAACCTGGGTAAATCTTTGCCTCTGCTTGTCAGCCGACGAAACTACCAGTACTACCACGTTCTCTCCCCATAATCTCAACCCTAGGTCCTTAACCATGGGATTTGATGAGTGTACCCCTCGTCAATTGGCGCCGTCTGTGGGAAAGAATAGTGCTGGACTCACGGTTCCTTCGGTTACATCGGAAAACGGCGACTCGCCGATCGGATCTACAAACGGCAACTCGCCGGCTGCATCAACAAACCAGAACTCGCCTACTCGGGCGGCACACGGCAACTCGCCGAATCACTCGACAAACGGTAGCACGCCAGCTTCATCTGCAAAAAGCACATCAGATCCTCTGATGGATTTCGAGCCACACTCGCCAGAATTCCAGGAGACCTTCTCCGATCTCGAGTCAGGTTTGGGTTTGACTATTGGTTCGTTCAATTTTTTCGTAAACAAGCTTGGTGTGCAGGACTTGACAGATCCACGCCAACTCGCGACTTCCGCACCCGAGGCTCCATCGGTTGCGCTCCTTCAGCTGCGGATCCATCAACCGCGTCCATACCATCGTCGATCCTCCGATCTTGCTCGTCTGCAACAACTATGTCGACTCGAGAGATGAACAAGCTCATGGAGGAACTCCAAGGTGAGGAGGCCGAATCAGCATACCGCACAAACGATCCCGAGCTCGATCTCCCACTCGAGGACAATTTCGACTGCGAGATCTCCCTCAGCGACTTCGACGAACCTGAAACTCATATCGACAACTACGTCGACTCCGAGATCTGCACCAACAACAACCTCGACTTCGAGAATCATAACGACTTCGCCAACACCAAGATGAGCATAGGCGACGAAGGCATTGACAGCGAGATCCATCCAGACGGACCACTCGATGGGCATATCGACTCCGACATGAGTCTTGATGATGATGTCGAGTCCATGACGGGACTCGAAACCACATACACATACCCTCGGGTGATACCCCAGCAGGTCTACGTCGCCATCACAGCAGAATCATCAGATGCTGCGGCCAGCCGTAGGCCTACAGAATTCCCGTGCACAGTTACTATGCGAGACGGAGTCACAACTCTCACAATCACTGCTGAGATGGCAGCAAAAGCAGATAAAGTCATCAAGGAGTGTACATGATGCCAGCAGACGCAACACAAGAGGAGATGTTGACCTTCCAGTATTTCAACTGGCAGGAATCACTTCGACTGCGGCAGGTCAGAGCAACACTCGAAGAACGCAAAAAGCAAGCTAGCTTGTCGAGTGCGCGAAGAAGACGGCTCTCCTGAGCTCCACCGGGCGAGCAGACACAAGACCCAGGTCAAGGTTGTCACACCTCTCGCCGGAAGAGAGGGCGGCACTCACCCGCAACTTAGTCAACTCTTTCATGACATACGACGAGGAGGGAGTGCCAGTACCCAAAACAGCTACGGTGCCCTCTTTACCGCCGCAGCATACCTAGAAGCAATCAAGCCTCCAGCTGATGACCCCAACGCAAAACTACATCGCCAACAGATCAAATCGCTCGCCCTAGCAGCAAAGGCTATACGCCAAATCCCAAACACTCCAGGAGGGAGTCGAGATCGGGCCATAATTGACACGCGTCGTGAAGAGCACAATCGCACTGGTCGTCGCCACCACTCGAAGGAAAGAAGCGGCTCGCGTAGGCGCAGGTCCAGGAGCAGATCACGCAGATCTTACAGTAGCGACTCATACTCTGATCGAGAGCCTGAGCCACACGGAGCTCTGTGCTTCACTCGACGCGTCCGCGAGACATGGATGCCCAAAGGGTTCAAACTCACATCTGAACAGCCCAAGTACACGGGTCGACAGGAACCTTCAGGGTGGCTGGAAGACTACAGGCTGGCTGTCGCGTGTCAGCGAGGCACAAACACCACAGCCATGCAATACATACGACTCATGCTCGAAGGCACAGCCCGCGACTGGCTCAAAGCTCTACCTCCATCAACATACGACTCGTGTGATCACTTCCGCACAGACTTCATCAAAAATTTCTAGCCTCTATGTGAGCGACCAAAAACGTTCGAAGAACTGCGAGCCTGCGTTCAACGGTCAGGCGAAACGTTGAGGTCATACATCAGACGATGGACTGAGATACGCAACTCAGTCGGAGTAATTTCAGAAGATATGGCCATGGATGCTTTCATCATGGGCCTCGCCAGGCATGACTTCAAAGAAGCACTTGGTCGCAAAAAGCCAACCTCCGTGGCTAACCTCTTGATGATAGCGACTGAGTGGGCAGACGGAAAAGACATGGCACGCACCACACGCGGGTCCTCACCCCGTGACAATCATGAAGGTGGCAGTCGAAGCCGCAGAGACTCATACAGAGACGATCGAAGGCGCAAGCGTTCAAAACGTCACTACGACGACGACAGACCCGAATTCATGGCGGCTGGGTTCTCTACACCCCGCAACGAACAAGACAGAAGCGACCGGCTGTCGGCCCAGTGAGAACCAGGGTGTGCTGGGCCTGTCCTCCACGGCCCTCGACACTCGATGGCCAATTTCCACTAAGGTCCAAGCCTACGGCTTGGAGAGACTCACGAGGCAAATCGCCTCGCGAGGACTCTGGAGGCAGCAGAGGCCTATGGAGGCCTTATCTGCTGCTGCCCCCTCTTCAAGGTGATCTCCCCTGGGAGAGGTCAACGCCAAATCCTCCACAGGGCACCCTAGCCCTCGTGGGGATTGCTTCGCTGCAAAGCAACCTCTGCAGAGCGCACATGGGCTCTGCAGCGGCCGCAGAGTGACGCGCGCCTCTGCGCGCGGTGACGACGACGCCGCAGTTGCCATTTTGGTGATTAAAGGAGTCAACAAAGCTGCGCCATCCGCACCGGACTACAAGGATTTCCTCTTTGGTGATAAGGGGACCGGCCGGCGCTACGCTCCACGGCCAACGTCACCGTGGGCACCCCCACGTTCCTCTGCAGCCCCAGCTGGCCGTCCTGCATGGACGGTGGTTCTCTGCCACAGGCATCAGCTTTACGCCCATGGACCGCGTCCATGGACAGCTGGGCTGCGGTGCACCGTGCTCCCCTTCTGTCGCCATGTGGTAGCCCTTCCGCTGCACAAGCGCAGGGAGAGGCCGGGGCGCCTATAAAAGGAGGAGGTGCACCACCGTAGCAAAGGATCGCATTCTCATTCTAGCTAGCACTTACGCGCAAGGAAGAAGAAGACCACTGTTCCCTTCCTTGACACCATTGCCAAAAGAGAGCCCTCGGCAAGCTCATTGTACTGTAACCTCCAAGCAGTGCAATACAGACAAGCAGGAGTAGCGGTGTTACCTCCACACGAGGGCCGTGAACCTGGGTACGGGCTGGTGTTCATCTCTGTCGTGATGTCCCTCCTCATGCTCGACGAGCACCGTCGCCGTGCAGGTTGAGGGTTGTTTGACCAACGTGTTCAGCCCCTTACACGAACTCTCTTCGTGAGCTTGACTATCCCTGTTTCGTGGGAGTCATTCTCCGACAATTGGCGCGCCAGGTAGGGGGCTGAGGCGCGTCTTCAACCTTCACCGACCTCTGCACCATGGCGGACACTCGCGCAGCTCGCGCCACCCGGCGGGCGTCAGGCAGGGCACCACCGAGCCCGCTGCCAACACCACCAACCCCGCGGCCGTCCCCGTGCCAGCCGCGTCGGGGCGCAACACCGCTGAACCGCGTGTGGAGCACCCCGAGGACGACGACGGCCACCACGACGACCGCTTCGACGAAGACGTCGACCACGGGCACGGCGAGGACGCTGAGTCCTCGCATCCGTCCCAGCGCCACAGCGCCTCCACTCTTGGGCGTCCAGCGCCCAGCCCGAACACCGCGCTGCTCATGGCCGCGGAGCTCTTCCGCTACCGCCCCACGCCGAGGCGCACGACAACTGGCTCGGCCGCCTCCAGCACCTCGTCGACATCGCGGCGCACCGCGCGCAGCTCCGGCGCGTCGCGCTCTCTGGTGCACCACAACTCCGGACGCGGGACTGCCGCGCATGGCGCACCTCCGCCGCCGCCTCCGCCAGGTCCGCCTCCAGCTGCGGCGCACAAGGCCGCCTCCCACGCGTCTTCGCCGCGCGATTGCCAAATCGTGCAGCGGACCCCCAGACGCGCGGGTGGAAATGGAGCGCCAGAAGGACCTCCAGAAGCGCATCGTCGAGGAAATCGGCCAAGCGGGCGACAGAACCGCCGAGCTCTTCAGGGGGGCATCGCCTCGTACGCCACAGGATGCGCGGCCTTCACCCGCAACCTGCGTCGCGTCGTCTGGCCACAGAAGTTCAGGCCTGACCTACCCAAGGGCTACGACGGCACGAACAACCCCATCGAGTTCTTGCAGCTCTACACCACCTCCATCCAAGCTGCGGGGGGAGACGACAAGGTCATGGCCAACTGGTTCTCCCACGCTCTCAAGGATTCTGCCTTGTCGTGGCTCCTGAACCTTCCCGAGGATTCCATTGACTCGTGGGAGGAGCTCTGCCAGCAGTTCGTTGCGAACTTCAAGGGCACGTACGAGCGCGCCCTCACCTACAACGACCTGCGAGCTGTGCGCCAGAAGCCTGGCGAGACCCTCCGCAGGTACATCCAGCGCTTCAGCCAAGTCCGCAACAAGATCCCGAACATCCCGGACTCGCACGTCATTGCGGCCTTCAGAGAGGGCGTCACCAACCACAGGATGCTCGAGAAGCTCGGCATCCATGATACCCTCTCCTCCGTGGTGAAGCTCTTCGACATCGCAGACAAGTGCGCCAAGGCAGAGAAGGGCTCCTCTTCGTCAAGGTGGGCTCGACAGACGACCCTGTCGAGGGATCCAAGACCCAGAAGAGGCGTGACGAGACAAAGCGCAAGCCTACCGCAGTCTGGCAGCTGAACCCGACGCCAAGCATGTTCGCGAGGACTCTCCGAGGCTGGCGAGAAAAAGGTGGACAACCGCCCGTTCTGCATCTACCACAACAGGCGCGGCCATGCGACGGAGAACTGCTATGACCTCAAGCAGCTGAGCAAGAAGCGTGAGCAAGAAGAAGGCAGCGGTGGCCGCGGCAGAGGCCGTGGTTACCGCAAAGGTGGACGCAAGGCAACTTCCAGAGGCCCAGGGAACTCAGGCGAATGCCGCCGAGAAAAACAACAATCCCCGACGAAGAGCCTGGAGGCTACCAGGCCCCTAAGGGTGCCATGGCATGCATCCTCGGCGGATCCCAGGCGCCCAAGTCGAACAACCAGTTCAAGCAGTTCGCTCGCGAGCTCAACGCAGCGCTTCCCGGGGTCGAGACGTCCCGCCCCCTCAAGTGGTCCCAGTACACCATCGCCTTCGACGCCAAAGATCACCCCAAGTCTACCAAGACTGTGGGCACCCTCCCGTTGGTGTGCACCCCCACCATCAACAACATCGCCGTCGGCAAGACGCTCATTGATGGGGGTGCAGGCCTGAACGTCATCTCTGTCGAGACCTTCGAGACGCTTCAAGTGCCCTACGAGTGGCTCATGCCCTCCAGGCCCTTCACCGGGGTCACCAGCGGCTCAATCTCGCCTCTGGGGCAAGTGAGGCTCGCGGTCACCTTTGGCACGCAGGAGAACTACCGCACCGAGCTAATTGACTTCGACGTCGCGCACATTGGCCTGCCCTACAACGCCATCCTCGGCTACCCCGCCCTCGCGAAGTTCATGGCCGTCACGCACCACGCCTACAACATGGTCAAGATCCCTGGCAGCGGTGGCACCATCACCATACGTGGTCACGTACAGGACGCCACGCGCGCTGTCGAGATCGCCTACAAGGCCGCTGCCATGGCATTCCCCGCTGACGAGGACATGGAGCCTCTCGAGAGGCCCAAGAAGAAGAACAGCTGTTCACTCAAGAGCAAGCATCTACAAAGAAGGTGTCGCTGAGCACCAGCGGCTCGGGGGCTGAGGGCTCGGGGGCTAGCGTCACCATAGGCGCTGGCTTGCCTCCCAAATAGGAAAGCGCGCTCGTCGCCTTCCTTCGGGCAAATTCTGACATGTTCGCATGGACTCCGTCAGAAATGTCCGGTGTACCAAGGGAGGTGATCGAGCACCACTTAGCCGTGTGTCCAGACGCACGCCCTGTAAAGCAGAAAGCGCGGAAACAAGCCCCCGAGAAGCAAGCGTTCATCATCAAAGAAGTAGAGAAGCTGAAAGCAGCAGACATCATTCGAGAAGTTGCCCACCCCACTTGGCTCTCCAACGGTGTGGTTGTCCCAAAACCCAATGGAGGAGGCCGGCTCTGCATCGACTACACAGACGTAAACAAGGCCTGCCCCAAGGATCCATACCCCATGCCAAGGATAGACCAGATTGTGGACTCCACCGCCGGCTGTGATCTCCTCTGTTTCCTGGATGCCTTCTCAGGCTACCACCAGATCAAAATGGCCAAGGAAGACGAGGAGAAAACAGCATTTCTCACCCCTTGTGGTGTGTATTGCTACACTTGCATGCCCTTTGGCCTGAAAAATGCCGGCGCCACCTTCCAGAGGCTCATGAGGATCGCCTTGGGGGCTCAGATGGGAAGAAATGCAGAAGCTTATGTCGACGACATCGTGGTCAAGTCTCGCGAGGGAGACACTCTCTTGAAGGATCTCGAGGAAACCTTGCCAGCCTGCGCAAGGTGAACATCAAGTTAAACCCCGCCAAGTGCGTCTTCGGGGTGCCTTCAGGCAAGCTCCTCGGGTTCCTCGTGTCCCACCGCGGCATAGAAGCAAACCCTGACAAGATCAAGGCTATAGAAGACATGCAGCCACCTCGCCGCCTCAAGGACATGCAGCGCCTAGCAGGATGCATGGCCAGCTTAGGCCGCTTCATCTCCAAGTTCGGCGAGAGAGCCTTGCCATTTTTCAAGATCATGAAGAAATCCGGCACCTTCAAGTGGACTCCAGAGGCGACAAAGCATTTGAGGACTTGAAGAAATACTTGGCTAGCTCACCAGTCATGGTAGCCCCCAGGGCAGGCGAGCATCTGAAGCTGTACCTAGCAGCCACTCCACAAACTGCAAGCGCCGTCCTGGTGGTGGAAAGAGAAGAGCCAGTTCTCCCCAAGAAAAGCACTGCCACACCAAGTCCAGAACCTCCCGACGAGGAACAGTCTCTCCAGACCCAGTGCCAGACCCACAGCCTCAAGTCGAGTCCACAAGCACCCCTGCCGAGGCTCCTCCACAGGCAAACCTCGCCAAAGGTCCTGAGGAGCTCTCGACGACCCTCGTCGAGCATCCAGTCTACTTCGTCAGTACTGTACTGCGAGATGCTCGCGAGCGTACCCAGTGCAGCAGAAGCTCCTCCTCGCGCTACTCATCGCCTCCAGGAAGCTGCGCCACTACTTCCAGGGCCACCCCATCACGGTGGTCACGTCCTTCCCCCTGGAGCAGATCCTGCGCAACCCCAACGCACTGACCGCGTCGCAGGATGGAACATGAGCTGCAACCATTCAACTTGCGCTTCGACACCACAAGAGTCATAAAAGGGAGAGCGCTGGCGGATTTCGTCGCCGAGTGGACAGACCCAACTCCTGAAGAGCCTCGCGAAGAAGAAACCGCGTCATCGGGAGATACAATGCCAAGCCACTGGACCATGCACTTCGATGGAGCTTTCGCCTGCCGCAATGGTGGGGCTGGCGTTGTCTAACCTCACCAAAAGGTGACAAGCTCTACTACGCCATCCAGCTGTGCTTCACAATAGACAAGATCTCCAACAACATCGCCGAGTACGAGGCCTCCTCGCCGGGCTCAGAGCCGCAATCGCCCTTGGCGTCAAGCACTTACTCATAAAGGGTGATTCCCAGCTCCTGGTTAACTTCTCCAACAAGAGCTACACGCCTAAAGACGACCACATGGCCGCCTACCTTGAAGAGGTCCGCAAGCTCGAGAAGCACTTCAGGGCATGGAGCTCATGCACATCCCGCGAAAGGAGAACCAGGAGGCAGATGACATCGCCAAGCGAGCATCACGAAGGCAGGCCCAGCCGGCCGGCGTCTTTGAAGAGAGACTCTCCAAGGCGTCCATAAAGCAGCCACAAGAAGCAGCAGCCACAAGCACAGACGAAGTACTCCCACCACCTCCTGTAGGTGGGGCACCCAACTGCGGTCCATCCTCAGGGGAGCGTCTGCTGCTGGCTATGGTGCATCAAGAGACAGGCTGGGTTGACGAACTCAAAGACTACCTGCTGAAGGGAGTCCTCCCTGAAGAAGACGCGGAGGCGGAACGAGTGGCTCGACAAGCCAAGTCATACTACATCCTCGAGGGAGACCTGTACCGCAAGCGCCCAAATGGAATTGCACTCAAGTGCGTCCCCCCCGAGGAAGGCCGCATGCTGATCAGAGACATTCACAGTGGAGAGTGTGGCCACCATTCCTCTGCACGCACCCTGGCAGGCAAGGTCTTCAGGAGCGGTTTCTACTGGCCCCAAGTGCTTCAAGATGCCACCACCATCGTCCAGTCTTGCGATGCGTGCCAGTTCCACGCCAAGCAAGTCCATCAGCCTGCACTGGGACTCCAAACCATCCCGCTCTCGTGGCCTTTCGCGGTCTGGGGGCTAGACATCTTGGGACCCTTCCCGAGATCGCAAGGGGGCTACCGCTTCCTCTTCGTGGCAGTCGACAAGTTCACCAAGTGGGCAGAGGTTGAAGCAGTGCGCAGCATACCGGCCAGGGCAGCAGTAAAATTCATCAGAGGCCTGGTCTGCCTTTGGTGTGCCTAATCGCATCATCACCGACAATGGCTCACAATTCACCAGCGGCATCTTCAGGGCCTACTGCGAGAGCCTCGGCACCAAGCTCTGCTTCGCCTCGGTGGCTCACCCACAGAGCAACGGCCAAGCCGAGCGAGCAAATGCTGAGGTCCTCAAGGGCCTCAAGACAAGAAGCTTCAATCGCCTGAAGGGCTACGGCAAGGGCTGGATAGACGAACTCCCGTCCGTGCTCTGGTCCATCCGCACGAACCCCACGAAGCCCACTGGTGAGACGCCATTTGCCCTCGTGTATGGAGCTGAAGCAGTCCTCCCCACAGAGATCAAGCATGGATCCGCACGGGTCCTTGCCTTCAACGAGGACGATCAAGCAGACCTCCACAGCGACGACCTGCTGCTCCTTGACGGGTTGCGCCGCCGTGCCGCCCTCAGGGCAGCCAAGTACCAGCAAGACCTGCGACGCTACCACAGCCGCCACATACGTCCGCGCACTCTCGAGACAGGCGACCTCGTCCTCAGGAGAATCCTCTCCAGGGAAGGTCTCCACAAGCTCTCGCCAATGTGGGAAGGCCCCTACAGGGTCTCACACATCGCCAGGCCTGGCGCGGTACGCCTCGAAACGGAGGACGGCATCCCGGTCAAGAATCCATGGAACATCGCGCATCTACGCAAGTTCTACCCGTGATCATAGTCACGCCAGACATTTTTTGTCTCTAGAGGGAAGCACACAACTTCACCTCCAAGCTTCACAAAAGCTTCTCCTCCCGAGGGCCAGCCCCTCTGAGCTCTCCTGATACGTGCCGCCGCAGGCCGTGAAGAGTCTCAGCCACTGAATGTGGTCCCCATGCCTCGACATGGAAAACTTTATCTTGGTACCAAGTGTAATGAACCAATTCGTTTCTCAATGAAACATTGCGCTGAGGCGCCGCTATGTAATATTTTGGTGGTGAGTTTTTACTTTTCATCATTTAGTTCATTTCGCGCTCATATTCTTCCCCATGCGCACCTCGCGAGCGGGGGCTGAGTACGGTGACTGTGCCTCAAGAGCACCCCAACAGCACCGCAAAATCCAAAGGATCCGAGCTCTAACACGTGAGCACGCTCTCACGCCTGTTACCTCCCAAAGAGCTCTGGCCCATGGGCTTGCTCCCAAACACGCCACCTCACCAAAGGACCTTGGTACTTACTCTCCTCGCGAGATACTCATGAGGAAGCCTATAAGCGCGCATGAGTTTTACTACCATGTACTTGCTTTGGGTTTGCCTCTCTAACCAATACAGGGAACAAGAGTCCCCCCAAGGTCGTGAAGCCACGCTCCGCCTAAGAGGGAGCGCACCATCAGGAAACCAACGCCCTCTACGAGGCCAAAGTCTCGCAAGCTAAGTCAGCGCTCGCGCCTCAGGAGTTTTTCTCTCTCACGAGCACCTGTCGTCCCTCGAGCGGGTTTTTTCTCTCTCACACTCCATGGACTGCTTGTGCGTCAAAGGGGGCCCTCGAGCACCGCGACTCGAGAGCCCTTACCTCTCCAAGCCTTAAACACCCCCCGGCCTTGCCGAGTCACGCTCCGGCATACCGCAGCGGCGGTGTCATAGCGCAAAGAGATGGGTCCTGACGACGTAGAGCGAAAAAGACATGGAACAGGGATAAAAGGCCCATCGAGGGACACACACATAGTAGCACGTTAAAGTGTCTTACAAGCCAGAATGAATTAAAACAAGTCTTAAAACAAAGATAATTGCGCCTCAAGCGCGTCTTGTTGCAGGAGCCTAGGCAGAGGGTTCACCATCGCCGCCTTCAGCCTCTCTTCTTCGGCGCCTTCATCCTCCTCAGCGGCCTGCTCCGCCTCAACCCTCTTGAAGCGGTCGACGTAATCGTTGACTTCTTCTCGAACCAAGTTGGAGAGCTCCAGGCTTGGTCCTCGAGGCTCGGTCACTGACTCGAAGTCGAAGCCGGGTGAAGGTTGGCGAAGACGCGATCGATCGCCACGTCAAGAGCTTGCGGCACTCCTCATCAACAACGTCGCCAAGTTCCGCCACAGGGCCCTCGAGCGCGGTGAAGAGCTGATCGAAGTAGGCGAGGTATGTGGCGGCGTCAGCGTTCCCATGAACGGGAACGCAGGGGCATCCACTCCTAGCTGCCCCGCGAGAGTGTTCCCCCGGTCACCAAGGACTTACATGCGCTCCCGCTGCTGCGTCAAGACCGTGCCGCCTGCACGCTGCGCTCAGCCTCTTCAGCACGCTCCACGGCCCACCTGCGCGGTCAACTCCTTCATATCAGCCATCAAGGAAGCAAGGTCTGCTCCGCGCGCGTCCGGGCCTCCGCAGCGCCTGGAGGCGAGTCGAATCGCTTCTTCTGGGCCTCAAGTCCCTGACGCGAGCCTCAAGCTCCTTGCGTCTCTTCGTGAAGCGATCCTCTTGCTTCTTGGCCTTCTCGCGAAGTCTTTCCTACAGTTGTCACGAAAGAGCTTCTCCTTGGTCGCAGACTCCTCCGCCATCTTCTCCTCCTTTTGCGAAGGTTCTCATTGGTCTGCGCGAGGCGCTTCTGGTAGAACTCCTCGTCTTCGGTAACCTTGATCTCGCGAGATTCCAAGTGCTCCCGCTGCGCGGATTG
>CAMZMU010000020.1:23608086-23972165 GCA_947311845.1 Poa pratensis
TTGTAATACACTAAGAAGAGTTGATTCAATTCATCATGCCACTTCAAATAGCAACGAAATTCACCATTTTAATTCGCAACTCTAATGATTCCACTAGGCGCAATGTTTGGTTGACAAAATCTTAAGCTCCCAGCATTTACTGGTACATGCAAATCAAAAGTTAAGACATAGCGTGGTGCATAATAATTGGGGGAAAAGTCTCTGATCAGATTCCCAAACGATACAGGAAAATAAAGTGTCACGAGAAGCCTGTGATCACTGATCAGACTCACAAACGATACACGAAAACAATAAGGCTCAGGAGAGAAGAACAGAGAGGGATACAGTACCTGGGGGCGAGGAAGAAGGGAACTGGGTCACGGCTAAAGGTTGGGTGAGGTATCCCGGGGAGGTTGCAGCTGATGCTGAGGTACACCGGCTTGCTCTCCCTCAGCGCGGTCGCAATCGCCGTGTCGATCTGCTCGTGCGCGTCGTCCAGATTGGTCACCACTGCCTGCATATACATACGAACCAACCAGATCAAGAGCCGCTCCTCACAAATACCCAACAAATTACTACAGCACATCGGTTTGGAAACACAAATCCCCAACAATTAAATTAGAGGGACCAGGAAGAAGGCAATGCAGGACGGAACCGCGCCAGCTCGTACGTACCTGGTAGCACGTGACGGTCTGGAAGCAGCGGAGCTCCTGGGAGAAGTCGGGGACGCCGATGGTGTGGTGCAGGATGCGGTGGGTGCCGTAGTCGTTGGAGTTGGGCCCGCCGGCGATGCAGATGACGGGCAGGTTCTCGCTGTAGGCGCCGGCGATGGCGTTGAGGACGCTGAGGCCGCCGACGGTGAAGGTGACGGCGCAGGCGCCGACGCCGCGGGCCCGCGCGTAGCCGTCGGCCGCGTAGCCCGCGTTGAGCTCGTTGCAGCAGCCGACGAGGCGGAGGCCGGGCTCGGCGACGAGGTGGTCGAGCAGCGTGAGGTTGAAGTCCCCGGGGACGGCGAAGACGTCGCCGACGCCCACCTGCACGAGGCGGCGCGCCAGGTGGCGCCCCAGGGACGCCTCGCCGGGGACGCCGCCGCGGGGTGGGAGGACATGATCGGGCACCCCGGCGCGGACGCCGGGCAGCCCACCGCGCCGTTCACCGCCGCCGGCTTCGGCCTGTCAACGGAGCCGATGCGGGTGTCCATGGCGATGGATCCGCGCACGCTGGTGGTGGTGGAGTGGGAGGCGGAACACCGGAGAGAGAGCGGCAGAGATGTGGGGGTTTGGGGAATATTCTAGGACCGGCTGGAGATTTTGGTTTGACGGGTGTTGTTGGGTTGGTCTTCTTCTGGAGAGGTGGCCTCCTTTTATACCCAGGTGGCGCGAGCAGAGCGAGCTGAGATCCCCGTGTAAGTACAGGGGTGTTGTTGAAAAAGGTCACCTTCTTTTCTTCGGGGAAGGGAAAACCACGAGCGGCGCCGCAGAGCGAGCTGGCACGAGCGGTGCCTTTTTGGGGCCCACATGTCGGTGGCACGAGCTTTAGGATCTTTATGAGATTCGCCGCGCAAGCAGGAAAGAATTGCCGCTTCCGTTCTTGCGCGATACGGGGTTGGGCGCGGTGGGCGGTATATTTTGTTTGGGGCGCAAGTCGCGGTTTTGGTCTTGTTTGCTGCGCAAGGTGGACTCGGGTTGGACTCGCTCGCTCCATCCAGCGGCAAGGTCCGGTCGACCGAAGTCACTTCGGCGAAGTGGCGCCACCATGCATGAACCTCCGTACAGCACAATCATCTTGCCTACGCCCTACGCCCTACGCTAAGAGCAACTCTAACGGCTCACGTATAATCAGCCGTGCCCTACAAAACCAAACATACATATAGGTACGAAACGGTAAAAAACGCGGTCCAGCGGCTGCCTTATTATACTCCGTGCCCTAATTTTTTTTACATCAGAGCCCATTTTGATGCAAATATACATCAAAACTGGTCGTGCCCTATATCCACCGCCCCCGCCGCGCGCAGCCCAACTGCCGCACGGAACTTTCCAACTGCTGCCGCGCTGCTTTCCCCAACCCGCGACCGCCCCGCCGCCGCCGCAAAATCCGTCGCCGCCACGCCGTCTCCGGCCAAATCCACCGTCGCCCCGCCGTCTACTAGTAGATCCACCGCCCCCCTGTCGTTCCCCGCCACCAAATCGCCGTCCCCGCCACCGAATCGCCGCGCCGCCGGTCGATGAGCGGCTTCATCGGCGTCCGTCACCGTCCGTCTGGCCGCTGGGCGGCGGAGATCACCGTTGACGGCCACTGTTGGTGGATGGGAACCTTCGACATGGCGGAGCTCGCCGCACGCGCGTACGACGCGGCGGCCTGGAGGTTCGGCCGACCGCGTGCGGAGCTCAACTTTCTCGACGTGCAGTCCCGGGAGGAGGCCGAGTTCCTCGCGCCGCCGCTGAAGATCGTCGACTTCGACGCGGCGCGGCAGAACCGCCGCCAGAGGATGGCTCACCGCGCCGCCGAAATCGACGAGTGGCGGATGGACGCGCTGCGCCGCGACCGCCCCGATCTGTGCAGGCGGAGCTGGACTTCTACGCGTCGAGGAAGAAGAAGCAGTCCAGCTCCGACGCTGGGCCCTCCACTGCCGCGCCGCCGTGCAAGAAGACCGGCGACTCGTCGTCGGATCTCTCGAGCTTTTGGGATGAGAGCTCGGACTCCGACTTCGATTTCGGACCTCCGAAGTAGTTCTAGGTTAATTTCTACGTTTAATCATCGAAGTTTAGCTTAATTTCGTGTTGTTTAGGTTAAATTTCGTGTTGTTCTATGTAAAATGCTATCAAATTCAGTTGAATTTCGTTTCCTACGGCTAGTTCGTGCCCCATAATAGGGCAGCCGCTGGAGCAAGCCGTGCCCTATTATATCTCAGCCGGTAAAGCGCAGGTCGTTTTCGTGCCCCAAAACTGAAAAAGTGGTGATGTATAATACAAAATTGGTGTCCTATTTTAGGTCAGCCGTTAGCAGTGGCGGATCCGGGGGGGGGGGGGGGGCGAGCGGGGGCCTAGCCCCCGCCATGCTCCGGCCACCCCAAGGACATGCAGCAGGGGCCTGTAGTTATACGATATTATGATGGTTTACTCTGCTAATTTGGAGTACAAAGACTAGTTCAGCTCTATTCGTGGCAAGCCGACCGACTTGGTGGCCTGCTGCTTTGATGGGCCAAGCCCAAAGCACATACGCAGTAGCCTACTCCTATGGAAAATGGAATCGATCCATGGATTGATGACCGTACCAGATCGAACTTCCTGTATAGGCGCACGACGGCACGATCTCATCTAAGCAGCCACACGGATTTGAGCATCACCGCTGCCGTCAGGACGCAGACACAGCCACACGGATCTCTCAGTTGTCGCCGATGATTACAACCTGTCGCCGTTTCGCACACCACTCGTTTCAACCTTCAAGGTATTATATTGTATATGTACGCACTTGCTATGTGCTAGCTTGATCGAATTTAGTTGTTGCTACTTGCTGGTTTAGTAATTTTATTGCCTAGGTATACTAGTTTATTGATTATTTTCTATTAGTAGAGTTGCTTGTCATGAAGAGAAAGACACCGCGAATTATTTCTAGCAGCTAGCGCCGGATGGCCTCGGCTTTTGTTCTTCCTACCTTACCCTACCCCCTTCTCCCCTCCCCCCTTGCGCCTCTAGCTCTTTTCATGTTATTGGCGTTACTTGTGCTGCTGCCCAGCAAACTTTTCTAACATCTCCTTCGTGCTTGTGACTTTGTATGGACTTGTTTGACATGTTACTTTATAGGACGAAAACCCTGTTTCTTAAAAATTAGTAATTTTTCAAACAGTTGTACGACCTACAACTCTTAGAAAAAAAATATAATTCCGACTGAGGAGACATAGATTAGAATATCGTACATAGTGATTTCGATCTTGGCCCTGATGATGCAAATTTCCAATCAAAATAGTGAATCATATGTCGATTTTATGGTCAGTGTCTTATTCGCCCCCCCTATGGTGAAATCCTGGATCCGCCCCTGGCCGTTAGAGTTGCTCTAACCTTTGCATTTCACGGGTGGTACCCCGTGACGTGCTGCTGCTCCTTTCCTTTGGGCCAGAAAATCACGTTTTGGTTTGGTAAAACGTCGTGAAACATGCCCACTTGCATCTGAGCTCCTTTTTCTTTGAGTAGTAAATCATGCGTTTTAGCGTACTACTCCTTCCGTTTTTAATATAAGATGTTTTTATCATTTATCCACATGCACATGTACATAAATATATGTAGACATGTTTTAATTTGTATGTTCACTCACTTTAGTATGTACCTAGATAATATGTACACCATTTAAAACATCTTATATTAGAAAAGGAGGGGGTGGAAACCTGTAACGAGTGTGACTGATGCCATCCTCAGTTAAAATTTTGCAACACGACTCTCATAATTCTAGACTTACTACATGTCCCTTCCGTTTCAAAATAATCGAGATTCTAGGTTTGTCCTAAGTCAAATGCATTTATATTTACCGAAATTATAATAAATGTATCAGTATCTATCACGTCAAGTCTACGTATAATATGAAAGTAATTGTAAGATGAATCTAACAGAACTAAATTGGTGTGGTAGCGGTTGATTTATTGTTCGACAAAGTTGGTCAAACTTGAGATAGCTTGACTTAAAACAAACTTAGAATTAACTTTAGTTATTTTGGAACCAAATTAAGGGAGTAGTAGAGAAGAATTATAAGCTAGAACACTTGTAACGGATGTGACGATGACTTGGCAGTTGGCATGGCATCTGCCACACACTTTACTTTGGTTCTATGTCTTACGCTGACGATGATCACCTATGATATTCGTCCTTACGTGTAACACTAGAGATGGTCTCGTATGTTGTCTGTCCCAAGGTTGTGCGCAACGGGAGAAATCCTTGTCGATTAGTCCGACACCGACGCGGTGTCGCCTCCGGTGGCATTCTTCCTTCCTGAAGGACGTTGGGGCTACCCTTCGCTTCCCTCCGTGCCGGGGGAAACCCTAGGACCAGTGCTCTGGTCCGGGCAGCAGCGTGGCGTCCCTTCTTGAAGGTGCTACTTGGTACTCGTCGATTCGGTGCTAGGAGCGTGGTGGTACTCGGTTGGAGAGGGCGCAGCGGTTGCGAGTCAACATTGTTTAGTCGATCCGCCTATGTCTCCATTTTGTTTTCTTCGAGTGTTTGTTTGCTGCCGCCCCAGCATTGCAAGTCTGTTGGTTGTATCGGGTGTTTGCTATATTTATATAGCGGGGCTACGGCCTATTTCGTCTATTGTAGGTTTTTTCTATGAGTCCTCTAGGTGTGGTCGACTCAATGTTGTCTTGTTATTCGCACACTGGATTTTGTGGGAATGACGTCGCCCGCAACGGTGACTTACCGGGTGTCTCTATGGATACTACTTTCTTGTGTAGGCGACAATGGAACTCTAGTGGCGGCCAAATCGGCACGTGCACGATGGAGAGGATGAAGGACTGCATATGCATTGCACTGCATTTTCCTTTTCTTTTAGTAGTTTCCTTGTAATATTGTGTTTGATTAATATTGAGATTCGTCTCCTTCTTAGCAAAACAATCACTTGGATTATCAGAAAGAAAGAACATGCGTTAGTACTATGCAAGAAAATAGAATAGATGGCTCACATATTGGCCCCATCACCCCCTTCTTTGCGGCTATGGCAAATTACTGATCACATGCACTACGTATGATCCTTACAGTAATAAACAAACATTTCTTAACTACTCCTTCCGTTTTTAAATATAGCATGTTTTACGGTACCTTTTATCCACATTCATCTATATATAATGTATCTAGGCATGTCTTAGCGTGTATGTTACTCACTTTAGTATGCATTTAGATAACATGTACAATCCCTAAAATATCTTGTATTTAAAAATGGTGGGAGCAACTACTACTCCCTTTGTCCCGGATAAACATAGTTCAAAAAAATTGATCACCAATTTCGTCAATAAAATATTAAATATATATCATAAAATTCACATAATTTAATTTATATTTAAAATATTTTTTGTGACATAAAATTTATATTTTATTGATCAAATTTTCGCGCATGTCCTTTTATTGGGAAGGAGGGAGTATGCATGGGAACACGATTGCAAGCAAACTGCAGAGAAAGCAACAATCGTAAAACAGCGGTCGCCCTATGTATCGCAAAGCCTCCACTGGTTTCTGCCTTTCCGCCCTACATGCGCGTGCGGGCGTCCACCAGAAACGACTCACGCGTCACCATCCTCCATGATGTAAACTCTGCTTCCCGATTGCGACTCCATGGAGTAGTTTGCTAGTGGTACTAGCAGGGGCGGAGCTAGAAAAAAATCACCCTGGTGCACAACTTTAACTACGACACACCAGGGTAACTCTGCTTCCCGATTGCGACTCCATGAGGAAGTTGGTTGTGTGCAAAAAAAAAAAAAAGAGTAGCTCCGCCCTGAGTACTAGACTACTAGTAGTATAGTGCTCACTTAAAAATGTCGTGTCCATCGTAGTTAAACCCAGATTATCGTGTGGTGGGGTGTACTAGTACACTAAGTTTCAGCTGATGCTCCATTTTGTCATCCATGAGGTCAGCTTAATCGGTGAAGGATCGATATACCCACCTAAAAAAACGACTAATTGATCACCTGAATCATAAGCTAATAACTGCCTGACACCACATCCAAGAGCGGGGTTGTTGGAAGAAGTTGTGGGCGATTAAGGCGCCAGGTAAAATGAAGATCAATCTGTGGCGTTTTGCTCATGACTGCTTACCATCTGGGTCCCAGCTTGCTCCAGGACATCAAGGCTCTAGCTTCAGAGTTCTCTTCGGTGTCCTTTATTCACGTTTATCGTCAGTGTAATGTTGCAGCACATACTTTAGCTCGCTCTGCGGAGCATTTTATTTCTGCTATCTTTAGAAACTCTATCCCGGATTGTATCCGGCAGACGATTTGTAATGATGTTATTTATAACTAATAAAATTTCGTGTTTTCAAAAAAAAACTCGTCTACGTTGCCGCTCGTTTGCGTGGCCGATGAACCCAAACGCGCGCGCGTGTCAAAGAGTCAAACCCAGTGGGCTCGCTCGATCTTTTTCGGCCTTGAACCCAGATGGCAGTCAGTTCGTGGAGCCACCAGAATAGTCTCGCGCGTACAATGACAGCCTAATTTGCATGCTGCACCCGTGGTCGCATTCTTTGGACCGAACGGTCGCAGCTGGGCAGGCTCAACCAGGGGAGCCAAACCCGAGGCATGGTGCCGTCCATGGAGGAAATCGGCGGACGCTGCACCGCGGAATCCGACGACGTGTTATCGTGATGGACCGACGCAACACGACAGCTACAACAGTGTACGCACCTGGCTATTCCGCACTCTTTTCTTTCTAGTACTCCCTCCATTCATAAAAGGATGTCTCAACTTTATCTAAATTTGGATGTATCTACGCACTAAAATATGTCTACATACATACAAATCTAGAAAAGATTAAGACATCCTTTTGTGAACGGAGGGAGTAGCAAATAAGGTCAGCAAGCCCTGTTAGAAAAAGTCAGCAAGCCCTGTTGAAAAAAAGAAAGTCAGCAAGCTGCGCGCAAACGCAACGAGTGGCTGATATCTTCGAAGTTTCCACCCCACGGAAGCCCGTGACGAACGACGAAGGAATCTGGCCTTTTTGTTTTTGAGAGTGAGAACTCGCACACTACTAGATTTCTCCTTTTAGCCAAGGGTCGAATTACCGTTGGTTATTCTATTTTGTCTTTTTTATGACCTCGTGAAGAAAAACAACCAAACAAGCTCAAATCTGGTATCCGGCTTGAGGAATCAAAATTGCATATCCGCAGCCAATGCTCGGTCATAGTCCCGAACGCCCCCTTCATTAGCTTCCGACCAATAAAATTACTGAGGGGGCATCTTGACCGTCGGCTATTATTAGTCACCCTTGGTATTGTCACATATAACCGACGGTTAGAACTTGGCCGTCGGTAATATAAGCATATAGTCGAGAGTTGCTTTTGAACCGTCGGTTGTGTTACCAAATACCCGACATTGTTAAATGTACCGTCGAATATTAGTACGAACCATAGGCTATTACACGCTAATACCCGAGAGTCGTTTCATCCCCGTCGGGTATTTCAAAAACCGTCGGTTATACTATGTAACATCTGATCATTCAACTTAAACCGTCGATAATTTGTGGCACCGTCGGTTATTAAAATCCACCGTCGGAAATAAGGAGATTTCTAGTAGTGGCATGCTTTAGTGATCAGTAAAAATATTATGATACACATTAAGTTCCAGCTCTAAGAGCCAAGGATGACGTCCAGCTAACAAATCAGTTGACATCTTAGCTGAATCATGTGTTTGAAAGCTTAATTCTCTAACTTCATGAATAATTTAAAATGATTGATTCTTATGTGAATCTCCTTAATCATCATGCTAAAACCCTAGAAGAACCTATGTGTTTTCTACCTCTCGCTATGGCAGGAGCCATATAGCGACTTTACTACAGTTGCTCTAAGAGCTTCTCTAGCACATACCGGAAAACATAAGATTTTACGGTACCACAGAGCTCTGGAGGAGCAGATCTCGTAAAACCATACCGTAAAATGTTTTTTTTTCTTTTTCTTCATTTTCCCCAACGAATCTATCTTTTAAAAACGAACTGAGCACCATCGGATAAAGGCTCGAGCTCCCAGCCACCGCCCCCGCCCGTCGGACCCTCGCATGGCCCTCCTAGCGCTGGTTTTCCCTGCCTCGTCCAACCTCCTCCCGTGGAGTTGCTGCCATGGGGAGCTTGGGCATGGAGGTGCTCTTATTTAGGTGCTTCCAGGGGTTGCGAGCACGGCCACCCCCACGCAGCTCGGGTTCTCACCTCACCTAGCTCTCCTAGCGTTGGCCTCTCCGCCTTGACCCGCCTCCTCCCGCATAAGTGCTCCTATGGAGGAGCTTGCATGGGTTACGAGCACATGCCACGATTTCACACAAAATCGGTCAGAATCAAACTTACTCGCCGGAAATCAAAAATTGACATCGGAATCGAGTCTCCTCATCGTGGAATCGAGCTCAGGAGTCGCCGGTGCAGGCGCCGGAAGCGTTCGTTACATTTTGTCTAGTTTGGGACATGTAAATCGACTCCAAAACTGGTTATATAGGGGACAACATCCGGGGAGTTGTAAAATAATTTTCGATTTATCCCGTTATACGGGATCTGATCGATGCGTAATTTTTTTTAAAAAAATCGTAAATTTTAACATTTTTTTAAGAATTGCGTAAATTTTAAGTGAAACTGTAAATATTCAGCTTTAACCATTTTTACGGGATTGCTAGAGATGCTCTAAGCGAGGCCAGCCCAAAAGCCTATGAATCCCCTAAAAACGGGCCCGTGAATGCCCCCCACCCGCCCTCCACGCTCTCACCTCCGTTGCCGCCGCCGCCGCCGACTCCTCTCCCATCGCCGGAGCTCCTGCGCCGGCAGTAGAGATGGTGAAAGGCGCAACCCGGTACAACTACTTTGCTCCCTCGCTTGATTTGTATCCGGTAGCTTTGGTCTCGTCAAAGTTCTAGAGCCAGAAGAAGAAAAAACTAACACGCTCCCGTCTCGCTCCTTTGGGGGCACACGGGGGCATCCAAACCCTAGCGTTGGCCGTCCCCTTATCTTTGCCGGTGCCGCAGGCTCCATGCGGTCGCCACCAAAGGGCGGCGGCTGTGGGGCGAGTTCGTGGTGGTCGAACGCTACGTTCTCGAGGGTGCAGGGCGGCACCGACCCGCGTTCTGTGTTTCTACAAGCCATTAGGCAGTAGCCATACATTAAACATAATAGATAAACGGGACATTGCAATTCAGCAATCAGACGTCCTTTATGAATACATCTGAACCTTATATTTGCAAGTTAAGTGTCTGTTCTTTTGCATCTGAAGTTCTGAACCTTGCTGCAAACTTGTAGCTATGAACCTGGACCGGCATTTCAGGAGAGCGGAGAGGAGGGTACGCTTGAAATCTCGCCATCAGACTCGACAGAACTTTGGCTAATCCAGTGGCCTATAAACCATGTAATTTGGAAGTTGGATTTTCCCCCACCCCTGGGGCATGTTACTAGTACGCTGCATCTGGGCTCCAAGGTAACATTTTTTCTGTACTATCACACAGGTAGATGCTTCTGATTTTCATGGCGAAGAAATTTCTCTTAAGCTTCACGGGGATGGAAACTTGGGAAATTTGGAAGGTTCCTCCGGTAAGATAAATGCCATGTATTATGTCGATTTTTTCCCACTTATTGATTACATGTTTCAGTGATATTTAAATTACTCAACGTTCAGACAACAACCGAGTTTGCTTTGGTAAACTCTGTCGCACTTCAGTGTTGATCGGATCTATTTTTCTGAGCAGTGGTTTTCATTCTTAAAGATACCAGTGTTAATCATATATTCATATAAATGAAATTGCTTGCTTATTCATGGTGAAACTGGTCCCTCATTCGTTAATAAGATTCAGTCAATGCTGGTTCTTTGATGGTCACTAGTGTATTCAGGCCAACCAAGTATAGTCGTGAGTTCTTGGTTCGTTCTGAACTTTCTCTTATTCAAATTCGTTTGATCTTTACTCAACAAACCATTACTCCTTATTGAATCATTGAAAAAGAAATTAACATGATGTTACAATTCAGTTTACAAAACGAAGATGTTATTATTTGTTGGTTCAGAGTCCAGAAGTTTGGTCTTTTAAATGAAATTTCCTTGTGAACTTCCTCATGTAATGTCTGGTACATCCTCCTCCTTGACTAGAGTAACTTAATACTGAACCAATAACTCAAGCTGATATTTGCCAGTTGGATGACATATCCATCAGTAATAAGCTGATATTTGCTAGCTGACTTGTGTAGTTTCTTCTCCATTCTTATGGGCTGAAATTCCAGTTGTTCAATTGAAATAACTAGTCATACACCTCCTCAAACATTCTGGTTATCTAATGCATGTCATTTGGCAGGGAAATCATATGAACTCGTCAGCTTTGCTGCTCAACAGCCTGACGCAACTGTATTTGTTCCATCAGGATCTGAAATGAAAGCTGGTACTTGAAATGACAACTTAGTACTTTAATTGTACAGAATTTACACATCTGCTATATTTTGTTTTTGCCATTTTTAAAGAAATTGATATTTTCTGAAATATTATGTTTGTCTTACTTAAGCATTTTTTGGCCATATTGATGTACAATCGATTGGTTCTTTAACACTAATTTAGTTTGCACTAGGTAGATACACATTAATACTCCCTCTGATCCTAAATAAGTGTCGTAAGTAGCACTATGATTTGTACCTAGCCAGTTCATTGTTCACGACATTTAAAACGGACCGGAGGGAGTACTATTTTTCTTGTTTGTCAAAACATTAATTCACTGGATACTAGTCAATGATAGTTTGTAGCGCCAATTTCTGAAAATGTGCATCTTAATTTGTTATGGCACCATGTTGTGTTACTTGTCAACTTGAGCTGTTGTAATCTTCAAGAGAAATAACGGAAGAAGAAGCAGTATATGATACTTCATCATTGAAAGTCTTAACTCCAAGACTCCAAATGTCTAACTCTTATGAGTTACAGTACATGCTTATTGCTCTTTACTAAGGAAATCAATATCAACACACTAGAGAGGGGTTAAACTGAATCTTAGAGTTTAACTGGCATACGAGCATTTGTGTGCCAACTGATAAAGAAAGTATCTTCTAGTCTAGAAATAAAGCTTCCATTGTTGCGAGTTCTGTGAGAACCAACGATTCAGTGTTTTTTGTATGACATATAGTTGTAAACTTTTGGTGTAATAGGTATCCTCTTAACAATGTAAACATAAGTAACTTAAGGCTCAAAGTATATCCTCTATTTAACTGTTGACGCGATTGTCTATTCTGTTTTTCTTTTTAACACAAGCACGCAAACAATTTAGGGAAAGGAAAAATGTCATGCTTACTTCTGACTGTTTTAAGAAAAATCGAAGTAATATATCAGTTCTCTGTGGCGGCGTTCTTTCCAATTGGTTATGAGATCTGACTGTTTCGCCTTTAATTATCGAAGTAATATATCAGTTCTCTGTGGTGGCGTTCTTTCCAATTGGTTATGAGATCTGACTGTTTCGCCTTTAATTATCGAAGTAATATATCAGTTCTCTGTGGCGGTGTTCTTTCCAATTGGTTATGAGAACTGACTGTTTCGCCTTTAATTATTTGTGTAATATCTTCTCTGTATGAGCACATACCTTTTTACTAATAAATAAATGAATAAAATCCAGTGGGGAAGATTTCACGCAGAGTTTGCTTGGTTCGTTACCCTGGACCTCAAGAATTGGAGAAAGAGAAGCCAGGGAGTTTTACTCCTAGCAGCAGGAGATCTGCAGGTAAATTTTTCTAAAGAGAGTTTTTCTTCATCAATCCCACTTTTATGCTGTCAATACTGTAGATAAGTTAGGTAGAAGGGCATTCTAGTTGACTAAAATCACTAGATTACGGTGGGTTAAATGTGAAAGGTTTAGCTAGATTTACCAAAATTTCTGAATCAATCAAGTACATGAAGAAGGCCTCAGCCATGGTATTTGGAGAGAGAGAGAGAGAGAGAGAGTAGAAAATCAAGTGTAGTTTTACCTCTGCTAAACTAAGCCATCGCATATGCAAAACATGACCCACATAGCCTCATAGAATGTACTGATTGTGTTAGTGTTGCTGTTATATGCAAGATGCGAAATTCGGTGGTACTAAAATGCTGTCAGGCCATAGCTTTCATCTGTGATGAAATGCTGCCTGCATGTTTTCTTAATGCCGCCTTATAGGAGTAGGGGTAACTGCAGAAATAAATATTCATGATAATCGTGACAAGTCACTGATCAGTGCACATGATCATCCAGGTTCTTCTAGGAAGACCATGTCTCGGTTCACTGGCGTATCAAAGAACTGCAGCAGCCAAGGATCAGCATTTTCTCTGGGTCAACATAGCGCGGAGCGTACGCCCAAACATAAGCAAAAGAGAAGGGATGAGAGCAGCTTGGGCCACTCGAACGTGTCTGCGAAGCCCTCTGAAGGATCCCAGGCTCGTAGTACAGAAAACAACACAGCCTCTGAGATGCCGCAAGGGTCGGCAGAGAAATCCAAGAAGAAGAAGAAGAAGGTTAGAATCGAAGAGTAGCAACAGCTGTGCCATCAGTCAGCCGCCTTGTAGAAGAGATGCTATAAGTTTCCCTGAACCATCAGCAGTTGTGCCTCCTCTTTGCTCTGCAAAGATGTGCCCGAGACAATTGTTGCGGCATGTGTGTGTCCGAGGATACTCTTTTGTTATTGGAAAGAGTCTTAATTAGGAGATATTCCAGCCTTGGTGTAAATCAACAATACAACAGTGAACATCTCAAAAAAAAAAAAACGGGAAAGTTATTTTAAAAGTTAAAGCTTTGGCGAAAATATACATCTGTACTCTGTACTTTACTTTCAATCGCCCCGACGCCAATCAAGTGCGTCAGTTGCCCGTGGAGAAATCTGAACTATTTTTCTCTACTCTGACAACGATCCACCAGTACAAACGTCGGGTCACCCAAGCACCCGCCCAAATTTCTCACCAGAAAAAGTAAGCCTGATGCTGGTGGAGCGAGGGGGACATATCAGGTGCAAATGACATAAGTTCTGAAAATCTGCAAATTTATGTTCATATCCCTTCGATCATGTACCAATGGTCAGATCCAAGTCTGCCATTCCACCACCATGCTGAATGAACTTTTCTCATAAAACACCCTGTAACTATGGGCCCTTCACAATTTGACATGGCTGCCATTCATCGATTGAGTTTTGAAGAACTTGGCACTGGTAAAGGCAATTTTGATCAATTTATTCAACAAGACTTCTGAAACCTTGATTTTCTTCCCGAAAAATACCTGCATATACGATCTACAGAGATCATGTGCAAGGAAAATCATTGGACTTTTTTTTGTTTATTCTTGATGGTGTTAGCTTTGTAAATTCAGATCTGATTGTGAACACCCAACCTAGAACAGTTCACTTTGGGCAGATCCGTGTAGGCTGGTCTCGTGCAGGACTGGTCGCTGATCGGATGAAGAAGAGCTTTGTGGCAACCAGATCGGGAGGTGCTGGCTGTAGGCTGTAGGAGACACCGAGACAACTGAACCAAACCAAGAACGTACCGTACGCATCTGGCTCGTCACCAGCCCTTAATCTCTTATTATGTGTTCTTCACCCACGCCGTCTTTTTTCTTTGAATTCGAGCAGAGTTTTGGACAGAGAAGGTGATGGTCGTGGGTTTCTGGGGGTGGGAGACTGAGAAGGTGACGTGATTCAAGGGGGCTTTTACAAAACAGACGGTGGGACATTGGTGAGAAATCAAGCCGTCGGTACAGGATCTAACGGTTACCAACGTGATTTTCAGATTTGCAGAATCTACTATGTTTTCACCTGATACGTTCCCGGTGGAGCGATGCCACGGTTTCTTTCTGCCATCCCGAATACAATCCACCAAGCAACGCCAAATCGCCGTGGAGTGAAACTCACTTTCACCCTGGCAACTGGCAAGTATCAAGTCGCCTTCACCGGCATAGCTATGAGCTATGTTGTTGGTAAAACATCTTGGCATATCACAACACCTTCAAAATGTGTCGCTAACTGTTGTCGATTGGGCATTGCATAGCTCAAAACTCAGGATACCGATGTTTAGCCGGGAGACTTCAGCACTGGATGAACTCGTCAATTTGAGGAAAAGTTTAATATATAATGTTCTGTCGCTTGCATTCAGAATAATACAGATGATTGACAATGACCTTGATGAAGCATCTTTCACAGCGCATGTCACCACACTGCAGACATGAAGTGATTCCATAAATCAGAGTGCTGAAAAAGGGAGGGAGAAAATATATCGAGCTTGGTTAATACTTACCCTCTACTCAGTTCTTCAGCTACATCTGGCTTTCTACACAAATTGCATGCATCCAAGTGTGGAAGCTGAGAACTGAAATCAAGGGACTCCTTTTCTAAACCTACTGATATGTCGTTTTCGGAGTTCTGCTACTATATTTGGTGACATAAACATATGTCCAGTTGTTCAGACAGGTAGAAAAGACTTCCACTGTTCCACATGGCTTACGGTTGCTACAATAAGAGCTATGCTGCTACAGTTCCAATATTGTACCGCCTGTGTGTTTATATAAGATAAACACATTGATATCTCTGTTTACCTTTTTGGTCGGCTTACCTGTTTGTTTCCTTTTCGTCCTCTACTTTTCAAGTTTTCACTTGGACTTATTAGCCAAAGATGTCCCTCTGGCTGGTAAAGGAGTTCCATCAGAGTTCCTTTTACACAACTTGAGGAAGAAGAAAGCTTACTGTCAAGCTTCACAGTCGGAATCTTCCCAAAACAAAAAAAAATTGTAGCTAGAAGAAATTAACCATGAACCAGGAAAATGACATATTTTCCGAGAAAGAAGTGTGGTCAAACAAGTTTTACCTCTTTGTTGGTGTAGAATAGAACACCAACCACTGAAGGTAAAATGTAAAAAAATAAATACCAGCCAAGTTAACTGAAAATAGGCAGCAGTAATTTATGTATGAAGGATCGTAAAAATAGCTTGTACACATAAACAAAGAAAACACGTAAGCTTGCATGACTGAATTTAGTGAACTTCGACAAACAAGACAGGTACTCCATACCAATCACTTTAAGGACAAGTAATTAGCCTAGCAACAGCAACAACAAGTCCTACCTAACTTAATGTTCCACCAGATTTTGCTTGCACATAATAGAACCTCACTTACATCTCCTTTAGTGCTCCATGGAGTTATATGAGTGATGAAATAGGAGATATATATATATATATAGACTGTAGGAGAGAAATCAGTGCTACCATACTGTGAAGATCACCTCCCTTGACGAGGAAGAGATGCTGAGGGAGGGCGATGCATGTGTTGCGCTTCTGAGAAGCAAATTCCATGGCCTGATTGAGAGGAACCACACTCTGGAAGAGGAGAACAAGCTATTGAGGCATGAAGTCAGCCATCTAAAAGGCCAAGTCTCCTCACTTGAAGGGCAGCATACTGATAGAAAGATGATGTGGAAGAAGTTGGAGAATTCTGCCACCAACAGCAACTACTCCATGGAAAAGCAGTTTATTCACAACAATGCGAAGGAAGCTATGGATCTCAACATATCCACGTATTACAGCAGACAGCAATTCTCTAGGACACCACTAGTGAAATCAAGAGCACCAAGGGTTCCAAATCCACCACCAAGTTCGACGTGCATCCAGCCGACCATGAAGGCAAAAAAGGAAGGATCCATGGCTCCTCCTCCACCGCCACCTCCCCCACCTTCCAAATTACTGAAGAGCACTAAGGCAGTGCAAAGGGTGCCAGAGGTAGTCGAGTTGTACCGGCTGTTAGTAAAAAGAGAAGGCAAAAACGATGGAAAGTCAGGATCTACCGGAATCCCTGTAGCTGCTAACAGCCGAGACATGATCGGGGAGATAGAGAACAAATCAGCTTATGTTATAGCTGTAAGTACACATCATTTTCTATATTTTTCGAAGAGACATGCAAATGAATATTGTTTATCTATCTGTCCATTCCTTGATCTTTGTTTTCATTTATTTTTTAAACAACATTTGCAAACAAGAGCCTGACAATTGCAGAATATTACCCCCTACACAGATAGTTCCCAGTTCTTTGTTGGATTATAGACAATATTTTCACTGCAGTGGATAAATCACTTTTAAAACGTCTCTTCCATTTCATACATAATGAGTCTTTTGTCGCATAACATGTTCCTTAATCATTCTAAGCTACAAATCCACCAAATTACATGATTCTTCTCTAACTATTGAAAGCCACTCCATGCGTTAGTTCAAAATCATACATGTTCTTCTGATTTTTCTGTCTTGTCCCTCCTACAGTTGATAATAATACACAACTCTATATTTAGTGATGCAACAGTTACAGAAATTTATTTAGTGGTGGATAATTCCTTTCGTGGAATAATCTTTAATTTATAATACCAGTCATGCTTTATTCATACATTATTCTCTACAGATCAGTGATTTCCTCATGTAAATGCTTTTCAGAACAAATTAAAAAAACCATACAATTGTTGTTCCAACAGATTAAATCAGATGTAGAAAATCAGGGTGAATTCATTAACTTCTTGGCAAGGGAAGTTCAAAATGCAGCATACAAGGATATAGCCGATGTTGAAGAGTTTGTGAAGTGGCTTGATGGAGAATTATCATACCTGGTAGACGAAAGGGCAGTGCTCAAGCACTTCCCTAACTGGCCAGAGAAGAAAGCAGATGCCATGAGAGAAGCAGCATTCACCTATCGAGATCTGAAGAATCTGGAATTAGAAGCATCATCATTCCATGATGACAGGAGAGTGGCTACACCTATGGCTTTCAAGCGCATGCAGGATCTACAGGATAAGTGGGTAGATGAATATAATGCATTTACTAAGAGAAGGCTGTTTGCATTGTTATTTTTTCAGCAATATGAAATGATACATACTTTCCCTTGTAGAATTGAACAAGGCATCCAGAATACCGAAAAAATACGGGACAGTGCAAGTTCAAGATACAAGGATCTTATGATCCCATGGGATTGGATGCTTGACTCCGGAATCATATGCCAAGTATGTGCTATGTTGTTCCAAACTTGTAATTCACAGCTCTAACCTCAGTCTGATGATAATAATAGAGACGAGATAATCAAATGCGTTTTACAAACTTGTTTTCAAGTTGGGCAAACCAACGGATGACTTGGGTCAGGTGGTACATAGTGGAACTATACTAAGTTTTTTTTTCCTAGCTATAGATTATAGACATATTATAAATGGAGTATCCTCTTACTACCTTAACAGCTAAAGGCGGCTTCATTGAAGCTTGCAAAAGAATACATGAACCGCATTATGAATGCACTGAAGTCAGATCCATTTGCAAATGATGAGGAACTGATCCTGCAGGGTGTCCGCTTTTCCTTCCGAATACATCAGGTACTTCTACCGCAATCACGAATTACTTTCGGATGGTACTGTGAGTTGCTACCTCCTAACTAATTAACTGCATTAATTGAACAAACCAATGCAGCTTGCGGGTGGCTTTGATGAAGGCTGCAGGAAAGCATTTCAAGAACTGAAGACATATGCAAGCAAGTCAGAGTGATCTGATAGAGTACACATGGGCTCAAATAAGCATCACTGCTATAAAAGGAACATGACTAAATTTTGCCGAGGTTGGCTCCAGACTGACTCCACTAGTCTTCAGGATACTTTTGGGAACAATCATATTATTTTCTTCTGCATCCAAGTTGATGATCTCTTGGATACAAGATGAAGCCTGGAATTCGAAGTGCATCTTCCCACGACTCCTAATTTAAGTACAGCTTGGTGGATCATTCTAAAATTTCATTAGAGGGTCTATTTTTTAACTTATCTTGGTACTCTCGCATAAATAAATAAAAAAGAGCCCCCTGTGATTATTAGGTGGTTGTATCCTGAAGTAACTCTCGCAAAAAAAAGTATCCTGAAGTAACAGTGTGCAAGTGACATAGTATATAAGTAACCCAGTTATGCAGATAGGACGACACTAAGTGCCCTTTAGTCCTAAAAGGCAAGCTGCATAATTGTTCCGGCACACTGAGTACGTTTTTTCATATTCGATTTTTCTGTGACGTTTGGGAAAGAGCAGATTAGTTGCAAGTTCTCCAAAACTGGACCACTGCTCCCTGTATTCAAATCGACACGACATTTATGTGAGAGCTGAAAAGAGTATCAGATACCAGTTTAGCGCAACTAGGCAAGCGTGTGTGCGGTGTGTCGCATGGGGTTCTTCCTTCGTGCGTGTCGGATGCCCTCTTGCAAGATTGTAAGAACGTTGCTGGTTAATTTATAAAGCTCACTTAAATTCAAAAAAAAAAGTATCAGGTACCAGTTTTCCAGAAAAGAAGACATATCCATATCGTTTGGGCGCTAAGGTGGTCTGTCGCCTCAAATTGCGCTTTAGATCAAATGCAGCAGGATCATGTTGTTTGGCAGAATGTGCAAGTTTTCCCGGTGCCAAAGATCCAGAAATCAGGAACTGTTGGGTTAAGAAAAACTTGCTATTCACCGCCTACCCTTCCGGCAGATTGTCCTGCTGATTGCTGCATGTTCCGTCCAAACTTCTGTTCAATTGATCACGGCATGTTGAATCAACACCTTCTAATAATTTGCACAATCCCCCGAAGGTTGGAAATCAACACCTTCTGGGACTGTGACCAAGTCCCGGTCGAGTAAAGAACATCCAACAGAAATGCGTGGGCATTAGCAAACCAAGCACAAAGGCCAGTTGCTTTGCAAAATCTACACGGGTATCTATCGCACAGAACATAAGCGAGGGAAAGGAATCTCTCCTCCCACCGTAATCAAACGCCAAATACCTGGATCGTGCAGCCCTTATTGCTGCAGCGGAAACAACCGCCGGCGGCGACGGGGCGTCGGTCAGCGTCTTGCCACCGCAGCGCCTACTTCCCCGTATCCTCCCCTCGCTGCCTTCTCCGGGCTGGGCGCCGGGCCCACATGCCAGTGAGACGCTTCCCCCGCCGCCGCCGCTGACGGCCAGCGGTAGGCGGTAGAACTGTTGCTATCAGACATTCTTTTTTTTATCAGACATTCTTAGCCTGACTAGTGGGCCAGATGAGTTTCCGGTCCCACCCGCTGTTGCGGATTACGGACGGATCTACCACAGTCACTTTACCCTCGTGGCCCCACTTGACAGCCGCACGGGTGCACCGAATCGCCCGCTTCCTTCCGGCACCTTCCAAGTCCCCCTTCTGGCCTCCCCGGCGATGGCGACGGCGGCGAGCTCCGGCGACCATCAGTATGTCTCGGTGAAGTTGGAGAGCCCCCGCCTAGCGGCGCTCGACCTCGCCCCTCACCTCTTCGGCTCCCACCCCGTCGCCGGCTCCTGGGACCCTTCCAAAGCCGTAAGCGTCGAATCCCCTCTTGTTCGCGAGTATGTTTCCCGTGCGCAGAGTGATGTCATTTTTATTGGTGGTGTTCGCAGCTTCCGATGGAGAGGGCGGCGGATGCCATTTGGGAGCTCAGCTGCGTCCTCCCTTCTCGCCACGGTGAGTTGGCTGACTTTGTCACGTTGTTTGATGAACCCTCGTGTGATACTGAGATTCCTTCGTGGTAAGCTTTGGGGCAGGATGAGATGAATTGATGTGCCGTGCTGTTGGGATGCGCTTTTGTCAGTAATTGGGTTGGGATTTTTAATTATTATTTGTGATGTCTGTCATAATATGTACATGGCATGAACTAGTGATTCCACTTCCACATAGCTTACGAGACCAAATTAACAATGTAGTACGTGGAATTGCCATTTCGAAATAGAATCAACTGGTTATTTAACTGATCATTTGGTCTGGTCTCGTTAATTTATGCGTTGCTAGATATGCAATGAATTACATTTTGTTCAGTTTTCTGAGCATTCTAACTAGCTTTCATGACTTGCTAGAAACAATGGATTTCAAGCTAGTATTGAAACGCAAAGCCGATAGCTCAGAGTGCATTATTGAGGAGGGGCCGAACCGACCGCTAGGTTGCGGGAGTAATGAAGTAGAAATGACGGATGCAGTCTTTAAACTCAATGATAAGGACACACTTGAGTGTAAGGTTTGGGTTGAGACAGAAATGCTGTCCCCGTTTGACCTGGCTGCTAGCTGGAAGGCTCAGCAGGAGAATCTTCAGCCCTCAAGGGTGCGAGGGACCTATGATGTCGTTATGGACGCTGTGACTGAATCCAGGGCCAAGGTTTGAATTTCTTTTAACTGCTTTATATCTTACTTCTGTATTGTGGTGTTGCTGCAAGAAATTAGGAAATTGTAAACCTAATCCTCCAATAACCTTTCAATGAATAGTATAGTTACTTATTTTGCAAAAACTGAGTTTATTTTAAAGTAGTGTTTGACCGTTCACAGCATCTAGCTTCCAGCCTGCTCTTTGTTGTTTAGTACAATACCAGAGAGAGTGCTGTCAAATAGATTGACAGCTTGAGTTAGCTTGATACTTGGTTGTGGAAATCATGTCCGGTTCCTAGCAAAACTCACTTGTTTCAACAAATTCTCATTTCCCATTAGTTGATGTAGTGAAACGATTTGTTTGCTCAAAAGGGTAATGTGAAATTGACCCAGTACCCAGCAGATATGAGAACATAGATTGACAGTATCTCTTATGTCTTACTTTGGCGTTTCAGTTCTTGTCTATTTGTACAATGTAACCTACTCCCTCTGGCCATCACTTTCTTTGAGATTCTTGACCATTAGCTTCTGTCTCAATATTTAAAGTTTATAATATTATGAAAATATTTTTATAAGGAGTTCCCATATTACTCTCGTGGTCAAATGTCAAAATGTTTGATGGCATGCTTCCCATGGTTAGTTGGTGACAAGAAGTCGTAATCAGTGGAAGTGTTTGAGTAATGCTATTAAGAACTCAGAATGCTGACAAGTTTTACGTTTAAAAGATCTGCAAACATTTAAATTGTATTAAGCCAATCAGCAAATATAATGGTAAAAACTTGTAGTGTAGGAATTTAGGAAAAGACCAAATGCACTTGACGTAAGATATTTAACGAGTATGGAAAAATATTTAATTATTTATGACCTAAAAGCTTTGCTGGCCTAACTAATGAAGACAGCCCCACTCCCATGTCCGAAGCTGTCTTTCTGTGAAGTGTGATAACCACATTTGGCAAAATATATCAAAGTGTAAATAAATAGGTTCAAGCGTCCTTCTGAAGGCCGTAACAGTGTGAGTTCCTGTGTACTTTCAGAACAATTATCTTCCTGCAAAGATTTTGCCTATATTTCTATTAGCACAGCAGGTGGTGCTTTCTTTTCTATTCTGCCAATTTTATGTTTTTCCTTCAAGCAGAATGACTTCGCTTCTGGTTTGGAGCTTGATTTAGAGAAGTATGTAGTTCCAACAACACCCAACATGGGCTCAGGTGTTGCTTATGCAGCTAACTTGACTGAGGATCCCCGCTTTTTATTGGACACCGGTATTTCTTCAAACAATGATACCACAATGGGCAGTTTGCACAACTTGGTCAAAGGCGATGCATCCCCGAACCATTATGCTAACACGAAGAAGGTATGACTTAGTTTTCTCTGTTCAATTGACAGTTGGCTGTTAGCTCAAAACCATGTAGCATTGGCATTTGCTCGTTTGTACAGTTAATTATCGAATGGTAGTTGCTGCCCTTTTTACTAAATGTGATAATTTGGGCAGCTTGTAATAGAAGTCACTTTCTTCAATAGTCAGATATCTGCTAACAGATGAGCTACTTTCTGTTAGGTCTTCAGTTCGTTCAGAGAATAAAAAAGAGTGGTTAAATTGATGAGATTATGATCCAGGAGAATGTGTTATTAACTATTATGTTGTATGTGCTGAATTATAAAATGTGATTGTTTACCAGCATGCTTGGAGCTTTTTCTTGGGGTCATGAAGCTACACTTTTTCTTTACTTGTTTGAACTTAGCCATATCAAATGTATATTTCTCGGTGAAGTCTCTTAGCTGCATCATTTGAATCACCAGATAATGGATGTGCATCTTAGGAGTAGACTTATCTATATATTTTATCGGCTGAAACTCATTTTATATGTACATGCTCCTTCTCCTGTAGATTTCTCGCTTTCTATGTCTATGAACTGAAACATTGCAATTCTTTTCTGTATCAACTGAGAAGCTATTATTTGTTTATTTATACTTTTAACTTGTTGTGGTTTATGCTCATGGGGAATGAGGACTAAAATGTAACCATGACTAGTAAAACTAGGATAGTAGAGAGAACATGCATTTGTTAGGCTTCCCAAAGCTAATGATCTAAGGGCAGCCCGGGGTTGTACGGACCATAGCAAATGTTCCTGCTAAGCTGCTCTGGCTGAGACCCTGTTACATATACCTTCATTTATGTCTGGTAGCATGGTCATTTAGTCAATAGCTCAAGGTGGCGATTGCATCCTATCCAGATTATAAAGAACTCTTGAAATATATATTTCTACATTTTCCTGCATTTTGGATATAGTGGCTCTATCAATATCAACACTTAGCAGTTGTAATCAAAATAACAAAAAAATGATTCAGTGTGCAAAAAAATGATTTATAACTTATGCCTCAGGATGTTAATGGAAGACATGCACCGCCACAGGAAGAACAGAGGGTGGTCTTTGTTGATAGAGGTGTTGGTTCACCAAGGTTTGCTAGACCAAAAAATGAAATCATTTCAACGAGCAACATCAAGCAGGATTCTGAAGCAAAGGTTGTACCACACAGCATCCCACATAATATACAAAAATCTGGAAGTGTGGTATGTACACTGTTGAGCTTTTTGAAATGTGCTAAATAGGTTGTAAGCTTTAACCTACTGAAACTTCCATTTTTCCATTATGACAATTTATGCAGAGGATACGCTGTGATTAGTTTTCTTGAGTCTTAAAACTACAGTACATGCGTAAATATTTTGGATATATACATATGTACTCATCATTTTATTCGTTTCAACCTATTATATATCATATATAAAATCCATTCATTTGCTATTATTTTAAAATTAAAATTTTACCCCCTGCCATGTATCTTGTACTTTGAAGTTTCTTCCCGTGTCAAAAGTAGATGTTTTCATTTCTGTCATCTGAAGTTCTGTCAACTTTGGCTATCAGGGCATGCCAGCAGCAGAAGGAGCTGTTGCAGCAGCAGCTGTAGCTGATCAGATGTATGGAACAAAAGAGGACCGCAAGTTGGTCATTGTGCTGGTAATTTTCAAAATTTTCAATGCATCACTTTACTTAAAACATCTACTTTGGTATTTGTTGTGGTTATTACTTGTCAGATGACTTTACTTAAGCTACAAATGTGTCTTTGTTTCCATGAAAAAAATATTCTCCGTGTAAATTATAAACCTCTGAGTTTCATACTACCTCCGTTTCATTAAGTAAGGCGTATATTTTTAGTCAAAAGTCAACAGAGTCTAACTTTGACCAATCTTATAAACAAAAATATGAATATTTATAAAATTTGATAAACATACAATAAAAATATATACTATGGTGAGTCTATTAATGTTGATTTGATATTCGAAATGTATATATTTTTATCAAAATAATCGGTCAAAGTTACACTATGTTGACTTTTGACTAAAAATATGTGCCTTACTTTAAGAAACGGAGGGAGTACTATCTAAGAAACTCACCAGGAAAAATTCGTTTGCTACTAAGAGTGATAACCACCTATTTTAACTGGTTGCTAACCGATTCTACTAAATTAGATTTGAAAGGTTTATCCTGGTCTGTCTGTGCTTCATTTTCTAATCTTCAAAAGTCAATATAGTACACTGCCACTAATGTTCGACAATATTTTAACAACGAAGAAGGTGCAGCACTACCTCAGGATTTCCTTTGTGTGGATCATTGCTCGGTTATATATATTTATGTTTGAAGAGATATGAATATAGTTAAATATGGTTATAATAATTCCTCTCAACTCCTTGAAGCATTTCTTTTGTGTCAACTTATCTTGGCTGTCCTTTTGTAATCATATGATGATACTCTAGGTTGGGTTGCCAGCTCGTGGTAAGACCTTTACGGCAGCTAAGCTTACAAGGTATCTCCGATGGTTAGGTCATGAAACAAAACACTTCAATGTTGGAAAGGTGAACATTTATCTGAAGCTAGTTTTGCAGATAATCGCACATATTCATGGTAACAGTCACTAATCCTGTGTATGTGTTTGACATTTCAAATGTAGTATCGTCGGCTGAAGCATGGTACCAATCAGGTACTTACTTTTTTTTATGTGCCTATAATCACTGGCATTGCAGTACTTTGCTGGTAGTTTTCTTCAGAAATGCGGAACTTGTAATTTTTATTCCCAACAATTCCAGCGTAGGATTTCATTCACTCATGCGGTATTTTGAATCTGAATGAACTTGATTCTGTGATCTTATGACCTAATCTATTTGATTAATGTTTGGGAAGAGTTCTCTAATTGCATTTTCGTTTGAGCAGACTGCTGATTTCTTTCGTGGAGATAACAAGGAGGGTGTGGAGGCACGTAATGAGGTTGGTGCGTTGCTACTATCGCGATGTCGATAGTCAAAAGTAACATGGAAATTATAAGCATTTATGTTGAATCTAGAGCAAGGGCAATACTGCTCCCTCTTAAGTCCAAATGTGAAATATTTTGGACAATGACATGGTTTAATACACTACTTTGACTATAATTTGTATCCAGTATGCTGTTACAGTTATGGAAGTATGTTTCATAATGAAATAGGTAATACCAATTTCAAGTGGATGACCTAGAGTTCGACATCCTTCTGTATATGTTATGGTCAGATCCAAAAAATGTTTTCCTGAAGGAATACTTTACTTTTCGTGAATCTAGTGTGCGTGCATTTTCAAACATAGCAAACCTAATGCTTTCCACGAAACATGTATTGCTTATATTATCTGCTAAATTATGTCTTGCGTTTTTCAGGTGGCAGCATTAGCAATGGAAGATATGCTATCGTGGATGGAAGAAGGTGGCCAAGTAGGGATTTTTTGTTTGTTTGTGTGTTATTCCCTTATTCTTTTTTGGCAATTGATTTCTGCCGGTCTGCAGGTTGGTATTTGTGATGCCACAAACAGCACAAGAAATCGGAGGAACATGCTGATGAAAATGGCTGAAGGAAAATGTAAGGTACAATTAAATCAGCAGTAGCTCTTGGGTATCTTCTTTGTTAATTGAACCATTTGGATCCTGCTAGTAAATAGCTGATCGTTAATCAATTGTTATACCTGTGACTCCTACACTTTTCAGTGTCACTGGCCGCATCCCTGCATTTTTTTTAAATGGCACGTCAAACCATTTACTACGTGACACGTTGCAGATAAACTCCCAAGGGCGAATGTTGTTCCAGTCCTTGTTAACATCTTTCTTCTTGTTGTGGGTCTTAAAGTAATAATTCGGTGTGCCCATTTAGTGATTCTCATTTTAAAGGGCGAGTTTCTAAAAGCATGCTCTTGTAAATTAAGTCAGAAGAGAGTTACAAAATTTAGTCAAGAGTTCTTACTCATAATTAAAATAGTAATTAGTATTAGTATTATTATCTGGAAGACTGGAATAATCAATATCTTAAGAGTAAATTGACTTCTCGCACCAGCTATTTTGACTTGAGCTGCACCAAATGCTAGGTCTAAGTGACCTGTTTCACATACTGCCAATTATTTTGGCATTGTGCACACCTAACATTACCCATAGTATTCTGATTTGAGTTTCATAAAAAGCACCATGGAGATCAAACCCACACATATGCACTATGCCAAATAACTGTACAGTTTGCGATCTAATTGTCTGCTTTTTAATATGTTGGCCGTTCCTTCTACTTTCCAGATCATCTTTGTGGAAACAATATGCAATGATCAGGATGTTCTTGAGAGAAATATTCGCCTGAAAGTTCAACAAAGTCCGGATTATGCGGAGCAGTGAGAAACATCTTGCCTACTTGCTTGCCGACATCATATAAATGCATTTCTGATGTCAGTGATGTTTATGTTACAGAACGGATTTTGAAGCTGGTGTACGAGATTTCAAAGAGCGGTTGGCCTATTATGAGAAGGTCATAGCTTTTGAATTGTCCTGTGCGGGAAACTTTCTTATGCATAGAACCTGGAAAGGTTATGTCCAACAATTTAAAATCGCTGCAGGTGTATGAACCAGTCGAAGAAGGCTCATACATAAAAATGATCGATATGGTTAGTGGGAATGGGGGCCAATTGCAGGTATGTGTTGAACAGTTAATCACACCCATGTTAAATGTAGCCAACAGTTCAGTTTCCGTTTGATACTATTGTATTTGGTGTTTTTTTTTGAGAGAGAATGCTTGCTTTTATTTTGTGACAACCGCATACACATTAAATATATAATCTAAAGAGTTGGTTCTCTTCATGGTTGGTTTATAAAAAGTAATATGTGGACTAGATGCAGTTATACTGTCATTGTGAAGACGGTATTAACTTGCAATCTTTGCAACTAGTTCCCAAGATTCTAATGTATCCACTACTTTCTTATGCAGATTAACAATATAAGTGGCTACTTGCCTGGACGGATTGTTTTCTTCTTGGTATATTTCTCCAAAATATCTGAACTTTTTCTTACCACACCTTACGATTAACTGCTCTTTAAAGTTCATTATGGTTATAATTTCCCATACATCTAATGCTAGATCAAATTGTAATGAGTCCTGTTTAGTGATTCAACTATGCAAGCATCTGTCTTGGGTTTCTCTAATTTGACACCTGTATATTTGTAACTAGATTTTTCTCATTGTGCTCTGTACTTCACAATTGATGTTGTATAAGACCCCAGGGGACTTCAATGGGAACATGTTTTATTTTGGTTATCTTTCGGGCAATTGAGCACTACCACCTATGGTCAATACAGCTTACTTCTTCCCATGTTTACTCAATTTTCCAATTGATAAATGCATAATACCAATGGTCGTCCTCAACACCATGCTTGTTTTCAATATATTGGGTTAGTTCCGTTTATTTCTGATATATTAGTTGCATGTAGTTAAGTGCTATGCTACTGTTTTGTATCTAATGCTACTTGTGTTGTTAACTGACACACTTTGTTGTTACAGGTGAACTGTCATCTTACACCTCGTCCTATCTTGCTAACTCGGCACGGGGAAAGTTTAGATAATGTCGGAGGAAGAATCGGTGGAGATTCATCTTTGAGGTCTTCAATATATATTTGTTCTGCAGTTTTATCATTTAGCTTTTGCTGACGCTTAGTTAGCTTGGTCCTAGTATTGGTTTGCTCTTTCTAGTTCTCGAACGTTTTTTGCTCTTTCTAGTTGAGTGCCTTGATGTTTCTTAGACTTCTGTTGATGTGCTTTTCACATATGACACCTCCAGAGCGTTTATAATTATCTAAACTGGATTTGTGATTGATCTGGTGCTATACATATCAGTAACCTCTATTTAGTGCAAGATTTTGGCATTCATATCTGTTTACATTAAAAGGAAAATTAAGAAGGGAAAAGAATGATGGATTATAGCATGGGTAGCACTAACTTAAATGCATTACGATATTATCATTCCACAACCTGGTCATTACATGTCTGGGCACAGTACTTTTCCATACATGCTTTCTTTTCGTCAATTCTCTATACTATCGCTTCACCTGGCTGAAAAAAATGGTTTGCAGTGAGGCTGGGGAGATTTATTCAAGGAAACTTGCAAGCTTTGTGGAGAAGCGACTGAAGTCTGAGAGAACTGCCTCTGTAAGTATGCCTTTTTTTACTACCGTTGAGAAACAAACCTGCTTGCTAACTTATGTGCAACATCCGATTCAGATATGGACTAGCACACTCCAGAGGACAATATTAACAGCACATCCAATCATTGGATTTCCAAAGGTAGGTTGTGATCGATAATTAACATAGTCCAGCAAGATTTATCTGCCCCTACTTGTACCTCGGAAAACTAAAGGGTTTTCCCACATTTGTTGTAGATACAATGGCGTGCCCTTGATGAGATAAATGCTGGCGTCTGTGATGGGATGACATATGACGAAGTAAAGAAAAACAAACCTGAAGACTATGAGTACGTAAATCCATTGATCGCGTTGCTCGTTTTTTTTCTTGAAACATGGCATGTCACAAGTTGTTGACTGTTGCACCTATAAAATGTTAGTAACTCCATATCCCGCCAAGTAGGGCTGTGCAAATCTGAGACCGGTGGAAACCGTGGGAAACCGGAAGGTGCATATACTTCATTTCCTTTCACAAAGCTAATCCCAACCACCAGTTTAGTACAAAAAAATGAACTAAGCTGAAACCGGGTAAACCGTCAAACCGTATTTGCCCACCCCTACCGCCAAGTAAAATAGGTCCTACCATGCCAAGCTTTCACAATTGTGAAGTGTACATCAGTACTAATATAACTAGTGAAGTACACAAACCATGCCTTTGCTGAGCTAATCAAGACTTGAAGATGCTCAGTGATTTGTGGTAACAGTCTGAGCAATTTCATGCAATCTGATTCGAGAATCACACTTTTACTTATGGATTGTTCTATACAGTATTTTAGCCTGCAGTTTTGCACTTAAGTCTCTTAGATACTGCAATGGCTCGCTTGTCGAATGGCTTACTATGGTATATGGACACAGCATGTGTCAGCCTATACAGTTAGCAGTCCAGTAGTCTCTGGCTCTCTGCACATCCTGTGGCCCGGCAACTCTGTCTGATATCTTATGGTTCCTTAATTTCTTGAAGATTGATTTACCTGTATGTATCTGTTTAGATCGCGTCGCAAAGACAAGCTGAGGTATCGTTATCCTAGAGGAGAATCGTATCTCGATGTCATTCAGAGGTTAATCCTGGTTACTTGATACACTATCGCATGCCTCTTTACACAATTCAACTAGTGTAATTCTTGTACATACCTCTCTTAATCTTGGTAGTTTTCTCTGTTCAGATTAGAACCTGTAATAATTGAGCTTGAAAGGCAGCGTTCGCCAGTGGTAGTCATAGCTCACCAGGTAAGCAAGTCCAGCGTTTTCAATATTCTGAACGTTTTCTTACTGCAATAGTAAAGGATGCATGAGCGAAACTCTTGCAGGCTGTGTTAAGGTCACTATATGCGTATTTTGCGGACAAACCACTGGAGGAAGTTCCTAAGATTGAAGTAAGCACGTGTGCAATATCTTATGATATCATTGCTACCCTTGTTCATCGTGACTGAAATCAATTGTTCATGTAGATACCTCTTCATACAATTATCGAGATAAAAATGGGCGTCACTGGTGTTGAAGAGAAAAGATACAAACTCATGGAGGCAGTAAATCCCACGGCCGGGATCTAAGACGTGGCCCATGGCAAAGCAAACTGCTCGAATAAATCTTCTGATGGTACCGTAGCCTGTAGATGATGCTCAATTGTATCACTATAGTCTACCATTGAAAAGTGAAGCTATAGTTCAAAGTGAATTATCCGCTGTCAGGTTTAGCTCATAGATGACTATTTCAGCTTCAAATTTTGGCTGGCGATGTAAAGATTCGCTCATTGCAATCCAAATGGATTTAGTCTTTTTTCAGTTGTGATTTCTTTTGTTCAAGATTTGCATGTGACGCCCTAGATGCTAGATTCGGTAGTCAATAGGACAAACGAGTATTCCTTCAAAATAGTTGGGTGTGTGAAAAGTAAGTCCAATGTGACACGGATCGTATGCATGAGAGGTTTATGGGTTGGAGAGTATGGCAACAGATCTTTGTTCGTGTGTTGATCAGTGGGAAGGTGGAAATCTAAGTTAAGTAACATATGTCATTCTTGAAACGGCGAGCGTACTACTGAACATCAGAAAGCTGTCATCCAGAGAGATCCTTTTCTTTTAATCTTCTGCTCTTGTTGTTGTGGTTTAGTTCGCTAGCTGGTTTATAAGAGCAGCCGTGCTTCATTACACATTTACACTCCACACTCCCCAGTGCAACCACCTCACACTGAACATCAGGCTAAACAGCAGCCTCTCGATCGTTTCAGTTCAGTCCACCCCCCGTCGTTTGCGCGCCATGTCCAGCAGCAAACCGGACGGCCCGATGGCCAGCGAGCACTGGAGCGACGGCGAGATGTCGGCTCTAGTCGAGGCGTGGGGCAAGCTGCACCTCCACCGCAACCGAGGCTCCTTCCGCGTCGGCGATTGGCACCAGGTGTGCGACGCCGTCAACGCCCACCGCGCCGCCGCCGGGTTCCTCTTCAACCGCAGCCTCGTCCAGTGCCAGTGGCGCATCTACGCCCTCAAGTCGCAGTACAAGAAGGAGCTCGCCAAGGGGCAGCCGACGTCGGGGTGGCGCCACTTTGCCCAGCTCCGGGCATTCCTGGCCGACCCCGACAACAGCCCGCCTCCCGGCTTCGCCGCCAAGATGCCGTCGGCGTCCGTCAAGGGGAAAGAGGTGGTGGAGAAGGCGAGTGACGGTGCGAGTGGGTCGGTCGGGAGGAAGACGGTCCCGGCGAAGCGCCACTTTTCCAGCCTCCGGGACATCCTGGACCGGTCCGGCGGCCCGACTCCCGGCTTCCCGCCGAGGATGCCTGCGACTGCCAAGAAGCAGAAGGAGGAGGTGAAGGGAGAGGAGGAGGTTGGGAGAGAGCATGGGGCCGCAAGCGCGGGGTGCAACCCGGCGATGGTGGTGACGGAATTGGCGGCGGTGACGACGAAGCTGGCAGCGGTGACGACAAAGCTGGCGGAGGTGTACGAGCGCGTGGAGATGGAGAGGCTCAGCATGGAGAAGGAGAAGACGGCGATGGAGAGGGAGAAGGTGGAGGCCGAGAATCTGGGAGAAACCGACGACAACTAACGAAACATGGTGAGAACAAGTCGAAGTCTCGTTGTGTTTACTTGCGTGTTCAGTTGTTTCTCAAGTTTGATTCCGATTCTATTTTGCAGGCGACCCGGCGGCGCGATCTAGTCTGCCGAGTGCCGACCATGGGAGAACGACCGTAAACGTTTGGTTTGGTGTATGGAGGCTGAAGTTGGTAGATTAATTAGTGTTTGCTTTAGTTTAGCTTGTTTAACGCTTAGTTTTACTGCGGATGTCAGAGCGCCTGTGCTGGCCATACTTGCGCATTTACCATGTTATTACTGTACTACTAGTTCATTAGTAATAAGTTATTAGTATATTATCCTTTTATTTAATGTAACCGCGTGAATTTTAGAGGTCAATCCATGTTTACCATGGGTCCATGGCGAACTTCTAATTAGCTTACCCGTGGTTCTCCAGCATTCGGGCAGTGTCGAAGTGAACGTATTTGCCACTAAACCTGAATCCCCTGCGGTACTGCACTGCACGGCGGATCTACTATCTTCGGTACCCACAGAAATGTAGTACAGCCCCGCATGAAAAGCGAGGCTATAGTGCAAAGTGATCAATTATCCGCTGTCAGGTTTAGCTCATACTAGATGACTAGTTGAGTTTAAAAAAAATGGCTGGCGATGTGAAGGTTTGCTCGTTGCAATCCAAATGGATTTAGTCCTTTCAAGTTATGATTTCTTTTTGTTCAAGATTGCATGTTGCGTCCTAGCTTAGATGTTAGATTCAGTAGTCAATAAGACAAATGAGTAATTCCTATAAAAATAGTTGGGTGTGTGAAAAGTAGGTCGCTCATGACACGGATCATATGCATGAGAGGTTTGTGAGGTTGGAGAGTATGTCAATACATCTTTGTGTTGATCAATGGGAAGGTGGTGATATCTAAGCTAAGTAATAACATTAGCATATGTCCTTCTCTTAACGTCGAGCGTACCACTGAACATCAGAAAGTTGTCATGCTCGTAGCTAGAATCATCACGTGACATCCAGAGAGACCCTTTTCTTTTAATCTTCTGTTCATGTTGTTGTGGTTAAAAGCAGCTAGAATCATCACGTGACATCCAAACAAACAGCTGCTTTTGTTTGGGCTGCAGCTTTTGAAAAGCAGCTGTAGCTGGTGGGCTGTGAGAAAGCAGCTGTTGAAAGCAGAGATTTGATGTTTGGCAAAAGTGCTGTTGGCAGCTTTTGCTGTTGGTTTTATGAATGAAATGTCTGGAATGCCCCTGAGTACTCAAAATGTTATATAAGTGCTGGTTTGTAGCCAAATAGTTGTTTTGACTCATTTTATTCATACATACCATGTTTAAGAGCTAAATTATCTCAAATTATTTATTTTCTCTAATAATTAAACCACATTTTATTCTCTAATTTTGATTAAATATATGTAAACAAATATTCTAAACATATCATAGGGGTGTAGTTACAAGATATAAAAACGACTCAAGAGAAAACTAAAATTACACAGCAGTCCTCAAACTTAGCAGAAAGGACCCTAAACAGAAAAAAAAACTTGCAATCCTGTCCTTCTTCTCCACCGGAACCACGGCGAAGAGCAGCTGCCTGGTTCGGAGGAGCTCAATCGCCGGAGATGGTCACCGGGACTGCGGCTTACAAGATACGGCGAGTCGGCGAGTTGGCGGCTCCTTGAAGAGTTCCTGTCCCCGGCGGCGGCGGCCGAAGGTAACCAGAGCGACCAGTGGTAGTACGAGGGCGGGGCGGCCGAGGCAGGGCAAGGCGGCGGCGCTCGAGGAGCTCCTGGCGTCTAGGGGAACGGTGGTGGCGGCGGGGAACGGTGGCCGCGGACAAGAGATGGCGAGGCGGCGGCTCGAAATGCTCCTGTCGCCGGCGGTCGACGGAAATGAGATGGCTGATAACCCACAAGTATAGGGGATCGCGTGTAGCCTTTTCGATAAGTAAGAGTGTCGAACCCAACGAGGAGCTAAAGGTAGGATAAGTATTCTCTCAAGTTCTATCAACCACTGATACAACTCTACGCACACTAAACGTTTGCATTATCTAGAAAATAAAACTACGGTAGCAATACGGGTATGAGAGTAGTTTTGCAAGATAATAAATACAAGAAAGTAAATGTTAGTGCTGCAGCAATAAAATACACTAAGTAACCATATACTAACAGTACCATGAGTGTGGAAAAGTGGTGGTAATTGTGGTGGCTTTGTCCAAGATTAATTAGTGAAGGTACTTGGTTCATTGTCTTCGATGCAGTTTTCTATGTGGGAGAGGCTAAATATACATGCACTCCACTACTTGGGATTACAAGTACTATATGATTGGATTGTTAGAAAGCATCCGCAAATACTAACAATGCATTAAGGTTTCCCCAACCATAGCCTTAAGTTCAAGGTCCTCTTACTCCCATACGTGCAACTAATCGGTTCGCGTTCTCAGGTTTCTGTCACTCCGGCAGAACTTCCCCGCTTCGTTACAAATACTACCAACCCTAGGGTGTTTGATCCATGCGCGCACAAATATAATGGACACCAAAGGACAGCACCATATAGACATACAACTCTAATGAACCTCATGCATTCAATTAAGCAATCAAAAGACAAATAAACTACGGAAACATGATGTAAATCATAGGATAAATATTATAGCATCAAACACCATGTTTACATAGGACGGTACAGAGGTTTGTGGGAGGATGAACCACTGAATACAAGGAGGAGATGGTGATGGAGATGGCGGTGAAGACGGCGGAGAGGGGCAGCGCGCGGCGCAGGGCGGCGGCGGCGCCGGCGGTGCGGGGAACTCCTTTCCCCGCCGCCGGCAAGCTTGGGGAGCGCCGCCCCTTAGCCTCCCTCCTTCATGGCTTCTTGGGAGCCCTCCCCCATGGAGATGGGATCCATGGGGGAGGCAAAAACGTGGCTTTTGGTGGCTGAAATTCGTGGGTGGAGGAGTCCTCCACGAATTAGGTTTCCTCCCTTTATATATCTTCTCGGATTTCCGTCACCCCCTTTTAGGGTTCCACCAAAACGGGCCTACAGGCCGCGTCCGAACTCCGATTGGGCTGATCTCGGGCTTAAAATCTTCGTATGGAAAATTGTGACAACTTTCGTAACAGCCAGGTCTCCATACGTCATCTTCGAGGGTCAAACTGGCAATCTTCGTAAAAAGTTCTCAGACAGATTTCAGGAAAGTCCCAATTCGACTCCAACAAGGTTTCCTCTTGTATTCTTGATAATTTCTACACATCAAAGAGTAAAACAAGAACATTGTGCACTTTTGCAACTATTAGTAGGTTAGTCCAAATAAATAATAAACTTAATATAAAACAAGTGCTAAAAGCATAAAAATGGCATGAAACAATCAAAAATTATAGATACGTTTTGGACGTATCAACATCCCCAAGCTTAATTCCTGCTCGTCCTCGAGTAGGTAAATGATAACAAAATAATTTTTGATTGTAAATGCTATGATCAGGTCTTTAACAATTGCATGATGTATGGATAATAAAACTTAGCAATCATGTTTCCTAATGAAAAGTATCAACGAACTAAGAGCTTATAACATGAAATTTATAAACATCAACAAGATTGTAATGACCATAATAAAGCATGATAGAGTGGTATCTCGCTTGCCCTTAATTGTGGAGCAAAACATAAATGCCAAGGCACCTCTGAAGTTCAAGTGAAGACTAGATATAGAGATATCAAAGATAAAAGCATCATGGTTATACCTCAATTAATCGTATTCTGGGACAAGCACATTACACTAAGAACGACAGCTATGCTCTCGAAGAAGTGCTCAAAGAAAGGATGGTGACTCAACATAAAAATAAAAGATTGGCCCTTCGCAGAGGGAAGCAGGGATTAACACGTGCTAGAGCTTTTTGTTTTAAAAACAGAGGTAAAAATGTTTTGAGAGGTGTTTGTTAATTGTCAACGAATGGTAGCGGGTGAGAACAGTATTCTACCTGTCAAACGGACTTTTAAGAGCGGCTCCCATGAAGGACGTTATTTCTACCAGCAAGGCAGATCATCCCTCTTTCTCTTTGGTTTACACACATTCAGGTATTTCACTGTTTGTCATTGCTTACTGATGAATCAGGGCAAAAGTGTGAAGAGAATTAATTGGTTAAAGTTGTAATTAATTGGGACTGGGCACCCCGTTGCCAGCTCTTTTTGCAAGTTATTGGATAAGCGGATGTATATGCCACTAGTCCAGGTGTAAAAGTCCATTTGACAAATAGAATAAAGAATAACCACACTAATTCCTCATGAGCTAGTAAACATTGACACAAAAAGAGAAATATTTTGAAGGTTTTAAAGGTAGCACATGCAAATTTACTTGGAATGGCTTGAAATACCATGCATAGGAATTTTTTGGTGGACTCTTTGGGATAACTTGGTTTTAAGGATTTGGATGCACGAGCAGCATTCCCGCTCAGTACAAGTGAAGGCTAGCAATAGACTGGGAAGCGACAACCACGAGAGCGATAACGGTCATAATCATGCTTGCGACAAAATAAAATTAACGGAGGCATAAAAACGATACTAAAACTCTGAGGCAAAATAGATCATCAAGGCTTAATTGACTTTTATTTTTCAGTCATAACATGTGTGAGCATGTGCCAAGTCGATTCAAGTGAATTATTCAGAGGAGGATACCACAATACCATACCATCTTATGAACAGGACAATGCATGTTGATATCAAAATAACATAATATGCACTATTAGCTAGTTGAGACTAACCATAAGAAAACATAAACTACTAAACAGTATTATTCACACATCATTTTTAAGTTTCAACAAGTAATCCATTAACCAAGTAAACATTGAAAACAGAGGATAAATAAAATATGTGACGATCCACTTATTAATGTAACTGGTGTTTGATGCTAAGATAAATAGATAATAAAATACAGCCGCTTCAAGTTTAGTTAAGTTCCTATGTTGCTCAAAAAACAAAGTTTAAAGGTTTGCAAACCGTGGGGTTATTGATGAAGAGGGATGCGGGGACATCCCCAAGCTTATGACTTTGGTAATTCTTCAATATTCCATAGTTTGGTGTTCCTTCATTCTCTGTGAAAAAACTTCAACACAAAAACTTTCCCATTCTTTTCTGCGGTTAGACATTAGTACAATAGATAATATTTCCCAAGTGCTACTATTAAACCAAATAAAATTTTGTTTTTAAGTTACAGAAAGGTTGCTTAAATGGCCAACTTATAAATGAAAGGTAAGAACCATTAAAAATCAAATGAAAACGAAAAGAGGCCACTCTTGCAACAAAAGTCAGAATCTGTCCAGAAAAACAGCAGCTGGAAAACGCAATTTTTAGGTGCACTTAAACATGCCCGAAATTTTAGCCAATTTTTGTACATGCAGAGGATTAGGTGCTACAACATCAGTAATTTTTTCGTGATTTTTAGAGCTTCCAGTAAAATATGAAAAATCGCGCAATAAGCAGTAGATACCGAAAACAGAAAATCACTTTTTACATATGTATCAACTAAGCTAAATGGATAAAACTTGGTACTTTATTTTTGATAAACTAAGAAACCAGAGGCTAAGCAAGACCTAAACATGCTAGCTACAGCAAGGAAAACTCTAAATAAAAATCAAAAGTAAAACCCAAATAAAATTAAAATAAAGAACCAAACAAAGAAGCAAAACAAAAGAAAATATTTTTGTTATTTTGAATTTATAAGTGAAAGTAAAGAAGCAATCGAAACCAAATAAGGAGCCTAATAAAACTAAAGAAGGTAAAACCAAGACATATAAAAGCAATTATAATACAAGTTAAGACAATACATATCATGTGGACGGGTAATATAGAGTATGAACGAGACAACCTCATGTTAGTTGATGAATAGGGGGATGACTCGGGCATCCCCAAGCTTAGATGATTGTATCTTCTTGAATATGTTCTTGGGATGCACCTACACATCCCCAAGCTTGAGCTCTTGCGTCTTCTTATTCATCTCATATCACCATATTGATTAGATCTTATAAGCTACATCCACATAAAACTTCACAAAACTCATTAGTAGGGTTAGTACTCATTAAATAAAATCCACTCATGTTCAAGCATTGACAAGTTTTATAATTTTTACTCAACATTAGCCACTGTATATACTAAGGTGTTCATGATTTCCGTTGTCCGTCGAAAAACTAATGAAACTAACAACACCAAGTACAATATTGAATAAACAAAGAAATCTGTCAAAACTGAACAGTCCGTAAAGATGGCATTCAACGAGATAGTTAAGTAGCTCAAATCGAAAAACTTTAGTCTAATGAAAGAAAGATAATAATCTCAGGTTTATGCACAAAAATTTCAAGTCAAAATACTATTCTGAGATTTATCACGATTTTATTTACAGAGAAGCACAAAATCTGTCTAAACAGAACAGTCAGTAAAGATCGAATTTTTCGACCTATCTACGTACCTTAAATCAGAAAAAGTTAGTCTAATGAAAGAAAGCTAATAAGCATCACTTTGCACTCAAGAAATTTCAGATCAAGATCACGTTCTGGTGATTTTAAACATTTAATACGGTGGAGCACAGAAAATCTGTTTCTGGACAGCAAAGTAAAACTATCAACTTTCAATTAACTAAAGACTATAATTAGCATTTTATTTTTATGTACAGAGGTATATACACAATATTTACAATATTTACATGTTTTTAATGAAAAGCTTCCATGGAAAGATTTGTTTTGGTTTCATAGGCATGAACACAAGTGTTCAAGGTCGACCCCCATTTAACCATTACTCATCTTTCCAATCACTTTTCTTTTTGAAAACGTTTTTAGATAACAACTACACCTAATTTTTTTTGTAATTCGCATTCCCTATCCATAGTAAGATAAAGAACAACTTTACTGAAAATAAAAACTACTTAGAGATAAAGCAAACAAGTGCACACAAGAACATTAACCTACGCTATGGCTCCCCGGCAACGGCGCCAGAAAAGGTCTTGATAACCCACAAGTATAGGGGATCGCGTGTAGCCTTTTCGATAAGTAAGAGTGTCGAACCCAACGAGGAGCTAAAGGTAGGATAAGTATTCTCTCAAGTTCTATCAACCACTGATACAACTCTACGCACACTAAACGTTTGCATTATCTAGAAATAAAACTACGGTAGCAATACGGGTATGAGAGGTAGTTTTGCAAGATAATAAATACAAGAAAGTAAATGTTAGTGCTGCAGCAATAAAATACACTAAGTAACCATATACTAACAGTACCATGAGTGTGGAAAAGTGGTGGTAATTGTGGTGGCTTTGTCCAAGATTAATTAGTGAAGGTACTTGGTTCATTGTCTTCGATGCAGTTTTCTATGTGGGAGAGGCTAAATATACATGCACTCCACTACTTGGGATTACAAGTACTATATGATTGGATTGTTAGAAAGCATCCGCAAATACTAACAATGCATTAAGGTTTCCCCAACCATAGCCTTAAGTTCAAGGTCCTCTTACTCCCATACGTGCAACTAATCGGTTCGCGTTCTCAGGTTTCTGTCACTCCGGCAGAACTTCCCCCGCTTCGTTACAAATACTACCAACCCTAGGGTGTTTGATCCATGCGCGCACAAATATAATGGACACCAAAGGACAGCACCATATAGACATACAACTCTAATGAACCTCATGCATTCAATTAAGCAATCAAAAGACAAATAAACTACGGAAACATGATGTAAATCATAGGATAAATATTATAGCATCAAACACCATGTTTACATAGGACGGTACAGAGGTTTGTGGGAGGATGAACCACTGAATACAAGGAGGAGATGGTGATGGAGATGGCGGTGAAGACGGCGGAGAGGGGCAGCGCGGCGGCGCAGGGCGGCGGCGGCCGGCGGTGCGGGGAACTCCTTTCCCCGCCGCCGGCAAGCTTGGGGAGCGCCGCCCCTTAGCCTCCCTCCTTCATGGCTTCTTGGGAGCCCTCCCCCATGGAGATGGGATCCATGGGGGAGGCAAAAACGTGGCTTTTGGTGGCTGAAATTCGTGGGTGGAGGAGTCCTCCACGAATTAGGTTTCCTCCCTTTATATATCTTCTCGGATTTCCGTCACCCCCTTTTAGGGTTCCACCAAAACGGGCCTACAGGCCGCGTCCGAACTCCGATTGGGCTGATCTCGGGCTTAAAATCTTCGTATGGAAAATTGTGACAACTTTCGTAACAGCCAGGTCTCCATATAACGTCATCTTCGAGGGTCAAACTGGCAATCTTCGTAAAAAGTTCTCAGACAGATTTCAGGAAAGTCCCAATTCGACTCCAACAAGGTTTCCTCTTGTATTCTTGATAATTTCTACACATCAAAGAGTAAAACAAGAACATTGTGCACTTTTGCAACTATTAGTAGGTTAGTCCAAATAAATAATAAACTTAATATAAAACAAGTGCTAAAAGCATAAAAATGGCATGAAACAATCAAAAATTATAGATACGTTTTGGACGTATCAATGGCCCGTCGTTCCCTGGTCGATTCGAGGGGCGGCGCGAGCGGGAGGAGGACAAGAATGGAGAGGCGGAGGAGAGATTGCTGGGAACGGCAGCCCGAGCGGCAGGGAAGGCGAACGGTGGCGCTGGCGGCGGTGAACCCTAACCCTAGCCGCCATGGGAAAGGACACGAGGGGAGGAGAGGTCGGGGAGACGGGGTATCGGGCTGGGCTGTGTCGGGCTAGGGGCTGTTGGCTGGTGGCAGTTTTCCGTAATGCTTCGGAAGTCATGAGGACACTTTTGTCCACCCTATTTCGGGAAGCTCGGGAAGCAGGCAAAAGCACCTTCCGGCCTGCTTCCGCGCTCATACGCTCGCCTAGTTCATTTCGTGACCGCGCTTCTCCGCAGCGCTTTTCTAATTTTCGTCGTTTGTTTGCGCTTCCACTTCTCGACGCTAAAAGCTGAAGCGGTAACAAACAGGCCCTTAGTGTGTAGCTGGTTCGGTACGTAGTTCCTTTAAGAGCAGCCGTGGTTCATGAAACTCCATACTCTACACTCTACAGTACAAATTCCTAGCTGATTGGTCTACTGTTAAAAGTGATATGATGCGTGCTATCCAACAATTCTCCGACCTTCGCACCGGAAGTTTCCATTGGCTCAACTCGGCGAACATAGTACTCTTGCCAAAAAAGGAGGGAGTTGAGGCGGTCTCCGACTACCGTCCCATTAGTCTCATCCATGCCATTGCCAAAGTTATTGCCAAGATGATGTCCTCCCACCTCGCGCCTCCCATGAACAACCTTGTTTCCAAGTCTCAAAGCGCCTTCATCAAGGGAGAAGTATTCATGACAACTTCATGTGTGTGAGAAACTATGTGCGAAGAATGCACCGCACCAACACGCCAACCATCCTCCTCAAGCTGGACATCAAGAAGGCTTTTGACTCCGTGCGGTGGTCTTTTTTGCTTGACCTTTTGCAAAGGCGTGGTTTCCCCGCAAAGTATCGGAATTGGGTGGCGGCCCTCCTTGTCACCGCATCCTCCCGCGTCATGCTTAATGGAGTTCCGGGTACGCCTTTATCGCATGGGAGACGTCCTAGGCAAGGAGACCCTCTTTCGCCGCTCCTCTTCGACCTCGTCATCGACCCCTTGCAACAACTTCTTGACTTGGCCACGACTAATGGAGACCTACATCGGTTGCGAGGTCGCGGTCCCATCATCCGCACCTCTCTCTATGCCGATGATGCGGCTATTTTCAAGGCCCCTATCAAGGAGGACTTTAAAATCTTGGCGACTATTCTTGAGGGTTTTGGAGAAGTTACGGGGCTGGTTACCAATGTGCTCAAAGCCAAGCGGTACCAATTCGGTGCTCCCTTTTGGATCTTAACGACGTCATGCAACCCTTCCCGGTTCAGCGCTGCACCTTCCCCATAAAATACTTGGGCCTCCCTTTATCCTATAGGCGCCTCAAGGCCATCGATGTGCAGCCCCTTGTTGACAAAGTGGCCTCCAAGCTTGTTCCATGGCATGGCAAGAATATCGCAACGGCCGGGAGAGGCACCCTTATCAAGTCGGTGATCACCTCGCAAGCCATCTACCACTTGACTCCTCTTGTGATCCCCCCGGGCATTTTACACTCGGTGAACAAGTTAGAAAGGGCCTTCTTTTGGGCAGCGGCGGAAAAAGTGTCCGGAGGTAAATGCAAGGTCAATTGGAAAATCGTTTGTAGGCCTAAAGACAAAGGCGGGCTGGGCATTATGGACCTCGACAAGTTCGCTAGGGCGCTTCGCCTTCGTTGGCCGTGGCTCCAATGGAAGGACCCCACCAAGGCGTGGATTGGCAAAGAAAACCCTTGCAATAAGGAGGACATTGATCTCTTCTATGCGGCCACCGCCATCACCATTGGTGACGGCTGCGCCGCAAATTTTTGGCAATCCCCGTGGCTTCATGGGCTGAAACCGAAGTCGGTGGCCCCTTCCATCTTTGCCATCTCCACTAGGAAAAACTTCACCGTGAATAAAAGAATCACTGACGAGTTTTGGATCACCAACATCAACATGGCCGAAGGCATCACCACTCAACACATCACCGAGTTCGTCAATCTTTGCACGAAAGTGAGCGAGTTCCATCTCGTTGAGGGAACGACCGATGACATCACTTGGAAGTTCACCACATCCGGTTTGTACAGGGCGGCCTCCGCCTACAAAGCACAATTTGAGGGCTTGACGAGATCCACTATGCCTGAGTTGGTTTGGAAGAACTGGGCGCCTCCCAAGTGCAAGCTCTTCGCTTGGCTTGTCCTCCAAAACCGGGTGTGGACGGCCGACCGGCTCCAACGCCGTGGTTGGCCAAACTGCGGTCTTTGCCAACTTTGCAAGAGGGTGGCCGAATCCGCCACACACCTTCTTTTCAAATGCCGCTTCACCATCCGCGTTTGGAACATGGTGATCTCTTGGCTCGGGCTCTCGACAATCGACACTAGTCAATGGCACTCTTTTAGTTCTATGCAAGATTGGTGGAACTTCGTCATCTACACCAACGGCACTCGGCGAAAATCCTTGGCTTCCCTCATTATGCTCGTATGTTGGGAGGTTTGGACGGAAAGGAATGCGCGCGTTTTCCGCCATATTTCCACCATGCAAACGGTGATTTTTGCGCGGATCAAATCCGAGTCAGCCTTGTGGAGCGCCGCGGGGCTAAGCACTTGGGATCCATCGTGCCGGGAGAGTAGCTTTTTGTGTGTTGTGCGAGCGTTTCTTTCTCGCTCGTATGGGTTTGTAGAATGAGCGTTCTTGCTCGTTCGTGTGGAGTTGTAAAACTTGTGTTATTCTCCTTCTTATTTAATCAATAAGGCAAATCTTTTGCCTTCCGTTTCAAAAAAAAAAAAGTGCCTCTCACTAAACACCACGCAAGTCAGTAGGCAGTAGCCTCTCGTTCCGTCTGTGCACCATGTCCAGTCCGGGCGTCCGCGGGCCGTGGAGCGACGGCGAGACATCGGCTCTCATCCAGGCGTGGGGCCCGATGTACCTCGCCTGCAGCGGAGGCTCCCTCCACGGCGAGGAATGGCGCCAGGTGTGCAGCGCCGTCAACGCCCATCGCGCCGCCGCCGGGCTCAGCTTCAACCGCAGCCGCCTCCAGTGCCAGAAGCGCGTCTACACCATCAAGGACCAGTACCAGAAGGAACTCGCCATTCGCCAAGGGGCATGCAGCCGACGTCGGGGTGGCGCTACTTTGCCCAGCTCCAGGCCTTCCTGGCCGGCCCCGACAACGGCGCGCCTCCAGGCTTCAACCCCAAGATGCCACCGGCGCCCGTCAAGGAGGAGGAGCCGAGTGGCGGTGCGAGTGGGTCGGTCGGGAGGAGGACGGTCCCGGCGAAGTGCCACTTCTCCAGCCTCCAGGACATCCTGGACCAATCAGGCGACCCAACCAGGATGCCGGCGACCGCGACTGCAAAGGAGGAGGAGGTTGGGAGAGAGTGGCCAGCGAGCGCGGGGTGCAACACCGCGGCGGTGGTGACGAAGCAGAAGATGGCGATGGTGAGGGAGAAGAGAGCCGTGAAGGTGGAGGCCCAGAATCTGGGAGAAACCGAAGACAAGTAGACAACTAACTAACTCACCCATGGTAAGAACAAGGCAAGTCTCGTTGCGAGCTAGACGTGTTCATTTTCTTGTGAAGTTTGATTTCGTTTTTGTTTTGCAGGCGACCTGGCGAAGGGATTTAATCTGCCAAAGATGGGAGACTGACTGTAAACGTTTGAGGTTTTGGTGTAGGAAGGCTGAAGTTGGTAGAGTGGTGTTTGCTTTGTTTGCATAGTTCATCTTCTTTTAAGCGTAGTTCTACTGCGGCTGACGGACAGCACTGTGCTGGTCATACTGCGGATTTACCATGTTATTACTGTCCTACTAATTCTTTAGTAATAAACTATTAGTATTTTATTTACGTAAGTTCAAACATGATACTACCTCCGATCCATATTATTGGGCATAGTTTTGTCTAGATACATATGTATCTAGTCTAAAATTTAGACTAGATACATGTGTATCTAGACAAAAGTGTGCCCACTAATATGGATCGGAGGGAGTACTTCAAAATGCAATAAAATGGCTGGGGCTTTTTTGCTCCTTTTCTAAAAAAAAATGTAAGCCCGTGAATTTTACTCCCTCCGTTCCCGAAAGAAAGGTATGATTTTTTTTTTCAACTTTTCGTCACAAAGAACAGCACGGGTCAAAATGAACGCATTTGCCGCTAAACCTGAATTGTAGAGGCCTCAATCTGTGTTTATTATGGACATGGTGAACTTTCCCGTTGTTCTCCAGCATTCGGGCAGTGTGGAAGTGAACGCATTTGCCACTAAACTTGAATCCCCTGCGGTACTGCACGGCGGATCTACTATCTTCGGTACCCAAACAGAAACGTAGTACAGTACCGTATGAATTGGCAACAGAAGGGAATGAATGACCGGCCGGCCGGAGCATCTCGGATTAGAAAAAGAGTAAAACACGCCAATTAGTTAAACTTGGGGGAAAATGTTTGAGTTCCCAACTCAGAAAATACATTTCAGATACACTCGACTGAGCTACTTTGGTTCAGAAGCACCTAACATGGTGAAATGACCCCAACTTTGCGTGCTGATGTGGTTGGAGGTTCGGCAAGATTTCTCAAGAATTGTACGTGGGCAATAATATTGCAGCGATAAATCACGTCAAAATAATAAAATTAATATTGCAGCGATAAATGCCCAATATCTATTTCTAGCCACATCAAGTTCCATGGATGGTTTCTGGCGAGAAGATCAAAGCCTCATACATTGCTGCAATTTTTTACGGCGGTGGTGTACATTTCTAAACCACTCCAGGGTCAAGCGGCCGAATAACCACACATGATGTCAGTTTTGTTTTATGATTGAATCTCAATGTTTTGTTCTCTGTAGGTCGACAAATTGTCTAGTAAATAATTGCGTGGACGATGGTCCTTGATCGCAGATGTGTTGTCCTTGATTGCTTCAAGGCCGTCCATGCGGAGGACGGGAGGAGGGGTGTAGAGTTTAGTGAACACCCTAGGGGACTTGTGCATTTTTGAATTGCCTGATGCAAAATAGACAACAAAGTCATATCAACGCCACACTTGGTTCATTTGAAACAAAATTGTTCACTTAAATGAGTTGATGGTCTTGGAGGTTCGTTTTCTGAGTTTGTGGATTAATACCAATCTCGTGAGCTTATGAAATGGCAGTGTATTTACTTATCGGATAAGAGTAAACATCACTTGAACCCGGGAGGGCTAAATCGCGGTCACCCTCCCGGCACGCCCCGCAAGGTTAGTTTTTAGACAACAAATAACAAGAACCTTGTCGTCTTCCTGATGCATCCATTTCTTATAGTGTTTTTATTACTTTATTACAACGTAAAGGTAGGGATTTTTGCATTTTATCGCGCCAACACGCACTTTTATGTGTATGTACTCATGAAGTAAAAATATTAAAGAGGAATTCCATATATGGTATTCTTATCAAGTATGGTATGAAATATGTTGATTAGGAGCACTTAATACCTTCCTTGGGGAAAAACATTTTGTTGGAAATAAAGAAGGAGAGAAAAGCGACTGAGGGGAAACATAGGAGATAACAACCGGCGATACGGCCGCGCCCGACCGTATCGCCGACCATACCACCTCCAGATCGACCACCTCGTCCAATACTTTAACCCTGTGGCCTCGGATTTCCAATCAGACGAGCACAACAGCCGTCACCATGAAGACAGTCCAGAAAACCAAGCCTCCGGAAGAGATCCGGAAGGGAAATCCTCAAGAGGCTGTCACCATCTTCACCACTGCGATCCGGAAGGCTAAGGCATCCATCTCCATCTCCCTCTCCATCATCACCATCATCGTCTCCTTCATCTACACTAATGAATCCTTCCTCCATCTCGTTGTAATTTCCCACCTTGTAATTGTGGATTTGCACTACTCGTACCATTTGTTCATCTTTCATTCATACAATTAATATGATGATGTCTTGTGCGTTCTCATGAGTGATATGTCTTGTGCTTTCATGAGTGATATGAGGAGAAATGTGAACTCTATAAACTAGAAAACATCGGCATCACATTCCTTATTCTTTCACCTCACACTAAAACACATAATTAAATGCATAAGAAATCAACAAAATTTCTAGACATCAGCAAGTGAATAAAAAAAGTAGAAATATCATATCATAGTTAGCCACTGTGCACTTCACATACACAGAGCAGAGTATGTAATGTATGGATACTATATCACATTTCAGCTCTCATGCTAGTATATGCTTTACATAATTATCCACTCAACTTATAGAGTAACCAGAAGTAGAGCATGCTCAAGAAATCATCAATGAAGCTAACATGAAAGAATAAATTCAACTAATCATGGTATAATCATCAGATATACCATATGTACATGATCAATACTAATAATAACCAATCATAATCTACATGTTTAAATATCTTAATATAAACACATGTCTAAATTCTAGAGCTAAATCAACCTAAATCAACTATACAAGAACAAAGCATATACCAGGAGAACATGTCACTTATTTAAGATGAATAAACTAGCAAATTGATCATGAAGGCAATAAATAATACATTCCAAAGAACTACTTAAGATCAAATCATGCAAGTAATGAAATTATTCAGACCTGCCCTTTTTAGGTAAACCATGGTATTTTGTATATACTTTGCATCCAAATGGTGCCTTAGCAGTTTAACCCTAAATGAATCATAGATTAACATAAGTAAATCCTTCATTAACCCTAGATGAATCAAAGATATAAATGGCAAAGACTTACCGGTTTGCTATGATTTGGAGATCAAACAAGGTGGGGTCGTTTAGAGTCGGGGCCAGAGTCATCATCATTGTCATCGCAGGAGGAACCATATGCTTCTTGGTTTGCCGCCATTTGGCACACTTGGGCTTCAATGTCGGCCAAGGAGATGGTGACGGCGGTGTTCAGTTCTGCTTCCTTCATCGCGCGTGTGGCATTAGATGCTCGAGCGTCGGGCCCATAAGGCGGTGACGGCTGCCTTCTCCCGTTGCTCATCCATCTCCCTTATGGCATCCTTGGATCATGTATATAAGTGCCTCCTTTTCCTCCTCCTCATCTCCTGAGGAGGAGGAGGCTCTCCGGCCTCCGGCGCGTCGTTGCCGCCCCGTGGCCTGGCCGGCCTTGCTTGTTCGGCACTCCGGTCGTGAGCCGTGCGCGTTAGCCCTGTTTTGACAATTTTTTATATTAAGATTTTTTTTAGATGTTGAATATTTTTGTGTGGCTGACAGGTGGGCCCACGTCCATACATGATGCCACCTCAGCAAATCGTCCACACGTGCTGCCACGTAAGACCTGCCACGTAAGACCTAACTGGTGGGCCACACCTATCAGCACGAGTGACAATTCGCGTTCAATTCGTTTTTAGCGCACATTGCAACAAATCTCTCGAATAGTGGTGGTTTTGAACGATTCAATCGTAAAGTGGTGATTTTTGGAATTTAGCCACAATTGTGGTGGTTCTATGGTAGCAACTCAAATGAGGAGGAGGAGGAGGAGGAGGAGGAGGGTGGTGCAGCCACGGAGCGAGAGGTGAGCGGAAGGAGGTGGCAATATAGTCATATCGATAACCGGAGCATTCGCCCAAGCAGTGAAAATCCCACATTTCCATCCATCGCGCGGCACACACGCCCCTTCCCACCGCCGCTCTTTTGAAATCAATCCACGCAGTGGCGGAGCCAGGAATTGAACTGAGCCGGGTCGAACAAATAAGCTCAAAAAAAATTTAGGCAGAAAAGTAAGTGTATTCAACACAAGAGAGGTCCAAATAGATTCAATTTCATATTTCATCAAGCACAACTACAAACTGACAACAAAGAACAGGAAAATTACATACAAAATAGTGGTACGTTTTGATAATATAGTATCATACCATTAAGTCGAATCCATGTTGGCAAGACAAAAGTGTCGAGGAAGATGACCTCTACGGTTACTATAGGAATAGAAACGTGGAACAATGGACAAAAATAACCATGAAGGGAAAGTAATTTATAAACTAAACATAGGAACTAACCATTTTGGAGATAGCGCCCCGCACCGAAGCAGTATGCTTTGCGTCGTAGCGCTCTAGAGTAAGGCGCCACACTTTCTGCCAGTTTAAAGACCATAGCGCATTAGGTTAGACTTAGAAAATTTTAGGTGTCCTCGATGTGCTCTGCTGCTCTCCGCTACGAAAATTTAGCTAGCATAGCGGCTAAAACTGAGGAGCTACACTGTGTATCAATCCTATGGCGCTACACAACGACTTTGAAATTTAGATGTGCAATTGTCTGCGATCACTCACTCACTCGGATCACGATATAAAGAAGGGAGATGGATCTGTTCGGAGTTGGCATGCATGCATGGCAGCTCGTATTGATCATGCGTACGATTTTTTTTCATGTGTCTCAATACGATTTGTCTCATATAAAGAAGGGAGATGCAGCTCAATACGATTTGTCTCATATGCATGTGGAGCAGCTCGTTTTGATGGATCAATGTGGCCAGCTTTGCTTCTGTTGCGTACGTCGCTCAGCTGGTCAGACCAGTTGTGTGCTTGTATCAGGCAGCAGCAAGCCGGGTCGGGTCGGCCGAATACAAGGCCGGCTGATCCAACCAAATCAAACCCAATACGAACAAACTATCATCCGTGCGACGCACCGCGGGTTCGTAGTAGCGCAGGACGGCAGGAGACGCCGGCGCACGGCACCACCGCAGGCAAGAGAGGACGCACCCCATATATAAGCGACGCAACCCACCCCACCCCACCCCACCCCAGGACCAGCAACGCAAGCGCCTTCACGCCTCCCTCCCCAAACCAGCTCCTCCGTCCGCAGGGACGCCCCGCGCGCGCCGATGTCCATGTCCCCCGCCACCCGCCGCCGCCGCCCCGCGCCGCCGCCTCCAGCGTGGACACCGGAGCCCTGGAGCGACGGCGAGACGTCCGCGCTGCTCGAGGCCTGGGGCCCGCGCCACCTCCGCAACGCCGGCGGGCCCCTCCTCACCGTCGACTGGCGCGCCTGCGCCGCCGCCGTCTCCTCCCGCCGCGCCGCCGCCGGCCGCGCGCCGCGCACCGTCGACCAGTGCAAGAACCGCATGGACTACCTCAAGAAGCGCCTCAGGGCCGAGCGCTCCGGGCCCTCGCCGCCGCCGCCGCTCTCGGGCTACCTCCGCCGCCTGCGCAAGCTCCTCCGCCAGGCCCCCTCGGTTCCGTTCGGCGTCCCGCACCGCCGCGCCGCCATGCCTCCCAAGGAGGAGGAACACGGGGCTCCTCTGCACCGCGACCTGCCGCCGGTGCCGAAGCGGCGGAGGACGGCGGTGGCGCTGTCGCCGGTGAGCTCATCCGTGGGGCAGAGCCACGGGAACGCAACCGCGGCCTGCACGGAGGTGGCTGCTGCTCTGGACAGGCTGGCGGGGACGTACGAGCGGGTTGAGGCCGCGAAGCAGAGGGAGGCGGCACGGCTGGAGGAGCGCCGCCTGGAGGCCATGCGCGACCTACAGATCGAGCGCATGCGGGTCCTCGTTGACGCCGCCATCCCCGCCCCCACAGATGCAGGAACCCCATCCGCCGCCGCCACGCCGGCGGCAGCATAGTAGTTGGTGAGTTTATTTTTCTTGTTGCCTGAGCCCCCGTGTGCGCTGCAGCATCTCACGACCTGGTTCTACCATTGCCCATGTTTCATGATTGCTGTTTCCTGTTTGAAATAGGACGCAAATCTGCACCTACCAGGAGCACTAGCTTGTGCATGATCATGGTAATGAGATCATTAATTTTGGTGAGACAATCATTATTGCTGGAAAGGAGGAGGAGTCTGCCTCAAATTGATTTTGGGATCCGTTCAATCGATTTTAGGGGCGACGCCATTATTTCTCATGAAACTACTCATGTACTGTATGCAATAGTGCAAGGCTCCAGTGGAACACCAGATGCAAGATTAGAGAGATGAACATTAGATACTGTTAAGAAGTATAGCAGTAATGATTTGTTTATCATGTGCATACGTATGTTATTCGTCAGTTCATACACTGCTTTGAATGGCATCTGCAGGATTCACAGTCCCCCTGACATTTTGTTTGGCTTATGTTTCTTGGCAGAGGATCTAGGACAATAGGCTGGCCATCAAGAATTCAAGATTGCAGATTATCTTTTCAGGAGATCATTGCAGTGGGGACAAGCTAGCCAATTGACGTCATGCTCTTACACATGGGTTTAGGTTACAGGAAAAGCTTAGCCAGATATAGGGATAGCACATGATGAGATTTTTTAGTTCAATGATTGCCGGTTTTACAGCAGTGCGAATTGCCTGAACGTATCGTTTTGCTTTTTGCGACCCAGACAGTCTTGTTCATAAGCGTACTGCTGTTGTCCCATTTTGTTTCCAGCTGACAAACCGTTCAGCTGTGAAACATAGTCGGTAAATATGATATTTCGGATACTTTTGATCCAGTGCTAGTTCTTACGTTGGTTCTGCTGGTATATATATGCTTGTACTCCCTCCGTTTTTTAATATAACATGTTTTAGCTTTGTCCACATGCACATGCACACAAATGAATGTGGACACATTTTTGTATGTATGTTCACTCCTTTTAGTGTGATATAGACAACATGTGTACCACCTAAAACATCTTATATTAAAAAACGGAGGGAGTATCTAGAATTCTAGATATTGTTGTGTTGCCGAAATTTTGACAGGCAAACGAACAGAAGTTCCTCGGCTCTCTTAACCGGGGGGAGAAAAGCAGCACGCCAGAACCGATAACAATTTGAAACATTCGGAAGTACTGGCATTTTGTTTCTCCGCGATAAAGGAAGCTGGGAAAAGAGCCGGATTCATTCGGGAATAGATCTAGGACTGGCCTAAAAAAAGAGTAGAAAAATCTGAGCATTAAAAGACCTTGTCAACAAACATAAGCATGTTATTCTTGGTGGCTTCATATTTTTACCTTTGGACTGCCGGGGTGCCTTCAAACAAGGTTGAAAACCTTTTCAAAGCTCTTTGGCGAACTCAATGTTGACAACTTGATCATAGATCTCACGCTTCAAGCATCGCCAAATCTTGTCAAGTGAGATGGAGTTGAGTTGACAATTGATCTTCTCGAGAGGGAGAAAATGAATAAAAACCACCACAATTGAACACAAGGCGACGATGAACCACCACCTTAGCGATTTGTGACACATAAATACTACTTTTGGGGCTATGTTGTGACAACGAGCACTGATTCGTCTAATTAAGTCGTTTAACACGTTTTCTGACAAGTGGGCTCCCTCGTCAGATCCGACATGGCAAAATCAGGATAATAAAATATTTAAAATAACCCGAAGTCAATGGTCTCCTTCCTCGCGCCCGGCCTCACCCGCGCCTGCTCCGGCGCCGTGGCCGTGCCCGCGTCGTGGCCGGCGCTCGCCCGTGCCCGCGCCTGCCCGGGGCGTCGATGTCCCCGCTCTCCACGGCGCGCCGGCCATCCCGACCTAAAGAGCCGCCACGCTCCGGCCATCCGCGAGCTCCCGGGCTACCTCCCAACCGCCGGTAAGCTCCTGTTCACCGGCATCGTCCGCCCGTCCCCGCCAGCGCGGCTCCCGGCCGCTAGCCCGCCTCCTCTCTGCATCCCGGCTCTCGGCCTCCATCGCGGCCCAGCGCGGAGCAGCACTGATGGAGATGGAGATTGAAACACGGGAGAAAAGGAGAGGCCGCGGTGGTGGTGGTGCGAGAGGCGTGGGCCGGGGAGATGGAGATTTTCGAGTCCGGGAGGAAGACGCGGCCGTCGGGAAGGGTGATGGGCGCTTCCACGCCGCACGCGTGGAGGAGCCGCTTGTCTCCGGCGCCGACCAGCACCGCAAGATGGAACACCAAGCCTGTGGCGGCGTGCGGAAGTCCGAGCCGCATCCAGCCCCACAGATCCCCGAGCCCGCGCCCACGCCTGCTGTCACCCTCGACCCCCGCGCCCGCCGTGGTCGGCGCCGGCGCCTGGCCGAGGTTCGAGCTCACGCGCGCGTGGCCGCCAGTCGCCCGCGCCCGCTCCTGGCCAGACTTGAGCTCGCCCGCGCGTGGCGTCTGGAAGGGCGCGACGGTGCCAAGGAAGTCGACGAGGCGGGCAGCGCGCGAGCGCGAGCCGAAGAAGAAGTCGAGCCCCCCAGGGGCCGAGGCCACGCGGATGGCGAGCGCGGCCTAGCCATGCTTGATGAGGAGCTGCTCGAGGTAGAGGAAGGTGCGGCGGTGGGCCTGGGCGCGGGCGCAGGAGTCGCAGAGGCGTGTAACAGCCCAAAGCTGAGAACCTAAAAACCTGTGTAATTTTTCCACTTTTGTGTTAATTGCATCATGGCATCCATGCATAAACTTGTCTCTCTTGAGTTAACACAACATTGGTATCGAAACGATATGGAGTTGCTAAAACAAAATGCCAAATTGCTCTAACAAATTTTCAACACAATGAAGGCACTCAAAGTTGCAAAACAAAATTTCTTGACATCTTATATTTGTCAAGGAAGTTCCAAGAGTTCGCAATATTGTTTTTGCCCTTGCTCCAAAATATTTAAATAGCAACCTTTGGAAAATTAGCAAAATGCTATAATCCAACACTTTGAACCAATGTTGTCAAAAACATTTTTATTTGGAGACACCAAAATTAGGGGAGCATCATATTGAGTTTGGGAGGCCACTGGAATTTTCTCACATTTTTACAAAATGTTTAAATGTCTCAATTAATTCAAAACATGTGCTGGTTTTAAATATAAAACAGGAAAAGGACCTCTTTGTAAATATGGAAGGACCTGTCCGTGTTGAGAACAAAATATGCAGGGGGTTATTCACGAAAATCCTTTCTTCTTCCCTGTAGCGACCGGGCGGCCGAGCCGCACCAGGTCGCCGTGGCCATGCCGCACCGTGCGCACGCACCGGGGCCCCCTCCTCCTCTGCTCTACCCTGCAGGAAGGAGAGCCACACGAGTCGCCGCCCTGCCCTATCCATCCCCGACCCCCTCGTGCCCGTTTCCCTCTCTCCCTGAGCTCCATGGCCGCCATGGCTGCCTTGCTTGCCGCCGGAGATTGAGCACACGAGGAGCAAATCGAAGCAAGCCAAAAGCTCCGCCGAGCCGTGCTCTACCTTCCTGCCAAAGGAATCGACCGGGGAGTTCTTAAATCGCCGCCGCCGTTCTCGTTTCTCTCCGCCGCCGCCGAGCTTCACCGGACGAGTTCGTCGCCGTACGTCCACCCCGCGCCTCTCCGTCTGGTCGTACGAGCTCGTGGTGAGATGCTGCACCTCTCCATGCCCTTCCCCTCCCCGCTCTCGCGTAGCCTCGCCGTGCTCGTGCGAGCACAGCACGCCGTCGTCGCCGTAGTCGTCGCGCACTGCCACCGTTTCTTTTTCCTTTCCTTCAGTTTCGTCAGTTGGAGCCGGAAACTCCGGCCCAACTCCGGTGCAACTCCGGACTGGGTCCAGTGGCTGCCGTTTTGGGCTGAGAATTTGGTGGACCGGAAACTCCGGCCCATGAGCACTTCTGGGACCGGAAATTCCGGCCTGGACAGAAAAATTTGTAAGTTTCTTTTTCTTTTTCCCTCTCGATAGCACATGTCCCCGCTCCCCCTCTCGCGTTTAGAGTTATCGATCTACGATAATTCCAGCATATCCATCCCCTTCCGCGAGTCGGGTACTTATTATTTCATCGTTAGAATTAAATATTAAAAGAATAAATTTAAGAGAGAAATTATAAAAGTAATAACTTTTCACCGGGACCTCAGAAAAATGTGTTCTTTATATCAAAATGCTCAGGAAAACATGAGTGATCCAAAATCTCTATCATCATGCATCATCGATCACAATTACAATAATGTGCTCTAGTAGTCATGACACTCATTAAGTTTTAATATGGGGTTTCTTCCAATTATGCAATAAATATAACGGGGACCCCATTTAACTTGTTGGTCATGTTTAAAGTTTCTAGGGTGCATTTAAAATGTCATATCATCATCCTTGTATGCATTGCACAATTGCCATGTGTTGATTGCTCTTCCGGTGTTTTTGTGCATCGGTAGATCAAGGAGGTGAAGTGCCACCCCCGTCTGTGACGATCCGTACTACCAGCCGTATCAACAAGGCAAGCGTAATCCCCCCTCTGAGCATATCTTATCCTATGTTTCCGCAAATATTTTCTCCACTATAATATTGCATGCGGTTCTAAATGTCAACTTTTGTCGGATTAGAGTATCCTATAGTTGCATTAATTTCCCTATGCCAATATCTGTTTCCCCTCCTATTATCCATAGGTTTGTGTTGTTGGCCGAGATACTATATGCTATGTGATGCTTAGCCATGCCTAGTTATATGCATAGCTGTACGATGGATATATGTGTTGTTGGAAACAGGTGTGAAATGTGAGATGATGGTGGAGAAATGTGGTGACAGGTGATAAGATGCTAAAAAGGTGGGGATGAGAGGCCACTGTGGTTGTGGTGCTTTGTCTCGTTCTCGCCGCCTAGGTGCGAGTTCTTTACCTCCCGAACCAAGACTGAGCGTGCAACCATGCGTGAGGCCTATGCATTCGCAGTGCAGGAACCCTCATAGACTAAATAACTCGAGCGGGGCTAGCCAGGGTCCTCTAGTTCGGCTTCCATTTGCGCGTGTGTGAGTTGGTGGGAGATCTGAGATGAGGATGGTGGTGTTAGGAAAATGAGTGGCTGTGGGGCGGGGTGTTGTGATCCTGGCAGTCCTACCGCCACTGATGATCCTGGAAAGTCCTTAACGAGGGAGAAGTCGACACCGCTCCCACCCAGCCGGCTTTCCAAGGAAGAGAGCTAATGCGCAGGTAATGGGCCGGACGGTACGCGTGGCAAACATTGTACACCCCTGCAGGGTTAAATCTTTTCGAAAAGCCGTGTCCACGGTTAAGGACAACTTGGGAAAGGACGATAAGATCATAGAATAACTTTAACGGAATGATTAAAAACTGGGTACTAGAGGTACCACTCAAGATTGAAGGTGAGCTTCCTCGAGGGTGATTCGGGGAGGTGCCTTTGATGAACAGGTACAGTGGTTGATGATGAAAGGTGATGAAAGAAAGAGTACTTCTTACCTCTTTTAAAATATTCTGATTAGTCGATGCCTTGAGTTATGTTTTATAAATAAAATCAGCTTTATGCAAAACAGCCATAAAACTTTGAAAGCCTCATCGAGCTAAAGCTCTATATATAATCTTGCGAGTTCGTCGAACTCAACGTCGTTTGTTTTGTTTCAGAGGAGGACTTCACCGACCTCGAAGGTGGGTTCTTTGTGGACGTCGACGAGTAGTCTGGGGTTCCCAGGTGGCAGCTTGGGACATCCTGGAACAGCTGGCGCTGTGATGTTTATCTGTAGGCCTCTTAGGCCATATTTGGATCTTGTTGTTTAGAACAACCTAATTTGCTTCCGCTTGATGTAATGTTGGGTCTGTGACCTCTGGTTGTCATTTGCTATCTTTCTCTATTATAAGAGTTGAACTATATGATTTGTGTCGTAGAGTCTGTGATGTGCCAGTTGTTCCACAAGTCTTGTCTCTCTATTATGCATTGAGGGTTGTGCCTGTGTTAAGGCATCAATCGGGGTGTTGCGTTGCCGATGATCCATTCCGAGCAACGCCTGCCAAAGGTTTTGGCCGGGGATTGGTAAACCCGTAACCTCCGGTTGTATCGCTTAACCGGTGACACACAGCATCACTGTATAACAGTCAGGTCAGGGCGCCACAAGTTGGTATCAGAGCAGTACTGCCTGTAGGAAACCCTTCTACTGGTCGATGTTGAGTCTAGTGTTTGTGAAAATATTTTTAACCTAAAAATGAGTTGTGAAAACCATCTTAGGATTCTTTTTACTCCTTATCTGGTTACCCTCTAATCTCGGAGCAATCTTACCTCGATTTGAGTTTAAAGGTTTTACTCTCGTCTGTTACTTCAAAATGATTAGAAACGGGGTGGGTTCGACCTTTAGTGTTATGTGTCACGTTGCTCCCGCTGCGTTGCAATCCCAAATCAACTCAGATGTTTCTACCGAGTTAATCTTTGATCCTTTCTTTGGGTTTTAACCCACGGACTTGAACATAAGGTCCCGGATTGTGCCAACTAGAGTGTGTTAAGTTGTGATTTCTTAACTCTCACTAGTAGCACATGATGCTGATCTTTGACCCAAGTTCTATCTTGTTGTTTCCTTCTCGCAAAGTATTATCGTCCCTAGTCTGTGTACTTGTGTAGACGCTAATGCTATTGTTCGACCATTCGGAGAAAGATACTAACTGTGTCATTGTCAAATCTCCAGAATGGCTCGAGGAGGTCGTGGAGGCCGTGGTGGTCGCGGTAACCACAATGATGATGAGGATGATCTGCCGCCACCACCCTCGATGGCTGAGGTCTTGATGGCCATTGAGGAGAACCGTGGGCGCAATGAGCGCTTGCTGAACAGTTGGTGCAGCAGAATGCACGGAGGAACGAGTGCAACACTCTCACTGAGTTCCTGCGCTCGCAGCCACCCACTTTGCTGATGCTAAGGAGCCACTGGAAGCTGATGATTGGCTTCGTGCTTTGGAGCGCAAGTTCTCCGCGCTGCATGTCCATTGGCGGAGCAAGTCAACTTTGCCACCTATCTCTTGGTTGGTGCTGCTGGCTGTTGGTGGGAAGCCATGTGGCTTTGTTTCCAGCCAACCATGTCTTCACCTGGGCTGATTTCCGCACTGCCTTCCGAGCGGAGTACATTCCCAGCCGATCATGGACTTGAAGAGGAGGGAGTTCCTGGATTTGCAACAGGGACGGATGGACCTCCGCACTTATGGTCGTGAGTTCAACCATCTCTCTCGTTACGCCCCAAGGGACGTGACCAATGATGCTGACAAGCAAGAGCTGTTCCGCAAGGGTCTGAATCCGCAGCTCCGCTATGAGCTATTGCCCTTCAGGTTCCAGACCTATCAGGAGCTGTTCAACCAGGCTTTCACTCTTGAGCAAGGAAGAAAGGAACTTGAAGCTTCCAAGAGGCCCGCACATGGGGACCACCAGAGTTCCTCGGGTTCTGAGAGCAAGAAGCGCAGGGTGTTTGTCCCTACAGCGCCGTACCTCGTGCTCCCTTCATGCCGAGGCAGCAGGATATAGGCCACCTCCTCCGCGCCCACTACTTCGACACTTGGGATAGGCGGAAGTGGGTACCGTCCTATGCTACCTGCTCCACCTGGACTCACTTGCTACACCTGTGGCCAGGCTGGTCACTACTCCAGGGAGTGCCCCCAGAAGGCACCTCTCGCGATAACTCCTGCACGAGCCCCTGCCACTCCAACTGGCAAGGCTGGACCTATTGTGCGTGGTCGCCTGAACCACGTCTCTGCTGAAGAAGCTGAAGAGACCCCGGCGTTCTTATGGGTGAGTTACGAATCAACGGCAATACAGCTACAGTTTTGTTTGACTCTGGAGCATCGCATTCATTCATATCCATAGCTTTTGCAAAAGACCACAAATACCGTTCGAGAAAATGAGCCATCCCTTGGTGATTGCCACTCCTGGCTCCAAATGGCAAACCGATGGGGTTACTCCTGAGGTCAGATTAATATAGGTTCCTTGTCTTTCCTTATGCCTTGGTAGCTCTGAAGTCCAAAGGCATTGATGTCATACTGGGCATGAACTGGCTAGCCAAATATCAGGCTAATCTCGACTGTGCCGCCAAGACCATTACTGTGACCGCTCCTTCCGGTGACATTGTGAAGTATTGGCCTGCAACATCAATACCTCCGTCCGCCATCGTACCCGCTCACCTGAGATCTCCTTTGCTTTATGGAAGGCGAATCCCCTCCTGAAATCCAGGACATACACGTGGTGTGTGACTTCCCGGATGTGTTCCCGGAAGAGTTGCCTGGCATGCCTCCTGACCGAAGTGTGGAGTTTGTCATAGAGCTACTTCCCGGTACCGCTCCAATTTCTAAGAAGCCCTACCGTATGCCGGTGGAAGAGTTGGCTCTGTTGAAAGAGCAAATTGATCAGCTGTTAGCTAAGGAGTTCATCCAGCCTAGCAGTTCACCTTGGGGTTGTCCGGTACTCTTTGTCAAGAAGAGGGATTCTACCGTGCCTCGTCTAGTCTCTGACTATCGACCGTTGAATGCGGTGACAATCAAGAACAAGTATCCTATTCCTCGCATCAATGATCTGTTGGATCAGTTAGCTGGTGCAACGGTATTCTCCAAGATGGATCTGAGGTCAGGCTACCATCAGATAAAAATCAGAAAGGAGGATATTCCAAAGACGGCATTTGTTACTCGTTATGGCTCATATGAGTATACCGTCATGTCCTTTGGTCTCACAAATGCCCAGCTACTTTCATGAGGCTCATGAACTCTGTCTTCATGGATTATCTTGACAAGTTTGTCGTCATTTACATTGATGACATCTCATCTATTCCAAAACCAATGAAGAGCATGAGGAACATCTTCGTTTGGTTCTGACAAGACTTCGAGAACACCGCCTCTATGCCAAGTTCTCCAAGTGTGAGTTTTGGTTGGATAATCTCATCTTCCTTGGTCATGTGATATCCGCTAATGGTGTGGCTGTCATTCCTGACAAGATTCAGTCCATTTGGATTGGAAAACTCCAATGTCAGTCAAGGACATCCGTAGCTTTCTCGGATTGGCGGGTTACTACCGCCGATTCATCGAAGGTTTCTCCAAGATAGCCAAGGCCCTGACTGACCTTCTCAAGAAGGATAAAAAGTTTGTATGGTCGGCCGAAGCTGAAGAGAGTTTCAAACACTGAAAGCCAAGCTCACGTCCGCTCCTGTGCTTGTCCTGCCGGACACAGCAAGGATTTCGTCGTCTTCTGTGACGCCTCTCTACAAGGTTTGGGCTGTGTATAATGCAAGATGGCCATGTGGTGGCTATGCTTCTCGCCAACTTAAGCCGCATGAGCTCAACTACCCAACTCATGATCTAGAACTTGCCGCGTGGTCTATGCTTTGAAGCAATGGAGACCATACCTGTTTGGTAACCGTTGCGAGATCTTCTCGGATCACAAGAGTCTGAAGTACCTCTTCACCCAGCCGGATTTAAATCTCAGGCAAAGGCGTTGGTTGGAGTTAATCACGGACTACAATGTGAGTCTGAACTATCAACCCGGCAAAGCAAACGTCGTGGCTGACGCGCTAAGTCGGAAGTCCTATTGCAACAATCTGATGATTGAAAAGGCCCAACCTGCCCTCATGAAGAGTTCTCCGTTTGAACTTAGAAATGGTTCCCCCGGCTATCTGCAAATCTGGAGATCAAATCTACTCTTGTAGACCAGATTAAGGATGCTCAAACTCGTGACAAGGGTATTCAGAAAATCAAAGAGAACATTGCTAGCGGGAAGGCAAAATGTTTTTCTGTCAATGAATCCGGAGTTGTTTATTTTGGTGACCGCTTGGTTGTGCCAAAGAAACAAAATTGAGAGGGCTGATCCTCCAAGAAGCTCATGAATCTCCTCTCTCTATTCATCCCGGTAGTACCAAGATGTACCAAGACCTTCGACCACTATTCTGGTGGACTCGTATGAAACGAGAAATTGCCAAGTATGTTGCTGAATGCGACACTGTCGACGGGTAAAGGCTGAACATCAAAGACCTGCCGGCACTCTTCGCCCTATTGCAGTCCCGAGTGGAAATGGGATGAAATTGGTATGGACTTCATCACCGGGTTTCCCCGATCTCAAAAGGGCAACAATGCTATTGGGTAATCATTGATCGTCTTTCCAAGGTTGCTCACTTCCTACCAGTCCGTGATGATATACGGGCAAGTCAACTTGCTGATTATATTTGGCTCGTATTGTTCCATTGCATGGGGTCCCTCTGAGGATCATATCGGACCGTGGAAGTATCTTTGTCTCCAAGTTTTGGCAGAGTTTCCAAACTGCTATGGGGTCCCGTCTCAACTTCAGTACCGCCTACCATCCTCAAACTGATGGTCAGACCGAAAGAGTGAACCAAGTTTGGAAGACATGCTTCGGGCATGTGTGATCTCTTTTGGCAAGGGTTGGGAAAAGTATCTCCCTTTCGCGGAGTTCTCCTACAACAATAGCTATCAAGCTAGTCTGGGCATGGCTCCATTCGAGGCTCTATATGGAAGAAAATGCCGCACTCCTCTGAATTGGTCCGAGACCGGAGAGAGAGCACTCTTTGGTCCGGATGTGATCAATGAAGCTGAGGAGAAGGTTCGAATCATAAGAGAGAATCTGAAGATTGCTCAGTCTAGGCAGAAGAGCTACTATGATAAGCATCATCAGGAAATTCACTATGAAATTGGTGATAAAGCTTATCTCCGTGTCTCTCCCCTTCGTGGCGTTCGCCGCTTCGGAATCAAAGGGAAATTGGCACCTCGCTATGTTGGTCCTTTCACCGTTCTAGAAAAGCGAGGAGATCTTTCTTATAAGTTGGAGTTACCGGTCAAATTCCCAAATGTACATGATGTGTTTCATGTCTCCCAACTTCGCCGGTGCTTCAAGGATCCTATCCATGGGGTCAATCATGAGAGCTAGATCTACAAGAAGACCTCACTTATCGTGAGCATCCTATCCGTGTCTTGGATGAAGCTGAAAGAAAGACCCGGAACAAGACTACCAAGTTCCTCAAAGTTCAATGGTCTCATCATTCCGAGGAAGAAGCAACTTGGGAACGAGAGTCTAGTCTTCGTGAGGAGTATCCCGACTTCTTCTCGCAATCTTAGAATCTCGGGCGAGATTCCTGTAAGGAGGGTAGAGTTGTAACAGCCCAAAGCTGAGAACCTAAAAACCTGTGTAATTTTTCCACTTTTGTGTTAATTGCATCATGGCATCCATGCATAAACTTGTCTCTCTGAGTTAACACAACATTGGTATCGAAACGATATGGAGTTGCTAAAACAAATGCCAAATTGCTCTAACAAATTTTCAACACAATGAAGGCACTCAAAGTTGCAAAACAAAATTTCTTGACATCTTATATTTGTCAAGGAAGTTCCAAGAGTTCGCAATATTGTTTTTGCCCTTGCTCCAAAATATTTAAATAGCAACCTTGGAAAATTAGCAAAATGCTATAATCCAACACTTTGAACCAATGTTGTCAAAAACATTTTATTTGGAGACACCAAAATTAGGGGAGCATCATATTGAGTTTGGGAGGCCACTGGAATTTTCTCACATTTTTACAAAATGTTTAAATGTCTCAATTAATTCAAAACATGTGCTGGTTTTAAATATAAAACAGGAAAAGGACCTCTTTGTAAATATGGAAGGACCTGTCGTGTTGAGAACAAAATATGCAGGGGGTTATTCGCGAAAATCCTTTCTTCTTCCCTGTAGCGACCGGGCGGCCGAGCCGCACCAGGTCGCCGTGGCCATGCCGCACCGTGCGCACGCACCGGGGCCCCCCTCCTCTCTGCTCTACCCTGCAGGAAGGAGAGCCACACGAGTCGCCGCCCTGCCCTATCCATCCCCGACCCCCTCGTGCCCGTTTCCCTCTCTCCCTGAGCTCCATGGCCGCCATGGCTGCCTGTCTTGCCGCCGGAGATTGAGCACACGAGGAGCAAATCGAAGCAAGCCAAAAGCTCCGCCGAGCCGTGCTCTACCTTCCTGCCAAAGGAATCGACCGGGGAGTTCTTAAATCGCCGCCGCCGTTCTCGTTTCTCTCCGCCGCCGCCGAGCTTCACCGGACGAGTTCGTCGCCGTACGTCCAGCCCGCGCCTCTCCGTCTGGTCGTACGAGCTCGTGGTGAGATGCTGCACCTCTCCATGCCCTTCCCCTCCCCGCTCTCGCGTAGCCTCGCCGTGCTCGTGCGAGCACAGCACGCCGTCGTCGCCGTAGTCGTCGCGCACTGCCACCGTTTCTTTTCATTTCCTTCAGTTTTGTCAGTTGGAGCCCGGAAACTCCGGCCCAACTCCGGTGCAACTCCGGACTGGGTCCAGTGGCTGCCGTTTTGGGCTGAGAATTTGGTGGACCGGAAACTCCGGCCCATGAGCACTTCTGGGACCGGAAATTCCGGCCTGGACAGAAAAATTTGCAAGTTTCTTTTTCTTTTTCCCTCTCGATAGCACATGTCCCCGCTCCCCCTCTCGCGTTTAGAGTTATCGATCTACGATAATTCCAGCATATCCATCCCCTTCCGCGAGTCGGGTACTTATTTTATTTCATCGTTAGAATTAAATATTTAAAAGAATAAATTTAAGAGAGAATATTATAAAAGTAATAACTTTTCACCGGGACCTCAGAAAAATGTGTTCTTTATATCAAAATGCTCAGGAAAACATGAGTGATCCAAATCTCTATCATCATGCATCATCGATCACAATTACAATAATGTGCTCTAGTAGTCATGACACTCATTAAGTTTTAATATGGGGTTTCTTCCCAATTATGCAATAAATATAACGGGGACCCCATTTAACTTGTTGGTCATGTTTAAAGTTTCTAGGGTGCATTTAAAATGTCATATCATTATCTTTGTATGCATTGCACAATTGCCATGTGTTGATTGCTCTTCCGGTGTTTTTGTGCATCGGTAGATCAAGGAGGTGAAGTGCCACCCCGTCTCGTGACGATCCGTACTACCAGCCGTATCAACAAGGCAAGCGTAATCCCCCCTCTGAGCATATCTTATCCTATGTTTCCGCAAATATTTTCTCCACTATAATATTGCATGCGGTTCTAAATGTCAACTTTTGTCGGATTAGAGTATCCTATAGTTGCATTAATTTCCCTATGCCAATATCTGTTTCCCCTCCTATTATCCATAGGTTTGTGTTGTTGGCCGAGATACTTATCCATGCTATGTGATGCTTAGCCATGCCTAGTTATATGCATAGCTGTACGATGGATATATGTGTTGTTGGAAACAGGTGTGAAATGTGGAGATGATGGTGGAGAAATGTGGTGACAGGTGATAAGATGCTAAAAAGGTGGGGATGAGAGGCCACTGTGGTTGTGGTGCTTTGTCTCGTTCTCGCCGCCTAGGTGCGAGTTCTTTACCTCCCGAACCAAGACTGAGTGTGCAACCATGCGTGAGGCCTATGCATTCGCAGTGCAGGAACCCTCATAGACTAAATAACTCGAGCGGGGCTAGCCAGGGTCCTCTAGTTCGAGCTTCCATTTGCGCGTGCGTGAGTTGGTGGCCGAGATCTGAGATGAGGATGGTGGTGTTAGGAAAATGAGTGGCTGTGGGGCGGGGTGTGGTGATCCTGGCAGTCCTACCGCCACTGATGATCCTGGAAAGTCCTTAACGAGGGAGAAGTCGACACCGCTCCCACCCAGCCGGTTTTCCAAGGAAGAGAGCTAATGCGCAGGTAATGGGCCGGACGGTACGCGTGGTAAACATTGTACACCCCTGCAGGGTTAAATCTTTTCGAAAAGCCGTGTCCACGGTTAAGGACAACTTGGGAAAGGACGATAAGATCATAGAATAACTTTAACGGAATGATTAAAAACTGGGTACTAGAGGTACCACTCACGATTGAAAGGTGAGCTTCCTCGAGGGTGATTCGGGGAGGTGCCTTTGATGAACAGGTACAGTGGTTGATGATGAAAGGTGATGAAAGAAAGAGTACTACTTACCCCTCTTTTAAAAGTATTCTGATTAGACGATGCCATGGAGTCTTGCTTTACTAAATAAAATCAGCTTTATGCAAAAGAGCCATAAAACTTTGAAAGCCTCATCGAGCTAAAGCTCTATATATATAATCTTGCGAGTTCGTCGAACTCAACGTCGTTTGTTTTGTTTCAGAGGAGGACTTCACCGACCTCGAAGGTGGGTTCTTTGTGGACGTCGACGAGTAGTCTGGGGTTCCCAGGTGGCAGCTTGGGACATCCTGGATCAGCTGGCGCTGTGATGTTTATTTGTAGGCCTCTTAGGCCATAATATGGATCTTGTTGTTTAGAACAACCTAATTTGCTTCCGCTTGATGTAATGTTGGGTCTGTGACCTCTGGTTGTCTTTTGCTATCTTTCTCTATTATAAGAGTTGCACTATATGATTTGTGTCGTAGAGTCTGTGATGTGCCAGTTGTTCCACAAGTCTTGGTCTCTCTATTATGCATTGAGGGTTGTGCCTGTGTTAAGGCATCAATCGGGGTGTTGCGTTGCCGATGATCCATTCCGAGCAACGCCTACCAAAGGTTTTGGCCGGGGATTGGTAAACCCGTAACCTCCGGTTGTATCGCTTAACCGGTGACACACAGCATCACTGCATAACAGTCAGGTCAGGGCGCCACAAGGCGGTCGTGGACGACCAACTCGACGGGGTGGGTCTGCTCGAGGACGATGCTGTTGAGGACCTCGCGGCGGAGGCGGAGCTTGAGGCGCAGGCGCTTGAAGTGGGGCTCGGAGAAGACGAACTCGGCGCCGGAGAGCGAGACCTGGAGGCGAGCGAGCGGGTGCTTGATGCGGTGGAGGAGGATCTGCATGAGCTCGGGGGACTCCGGGGCGGCCTTGATCCAGGAGCGTGGGGGCTGGAGGTAGGAGAAGCAGTCGGGGCAGTAGATGACGGCGGCGTTGCGCGGGACGCCCTCGGTGATGTCGACGCGCGACCTCTGGCTGGGAGTGCGGCCGGTGCGGGACGGAGGCGAGGTTAGCACGGTGTCGGCAACCACGAGGAGCGTTGGACATATGCGTTGACCTACATTTTCTCTTTTTCTTTTTGCCTCGTAGACCTGACTGGTGGGTCCCACCTGCCAGAAACATGGTTAGAAGGCTAACAACGAGAGATTAGTGCTCGTTGTCACAACATAGCCCCAAAAGTAGTATTTATGTATCACAAATCCCTAAGGTGGTGGTTCATCGTCGCCTTGTGTTCAATTGTGGTGGTTTTTTGTCATTTCCTCTCTCGAGAGGTGGCATGCTCCTCTGATCAACAACAGCTTCAAATCCATGTTCCACCACACGCCAAAGCTCCACACACCAACTGCGAAGATGAGAACACCTAGAGCGGTAGAGGTTTTTCAAAAGAAAAGGTTAAATTTGTCAAGTTGGGGCGGAGGCCCGAAACATTCATATGAGGCATGTGGACTTGGTTGATGGAAGACCTTCCTTCTTGGAGTTGTTCTCTTTTACAAGAGAAACTTCAGTAAGCACATAATTTTCTTTGGTGGTTCTGATTCTTTGGATGGATAAATCAAAGGTTCACCACTAGGCAACATCTTAGCACAAAGGTCATTAAAACGGTCTTCCTTAAGCTTGTTTAGACGCTCCTTGAGTTCACGGTCTCGGTTAGCCAATTTCTCGGCAAGAAAACCTTGAACTCTTTGGCCTTATAAACGTTGCCACTCTCCTCATCCGAGTTAACCATGTCACTGTTAAGTCGGTAAAGCCCTTAGAAAAAGGATTTTGGATCTGATACCAATTGTAAGGATAGAGATGGTAACCTAGAGAGGGGTGAATATGTTTCTACAAATTTTACCTTTTCACAAGTTTTAGGAGATAAATAAGATAAGCCTAACAACTAAGTGAACAACCTATATGATGCAATAAGCTACTTCAAAATCGATAGCTATTACAAAGGTAAATACACAAATAAAAGAGGTCGGGTAGAAAATAACCAAGCCATGCGGAGACGAAGATGTAACCCCTGCGATTGCTTTCTTTGTAGAAAATTATGTCACCGTTGGAGAGGTGCGGTAGAAATAACCAAGCCAAGGCGGACACCCAAACGCCACGAAGGCTCAGCTTCTTCTTTTTCTTCTTCTTCTTCTTCTTCTTCTTCTTCTTCTTCTTCTTCTTCTTCTTCTTCTTCTTCTTGAGACTCCAACACAAAGTGTGAGCTCAATCACTAGTGCTAGATCTTGAGGTGACCTCCAAACCCTCACAAAGTTTTCTCGGAGCAATTCCACAACCCGAATACTTTCGGGCGACCGTAACCGTCTAGGGTTTCCTAACAAACCCTAGAGTACCAAGCAACTTGAAGAAATCAACGGAGAATCACGATTTAGCTAACTGAACATGTATATATATCTCTCTCCTCTCTTGTTTCCTCAAAGGGTTTTGAATTAGGTGGAGTAAATGGGAGATCTCAGCCTTTCGCAGTGATCAACAATGGTGGAGAGAGAAAGTCGGCCTATTTCATTGCAGATTAAAACATTGGTACCCCTTCACGGAAGAAGAGGCGTCTTAAATATCCCCTAGGAAACTAGCCGTTTGGAGCAGATTTTGTATGTTCGGAATGAGTTTGGAATTCCGGACCGTAGTCAGGAATATTCCGAATGGGTTCTGCAATAATTCCGACTGGACGGCGACAAATATACTTCACTCGGAGTCATTTTGAAACTTACTCGGAATATTCTGAACCATGTGTAATTCGGTCAGAATTCTGGGTTGATTCTGGACAGTATGAAAATTGTCTGAACATGCAATTTTCGGTGAAGCTAATTGTTTCTCTTATTTGGATGTGATAACAAGATGTAGGAAGGCTTCACGGGTGACTATCCCCTCTTGTGCAAAAAGAACACCCATCTTAATAGTTTGTCATACCCATGACCCAAACAAGTATAAACACAAATGTTCAAACTTGCCGACACTTTTTCTTCCTTTTAAAAGGAGGTCTCCAATCATCATTTACGAACACCGTAATGGACTAAAAACTAAGTAGAAACTTCTTAATTAACATAACATTAGTTATACCTTCAGTTTCATTTAACCAAAACAAAATTAATGACCAAAACCCTTAAACTGATGGGAGTACATGGGTCCACTCCCCTCAAAACAGGCGTGGCCTTGCAAAATTTTATACTACCGCTGACCCCCCCCCCCCCCCCTATCTATGGTTAAACCGAGCATTAGGGTGTGGTCGGCCGCATCGGTCATATGTAGGCCGATTTTGATTCAACCCTTTGACATTTATAGTTTTATTTTTTATAATCTTGAAAATAAATTTACGTAATTAATTTTATAATCAGTATAATAATGAAAAAATATTCATGCAAAAACATGAAAAAAGTTCAAATATTAATTAAAAATCATGAATTATTAAAAAATCTTCATGTTTTCCAAAAAAAAAGTGTTCACCTATAATCCATATATTTCATGAAAAATGAAAAGTAATGATCAAAGAAAAGAAAGAAAATAATCCTGATGGGCCGGCCTGCGTAAGGGGACACTACGAGCGAGTCGTCCCTAATGCTTGCACTCGGGAGCCCCTATGCCTCGCTCTTAGCGAGCCGCTCGGCTCGCCCGCGTGATTCACCAGCGCTCCTCTTTTGGGCCAGTTTTGGTACGGATCATGAATTTATTTTTTTATTTCTATTTTTTTCTTATTATTATTTTTATATATTTATTATTTTCCTAGATAATCCCTGATTTTTTAAAATATAAATTTTTAAAAATCTGAACCATTTCCAAAAATGAACATTTCTCAAATCTTAACTTTGTGAAAATCTGAACCATTTTTGAAATCTGAACCATGTTCAAAAACAATATTTTAAAATATGAACCATTTTCAAAAATGTTTTTTCAAAATAAGAGAAATAAAAAAATGGAAAGAATAAAAAAAAGGGAATGAATTGAAAAATCGAAAAAGGTAAAAGAAACAGGAAAAAGAAAAAGAACATAAGAAGAAAAATGAAAATGGAAATGAGAAAAAACAGTTCAAAATGGCCCGTCCCTTTTTCGAGCCTAGACTATTTTAGTTCGGCCCATATTCGACAACTTCTCCTTGCTCTCCCTCCTACCCCTACCCGGCCGCAAAAAATCTAGTAGTAGAAGAACAAGAAGAGACCGGCAAAATCGATCTGTCGAGAAGGTAATCTTCGAACTATGAACCGGCAGTTCCTGTATATGGTGGCCATGAACAGCAACAGGAGCTCATACACGCTTCACCGCTTCGACCCGTCGCGATTGTTTTACCCCAATGGTGGACGTGTTCCTGACTGCGCGGCTGCAGCAGTGGAGCCCTGTTCGTTGCCGCCACCAACAATGAGTTTTCATCCCATCCAATTGCAGCATAAACGTGGGAGAATGGAGTTCATGCTCTTTGGCAGAGACAGGAACAAGATCGTCTGCACCGACGAGACAGGCCGAGCCGTCCTATACGACGACGGCTCGCACGCCGTCCGCATGTTGCCCAGCCTGAGGGCGCCCAAGTGGCGATCCGTGCCCCTCTCCGTCGGGGACAGCTTGTTCGTCATGGAGGCGGTCCCCATGAACGACGAGAAGAACCAGCATCAATCTTTGGAGGCGCTTATGTACGGCAAAAGACCCGGCTTGTTCATGGGGGAGGACTTTTTCTGGCACCCCATCCCGCCGCCTCCTTACGTCTATGCTCCTGGCTATGGCGGCGACTGTTCCGGCATGATCACTGCGCACGCCGTGGTCGGCGGCTCGGACATCTGGATATCCACGGAGAGCCTGGGCACGTACTGCTTCGACACGGTGAATGGGAACTGGAGCAAGGCCGGTGAGTGGCCGCTGCCGTTCAAAGGGCTCGCTGAGTATCTTCCGGAGTACAACCTCTGGTTCGGCATCTCGGCCAGGGAGGACGACTGTCGCCTCTGTGCGACAGATCTGCGTGCGGATGCGGCCTCCGCGACCGATGGTACGCCATGACCAAGAGTGGGAGGGATATGCTGCCTCCGATGCCGAGGGTATCGAAATACAGTCTTACCTTCACCACCTCGGCGCCGGTCAGTTCTGTGTCATGAATTTATACAAGACAACAAGGCAAGATACGTGCTTTCACTCGTGCTGCTGTCGATATGAGACTCCTCTCGACATGCTTGTGAAGTTGTGATGCTTACTGGCGTGAAGATCCAGCGCTGCGGCACAGAGCTCCAGGTTGTCAAGCACAAATCGGTCCCTTAGAGATTTTTTTTTTAGAAAAGGAGGGTGCGAGTCCCCGGCCTCTGCATCGAGTGATGCACACAGCCATTCGCACTTATTAATTCCAACCAGATTTACAAAGTACAATGTTGAAAAACAAACTGAAGTCAACCTGTCGACAACAAGGGTCGCTACCACTATGATGGGGGTGACTAACACCAACGCACATCATCTAAAACCTTCAGCTAAACACTCAACGCACACCGATGTGCACGCTTTAGTCGCTGCCGCCGTCTTCCACGAACCCATCTTCAGAAAAGGATCAACACCATGATCTTGCAAAATCAGGTCTGCCGTCGGCATCGCCACGATGCCAGACAGCGCCACCAAGTGCGAGTCCATCAACCCGAAATCGAGACCCCGCAGCGCCACGCCGCCGAGCCTCACCGACATCGACGTGGCAGATGAAACACCGCTCCGCCAGCTGACCCCCTCCAGGTAGTTCGTGTTCCAAAACGATGCCCTCAAGAGGGTGAACGACACCGAAGGTGACGCCATCGTCTGATCTGGAAAACCAGATCTGGGGTTTCCCCCGGAACAAACAGGTTGAGGGCGGAGCAACGATGCCTTCAACAAGGTGATGACGCCCGGGGGCGCCACCATCGTCGACTCCAAAACGGAGCCCGGTTCTCACCGGCCAGCCCGCCTCACCCGTCGTCGATCTACCCGAAGGAAGGTTTCATGTCGTCCGCCATGCCGTCGTCGAGGAGTCGAGGACGTCGCGCCGTGGTACCCGACAGTACCACGTCCAAGCCCTCGTAGCCGATCCGCCGCCGCCATCGCCGGCCTTGGATCCGCGTGGGAGGGAGCGAGGAGGCGAGGAGGGGCCCCGCCGCCGCCGGCGCCGGCCAGGCCTTGCCCAGCCGCACCCTTTGGCGGCGGCGGAGGGAGGGAAGGTGGATGGAGGAGTTGGGTGGGCGGCGGCGGCTAGGGTTCCCCCGTCGCCCGCGAGGGGGCGGGAGGGGGACGAGAGGTTAAACGCAGGATGGAGTGCGGAAATCCCTCGGTCCCTTAGAGATGACAGTAACAGTCTTAAATCGTCAAGTAGTAGCTTGCAAATCTAATCGATGATATCCGTAAAAAAAATCAACCATGCCCACACTGAAGACAATTTGCACAAGGGAGAGTAGAGACAGCATTCAGTTATAACTCGCAGATCGTTGAATAATAGGCTATGAGACAACAATAATACTACTGTATCCCAAGCATCGCTGCATCCGCTAATCACCATTGACATGAAGTAATACACGCAAGTAACAGTTTGACACCATCAGCGATAACTTTACTGATGTTACTATAGTAACAAAATGAGCAATGTATCTTCGAAACTAGTGCTGACCTCGAGGGGATAAGCCTCGCTACAGTGCAGAGGGGCGACTCGAGAGGCGACTCGTTGTTCCTTGCTCTCGCCGGCGATTCCGCCGCTCCCCTCCGCCTCCGGCTGCCGTTTCGGCACTGTGAGGTGGGGGGAGCTCCGGTAGCTCGCTGTGCATGTAGATAGGTAGTCTAGGTGTGTGTGGCCTGGCGGCGGCATCGAAGACGGCGGCGATGGCGTCTGCGTGGTGGGCCTTGTCCTTCCCCTCCTTTCCCCGTTTCGGCCTCGTCGCCAGGGAGGTCGTGAAGGTTTGTCCGTTGCTCTCGTCCTCCTCTGTTTCTCCGGCAGGCCGTGGTGGCGAGGGGGGAAGTTGGTGGCTGTGGGAGCTCCGGTTTTGGTGGTGGTTGTGGTGGTGGTCTTCCTCGGCCGTGGTGGCGAAGGGAGCGGCCGTCGCGAAGTTGCTGGGTGCTGCTGGCGGTGGACCTGGGCGGTGTCGAGCCGGTGGGAAGAAGGGTGGTGCGGGGAAGATGGCGCTGTGGCCGTGTGCGTTCAACAGCTTCGATTTCCGTCGCGGCGCGGCGGACGACTCAGCGGTCTTGTACAACGAGTGGAGGTGCTCCTTCCCCGGCGGCAGGTGGTACGGCGGCTCCGGCGACGACTAGGTGCTCCGGCGCGCGGCGTGCGGATCCGATCGTGATTCTACTCAGTGGCTTGGGGTGCTTCTTGCATATTCCTGGGTTCGGTTGTAATTTCCTTTTCTTTTGGGGACCTGTTTGTAATATGCTCGAGCTACCTTTATATATGTGGATCGGATCTTTTTTCAAAAAAAAAATGAGCAATGCTGCTAACAAAACAAACATTGCTACAATTACAATCGACTCACATGGACAACTGAATAAAATGCAACAGGAACCCACAGACTCGACCCACTTTTCTGAGATGTGGCAAACCACTGCCAGTATACGAACTTGACAACTACATATGATCTTATGTAATCTTGTTTCATTTTGCAACACAACAGGGCATATATGCATGCGACTCACTTCTGCAAATAATGCATTTGGCAAGAAACAAAAATTAGTTGCTCCGAGAGGCGAGAACCATCAACGATGCTGAAATGGGGCAAAGGACCAGAGAGAGGATCATTGGCTTTACTGTAGCAGCGTTCCCTCATGAAACCAGCACGCGTGAGATCACACCTTGGACCCAGGATGCAGTCTCCCTTAGCTGTTCGTCATCAGACTGGGAACAACGCCCAAGTAGCTCCGAGTGGAAGCTGGAATTCTTGAGCAGCAGCTTAACAGAAGGTCCTAGAACATCGGCGAGGTCCCCGACCAAGGCAACTCCAGCTTTGGTCAAACCCTCATCCCTACAAGGAATTTGAACAAAATATCACCACACGATCCATTCCTTTGACATTGTATCAGACTTCTTTTATACAAGTACCCGTAAAACAAGTAAATGCATATTTTAATAGTTAAAGATGAAAAAAAATCTGCATATCATTATTATCATGGAGGCCATATTTCATACTACTCTCGTGTTCACTTTAAGACTGAGATAAAAAATGATTGATAGATTGAATTGTATTACGTATCGAAGGACAGGTCAGGAACTCACCTTGATATCTCTCGTAAGACCAGTTCAGCAAACTGGTAAATATGGGCAGCATAAGGCACCATTAGCTCTGATTTTGAGTTTTTGACTCCCTGAAGTATACCTGAATAGGCCTCGAAAATGCTCCGCCTGAGTTCATTTTGATACTCTGCACTGTCATCATCCTGAAGGTCCATGCGAGAACAGAGCTCTGCAGCTCCTTGCAACATAGGCACAGTGTACGGAACATACTTCTCAAAATGTTCACCGATTGTAAGAGCAATATCTCCTATGCATGACAAAATTGGTGGTTTGACAGAGTGGTGAAGCTCTGGGCTTGAAAGGTCCTTGAGAAGGGCGCCCATGATACCATCACAGTAAGGGAGTACCTTGTCATCCAGGGCACGACAGATGTCAGCAACCACACCCACAGAAACACAGCATACTTGATAAGCCGCGAAATTTTGTAAGCCCATTTCAAGGTACTTGTGAAACTCTGGCATGTATTTTAGAAAGTCTGGTCCAGTAGCATAAGAAAGAGCACCAATAGCAAGCATTGCTTCTTCATGCACATTAGAACTATCGCATGAAAAAACTCGGAGAAATAACACCATTATTTGGTCAGCAAACTGAACGATTACTGATTTATCATCACCATTGCTGAACTTCTGAAGGATGACTTGAACAACACCACAAAGCAAGGCTTGGAGGTCACTTTGCTTTTCCTTGTCCTCAGAGGATGTGATCTGGAACTCAAAGGTCTGGTTTAATCTCTTCAAGATCTCTTGCAATAACATCACAATCATGTTCAGAGTCTCTGCAATACTGCTGCATCTCACAATCTCATTCAGTGTTTCATATGCAGATGTACAAAGCCTGGAGTTGTTGGCATCAGAACGATCAGCAGTGGCAAGGAGAGCTGATACTAACTGACCAAAATACGGCGACAGCACTGATGACATAGACCCTGCATTGTCGTAGCCCTGGGCAAGAAAATATAGGGCTCCACAGACCTTCTCAGCAACATTAGGGGAGTCTTTGATACTTGTTAACAGAATCTCCACAACATGGGGAAGGTTTGCACTTGTCACTACAGAAACGCCATTGGCTGGTGAATGTAGAAACTCAAATGTCCTCGAAAGTGCCCATGCAGTAGTCTCCTGACATGGTTATTTTGATCCTTGGTTGCATTCAGCAAGAAATTAAAGCCAGCATGAACCAGTGGTTCAAGCTTTTCGACAGAAGGACCTTCAAGAATGGAACCAAATGCAAATGTAGCAGCCTCTCTGCTGCGCCAGTTGGGTTGCGTTATATTTCCCTCTATAAATGGCATCACAAGAGGTACAATTGCATCCTTCACAGCCGTTGCAACAAGTCCAAGGCAGGTGCCACCAGCCATCGATATATTCCATATTCCATCATCATCATCTTGATCCTCCTCTTGCTTCAGAAGTGTTTCCAGAAGCATAGGAACAAGCAAAGGAATGGCCTTTTCAATAAAATGAAAATGACATGCAGAACTGGCATCACCAGATTCTTCAGCGTCTTCCTGAATTGCAACTTCTTCATCACAGATGGTGCTCCAGAACTCAATAGCTTGAAGTGCAACAGGTTCTTCATCTGTCCTGGCAGCATTTGCTGTCAACTCAAATAATGTTTGCATGTACGGTTCTAGCAGGTCATAATATGTTGATGCTATGGAGACCAAACACTCCAATGCAGCCTTTTTAATATCAGCCTCTTTACAAATGGCAGTCTCACAAACAACCTTCATTATGTAGTTCCTTTCTGCTTCATTCTGAAAATTCGTCTCGGCAAAATCAAGAGCATTGTACAGTGCTTTCACAGCAGCTAGTCGGACCTCTGAACTATTCTCAACATGATTCATGCCCTGGACCACAGCAGTAAGAACAGCATTCACCTGCTCCTGCTCCAGATCCTTAGGGGATATCTCCTCACAGACATATCCAATGGCGTCCAGGGTAGCCTGCTTCAGAGAAGGGGGTGCATCTGGCTTCGTCATGTTACCTAGCAAGTTTACTATGAGTTCTGGCCATTCTCGACGAGGGATCTCAATCGAAGCAACCTTTGCAATGACTTGCGAAGAGCTCCGGCGAGCGTCAGATACTGGTGAACCAAGGGTCATCAACAAGGAACCTTTAACATGTGACTTGATTGCAGGGTCCACACTTATCCACCGCTCTGTGCATTTTTCTTTCCTCGTTGAATCATTTGCATCCAAAGAATTCTTCAGCAGAATACCAGCAAGCCTTCGAGATACAGGAGGTTTGCTATCATCAGATAGCTCAGCAGATAGTGCTTGCAGAAACTGTGGAAAACTCTGCTCTTCAAAGTGCTTGATATTTCCTTCTGCAACATTTCGTATCTGACCATCATGGGACTGCGTAGCCAGAAGGACCTCAGTGATGTCCATTAGGTGAACCTGCAGCATGAAGATGGGCAAGGAAAAGCATAAGATACTGATATGTGAAGGGGAAAAATGAAAAATAAAATTGACAGGATCCTCCTCAATTTACTGCCTTAGTCTCTGACAAAGCAGAAAGATAGACCGGCTAATCCAGTTAACTTTATGAAAATTTGAATATCTAGTTTCTGTTTGCCCAAACACCAATATTATTCACATTGGTAAGATGCAAAGATACAATGGGAAGGGTAACAGTAGAAGTAAAACTGCAAATTTATACTCTACAGTACGGGCACTTCTTGAAAGCAGAGGGAGGGTGCAATAGCTTGCCAGAGATTCAGTGGATATGTTGCTTCGCCTGAACTGTGGCCTATTATCAGGTAATTAGTTTCTGGATCATTATTATTTTGAGGTTCCTTCTGGATTACATACTCCAAGCATAAAAACTGTGAACAGACTGTTACCATAGAACATAAATCACAGTAATTAATGTTCCGTTTCAAAGCCCATGAAGGCATGAACCATGTTTCTCCACGAACATTTATCACCTAAAAAATGCACATCTAAAGCAAATAATCTCACACTTCAGGTGCAAGGATCTAACTTCGTCGTATCACTGGCAGAAAAGCACAAACTAATTCGCGCACGCGTGTAATAGTTTGGCGTCTAGCACAAATTAAGGCTGGAGTAACTACAGATCAAACTGGCCAGACCAGAATAAATCAGTGCGCGAAACAAGCAGTCGACAGCTCCGCTACAGAATCGATCAACCGTAACATCGCACTCAACGACGCAACGGCGACTACGCAGTCTACACCGCCACAGCGCCACGGATCTACCGAGGAGCGAAATTACGAAACCCACAAACCGAAAATCAACTTGTACACGAGGGGATCGTCAGATCGGGGCCAAAATGATACAGGGACGGAGCAGCAGCAGGAGGAGGAGGTATACCTTGGAGCACGAGCGCGGCTCCTCTCCGACGGGATCCTCAGCCTCCGCTCCCTGTGCCCCGCGTAACCTTCCGGCGGCGATCGGGCGGCGGCTTCGACGCCGAGGTGGAGAGAGATCGGTGAGGTGTGGACTTCGGATGGGAGCCGGGAGGTGGTTCGGCTGGGAGAGGTGGGGGGTTTTGAAGGTGGAGAGAAATTTGAATTGGGGGGAGAGGAGATGCTGGGGAGCGGGCGCTTGACGCTGGGTAGAAAAAGAGGGCGAGGGGTGTGTGAATGGGTGCGAGTTTGCGATGCGACGGCTGAGGACGCACTGAACCAAACCTCGCGAAGCAAACCCTAGGGTGTGCTGTAAGCCGTTGGTACATTGGGCCTTTGTGATGGGCCGATGGGCAGGCTCGCTTTTTGTATTCAAACTACTCTGTCACATTCGTCGAGACATACTTGCACAAGGCAAACCGTTAGCGCCGCATAGGGGAAGCGCCGCCTGCGTAGTTCCTGTCGTGGGCTGGGCCCAATACGCACTCCTCTTCTCCAATCTCACGAGCTGGCGTCGGCGACGCCGCGCCGACTGCTAGGGAGGCGCGAAGAAGAAGGCGTCGGCAAGCCAGGACCGAGCCGGAGACGGGGCCGACGCGGCCAGCAGCGGCAGCGTCGGCGTAGGCTCGGAAGAACCTTAACGGTGGGGGGGGGGAGGGTCGGGTGGCCAGGTTTAGAGGGATGGCCTTGGGCGGCGGCGGACCGGCGGTGGGGGGCGGTTGGAGGAGGGCGGAACGGCGAGGCGCGCGGGAGCGGAGCCGGCCGTGGGTGGCGGCCGCAGGCAGTCTGGCCGGCGTTAGCAGCGGGGGGATCGACGGCACACATACGCGGCGTGGGGAAGAAGAAGAAGGGAAGAAAAAGGGGATCGAGGTGGTTGGGCCGGCCCACGTACGCGGCGCGGGGCGAGGCGTGTAGGCGCCGCGAGTCCTATGCGGCGCTAACGCGCGACGCACAGGAGCTCCCCTTGCACAACATGCTCAATTTTACAAATGACCATTCTTCGTATCAACACTTGAATATAACATTGATCATCATGTAAGCTTCTAGAGTGCAACACATGAACTCCAATCTATGGACAAGATCTATAAGAATATATCAATGCAAACATTAGTCCATAAGGATTGTGATTAATTACCAAAACCACACTTGGGGCAACATGCACTTTCACCTACAACAGGGTGCTGGAACATGACTCCAGAACCCCAAACTAGGGTTTTCCGCGACGCGGCAACTCTTTAATGAAACTGGGCAAAATAATCTGCATCCCGTAACTTTAAGGCCAGGGAAAATTTATAGGCAAAAAGGGCAACACAAGGGGGTCCGGAGGTGGCCATGCGAGTGGGACCCCGCTTGGGCGCCAAGGCTCCCCCTCTTGGAAGATTTTGGCCTCCTGGTCCGTCCTGAAAAGTTAGATTTTTGGTGTTTCCTGAAATTTTCCGAGAAACTTTATGTTTCGCCTTTTCGGCAATGTAGAGACAATAAAAACAAAAATTGGCTCTAGGCACTGGGTTAATACGTTAGTCCAATAAAATGCTATAAAACCATAGTAAAATATATAGTAATTATATAACAGTAGCATGAAACAATTAAAAATTATAGATATGTTTTGAACGTATCAAGGCCCATACCTCTCGTGCCAACCTATAGTCCGCCTTTGTAATGCTCGCAGAAAATAAAGAGCCCTCAAGTATTTCGAGGGTACGGGAGGTTCCGAGCTTCCTGTAAAAGTAAAAGTAAGAGATCGTGGGTACATATATGACAGGTTCTTATATTCTCCAAGGAGACCAACCTTTTGGATATGAGTTTGCCCCTTATTTTACCCAAAAACATAATGATTACTCTTGATTAGTCCATTCAAAGTTGCATCTGAGTGAGAGAATATAAAGAGGAGACTTGGATCTTGTATGACCAATGGTTTTACTTAGTTCGTGTGTTGAACTTTCTGAGTCAATGATTTTGATTCTTTGATATATTTAGGACAAAATGTGTGTTTTGTTGCATCGTTTGTATATGCTTGTATTCCTTAGTGGTTTGTCCAAATTGTATGTTCTTTGAATCTTGATGCTTTTTGCATGCATATTTACAATATATTTACTTTTGTGGCTTCCTTCCTTGATTTGATCTAATATATGCAGCATAATCTATCAAATCTTAAATGACAATAATGTTCATGAAATAGAATTTCATCTACGAATACAAACACATAGGTATATGAAGTTTGTCCTATGTATTGTAGTTAGTATAATTACTTTGAATTCAATAAGTTTAGGGATCAAAGTGTACTTGAGTGATGTTTTAGGTACATTGGAAATGCATTGGTTATTGTCTCATTCAAAAGGCGGGTGTTACCACCATATGATTACTGGAGCAAAGCTACGATAACTCGTTTCTACTACGTCATACCAACTCTATCTCGGTAACAAGTACCTACTTAATCAATGCATTCAAGTAAAGTTTTAACCTTGTGTAGATTGCATCTACGCATGGAGTTTATTTGCAATTGTTAAGATTTTTGTTCTTAAAGAAAAGATACTCATTGCAATAAAATGTGAGTAAGTTGAGATGCTTGCATATCATTGGGAGTATATAAGTCATGTGATTATTCATCAACTCAAATTATGCGAATTTAGCCTATTTTCTATCAAATTGTCAAATTGCTCTCGAGTGTAAAACTGTAAATATGATTTCTTTGTGATAGTTGTTTCTTTTCTCGAAGCATTCGAACTATATTGTATTCTCTTATTGCTAGTTTTGATGTCTTTCGATGTTTTTTCTCTAAAGTTCATTAATAGTATACAGTAAGATAAAACTGAGTCATTAGATATGATTTCATGCAAATATCTTATTTGCATATTTTATGACTTCCTCTTGAATTTTGGGTTATTTTATGTAAGTAATTAATTTACGTGTACATGTTTGTTTGTGGACTTTGTCATCATGATTTTTTTGTCCACTTAGGAATTCATACACATAAGAGAGTTATTTCCTTGCATTAATATCCACGTTGTTAGCCTATCGTCCTTCTTATTCCTTTTGGTTCTTTCTTGGTTCAAGTAAGAATTTGTTTTACGAGTGATTTTCTTATTTTATTGTATTTTTGTGTACCCATATATTGTGGATGTGACTTTTTCTCAAGTTTGTCCTGATGATTTATTTCTTTTCTATATCGTGTCCAAAATATGTTTCTTGGATCATTTTAGATTGCTTGCTTTATATATTCCCTTTTTTTGTTGCACTCTTTGGATAGTCCACCCTCCCCGATGTAGCCTTTGCAGTCAGACATCGGCCGCGAGGTTTGATATCTTCATAATTGAGCGAGGACGAAGGTGACAAAGAAGATGGACGAGAGGACATAACTGGAGAAGCAACTTAATTTCCATCATCGGAGCAACACCTTGGGTTAGGGTTGGGATAGAAAGAGATTTTAGGTAAAGAGATACTAACGGGCAAAAATGTTGATCAAAATTTTGTCTTAACGAATCAACATAATATGTCTTGCATTTCTGAAATGATTGTCAACACGGAGTGAGCATTATTGCATAGCCGCTTGCAAAATCAAAGGTAGAAATCAATCTAAGAGAACGAATTTAGCTGCCGCTGGCGTGGATTATGATAAGCACACCAAATAGACCTCGATGAATGGCAGTGTTTGTCAAGGCAGAGACATGACCAATGAGGAGGGCGGCAGGAGAAAAATTAAACGCTAAACCAAGGTCCCATTCCGTTCGTGCAGCGAGCGCGAGCGGACGGTGCCAGCGGTGAAGCCACCCGACTCTCGCGCCCCTCCGCTTCATCCCCCTCCCCTCCTCCGCACCCGACCCGATCGCCGCCCCCACCAAACCAACGGCATTAACCAACCCTGCGCACGGCGGGAAGGCGCGGCCGCGCGGAAGGCCGGAGGCGACAGCCGTTCCGCCGAAATCCCCTTCCGATCATGGTCGTCGCCGTGTCTGAATAACCCAGGCCAGCCCAAGGGAAGGGAGGAGAGGCGCGGCGCGGCTCGCATTATGACGAACAACTTCTTGACGACTATACGGAGCCTGAAGCTGATCGACGGCTACAAGGCCGCGCAAATCTACCCCTTCAGTTCGGGGGCCTCCACCTCCGGCTCCGGCTCCGGGGATGGAGGAGGCGGCGGCGTAGCGAAGCCGCCCCCGCCCCTCCGCCGCGCAGCATCTCCCTCATGTCCGCGTCCATGTGCTACCCGCACGCCCCATCCACGTCGGGGGCCGACTCCACCCTGCCCTGCGGCCTCCCGTCGTCGGCGGCGCTCGAGCCGACGCTCGACGCGTGCCTCCGCCCCGTCGACCACGTCTCCGCGCTCGCCGCCTCCTACCGGCGGATGTCCTCGTCGGCCGAGGCGGAGGGCGACGACCTCTGCGACGTGTACCTGGAGCAGCACGCGCTGTTCCGCGCGCTCGGGGACGCCCGGCTCCTGCGGCGGGCGCTCCGCGCCGCGCGCGTCCACGCCTGCGATCCGCACCGCCGCGTCGTGCTCGCCGCATGGCTCCGGTATGAGCGCCGCGAGGACGAGTTCGACCCGATGCCGCCGCCGCTCGATCCCTGCGGCCCGACCACCCCGCTCCTCGAGTGCCCCCGCTCCGCGGTCTTCGCCATGGAGTCCTCCGGCGTGGATCCCGTCTGCCCCTGCCGCCGGCCGCCACCTCCTCCACCTACCCCTACCCCTTCGCGCTTAAGGCGCAACTCATCGAACGCCCTCAATGCAAGCGAGGAAGAGGAGGAGGAGGAAGCGGAGACCAATAACCTGTGGTTTGTCATCGGCGAGGAGAAGGTGGCGTGCGAGCGCTCATGCATCGCCGCGCTAGCCAAGCCGCTCAACACGCTCCTCTACGGCGGGTTCGCCGAGGCGCACCGCGACCACATTGACTTCAGCCGCGACGGAATCTCGCCGCGCGGCATGCGGGCCGTCGCCGCCTACAGCCGGCACGGCCGCCTCGACGACTTCCCGCCGGACACCATCCTCGAGGTCCTCGCCTTCGCCAACAAGTTCTGCTGCGAGGGCCTCAAGGTCGCCTGCGACAACATGCTCGCCTCCATGGTCCGCGGCGTGGACGAAGCGCTCTCCCTCATCGACCTCGGCCTCGAGGAGGCCGCGCAGCTGCTCGTCGCCACATGCCTCCAGGCTTTCCTCCGGGAGCTCCCCAAGTCGCTCTCCAACCCCGAGGTCGCGCGTCTGCTCTGCAGCCCGGAGGGCAGGGAACGCCTAGACGCCGCCGGGAACGCGTCCTTCGCGCTCTACTACTTCCTCTCGTACGTGGCCATGGAGGAGGACCTGAGGTCGAACACCACGGTGATGCTCCTTGAGCGGCTATGGGAATGCGCCGAGCTACCATGGCACAAACATCTGGCGCTGCACCAGCTCGGGTGCGTCATGCTGGAGCGCGGCGAGTACAGCGACGCGCAGGGGTGGTTCGAGGAGGCCGTCGCCGAGGGCCACGTGTACTCGCTCGCCGGAGTGGCGCGCGCCAAGTACAAGTGCGGGCACAAGTACATGGCGTACAAGCTGATGAACAGGGTCGTCGGCGACTACGAGCCCGCGGGGTGGATGTACCAAGAACGCTCCGTTTACTGCGTCGGCAAGGAGAAGATGGCCGATCTCCAGACAGCGACGGAGCTCGACCCGACGCTGACATACCCGTACAAGTACCGTGCCGCCGCTTTGCTGGAGGAGGACAAGTTCGATCGTGCCCTCGAAGAACTCGACAAGGTGCTCAGCTTCAGGATGGTGCCCGACTGCCTTGAGCTCCGGGCGTGGTTCTACCTTGCCGCGGGGACTTCGAGGCTGCCGTGCAGGACGTGAGGGCGATACTGACGTTGGACCCGACTTACATGATGTTTCATGGGAAAATGCACGGGAGCAACTGATCGAGCTCCTCCGAGGCCATGTGCAGCATTGGGACATGGCGGATTGTTGGATGCAGCTCTACGACCGGTGGTCAGGGGTGGACGACATCGGCTCTCTGGCTGTTGTCCAGCAGATGCTCGCCAGGGAACCCGGGAACAGCAGCTTGCGGTTCCGGCAGTCGCTGCTCCTGTTAAGGTAAGGCATGCATCCCATATGTGAGTTCCAAGTTAGTTTACATGGTCAGTGGTTATAGACATAGGAAGAATTAGCAAGAACACTCATGTCGGTCCTTTTGCCCATAATCATTTGTATCAAGTTTATACTGTCTAGAGTGATCATAGTCCTGTACTTTCTTATACACATTTGAGCAATATCTTCAGAAACAAATACACGAAACTGAGAACAAATTCTGGTACTGTCTGAAGGTGCAAGGGTACTCAATTATGCTGCAATTTTTGCTTCCATGAAAAGTTTGGGTAAGGGAGTAGATGTTTTAAATGCATAAGCTTAACACTTTGCTTTTCTTTCACATACATTGCAGGCTAAATTGCCAGAAGGCTGCTATGCGTAGTTTGCGATTAGCACGGAATAGTTCAATTCATGAGCACGAGAGACTTGTATACGAAGGATGGATTCTATACGACACTGGACATCGTGAGGAAGCACTGGAGAAGGCTGAGCAGTCAATCAGACTCCAAAGATCATTCGAAGCCTTTTTTCTGAAGGCTTACGCTCTAGGAGATTCTAGCCTTGACGTCGAATCTGCGCTTTCTGTTGTTCAGCTTCTAGAGCAGGCCAACAGTTGTGCTTCCGACAACCTTCGGAAGGGGCAAGTAAGAATCGTCCCTCACTTGTCATTTTTCCACGACATCTATCAGTCACTTGTGCTAATTAATTAACATTCTCCAGGCATATAACAATATGGGGAGCATATACGTGGATTGCGATTTGCTGGATGAGGCAACTGAGTGTTACAGCATAGCACTGAGCATCAAGCACACACGGGCACACCAGGGCCTGGCACGGGTCCATTACCTGAAGAATAGGAAAAAGGCTGCGTTCGAGGAGATGTCTGCGCTTCTAAAGATTGCTAAGAACAGCGCATCGGCTTACGAGAAACGGTCGGAATATGCTGAGCGGGATGTCGCGAAAAGCGATCTCAACATGGCGACATTGTTGGATCCGACCAGGACCTACCCTTACAGATACAGAGCAGCTGGTGAGTCCACTGAGCATATTATTGCCTGCACTATTCTATTGTGTTTGCAAACTTTACACTAGTGTCGACTTTCAACACCAAATGCTAAACATTTAAAAGGCTTGCATTATGTTAAGTTTAGAAAGATAAGAACTATATGCAACATTCATTGCTATCCGTCTATTTTCGGTTCACCAAATGTCTGGAGACGGTAATGGGTACTCAGAATTCAGAGCTATTTGACATATATGGTGATCAGGTAGTGCAAGTCTGTAGAATAGATTCATTGACTGGACTGGAGTAACATGTTCTCTTGTGATCCCTCAGTTCTGATGGACGAGAACAAGGACGACGAGGCAATCGGGGAGCTGTCACATGCCCTGGCTTTCAAGCCGGACCTCCAGTTGCTCCACCTCCGCGCAGCCTTCTTCGACTCCATGGGCGACAACATGAGCACGATGCGCGACTGCGAGGCCGCCCTGTGCATGGACCCGACGCATGGAGACACGCTAGAGCTCTACAACAAGGCTTCCACCAAGGCTGATCAGTCTCAGAGCTAGTGAATCTGTATCTCGCGCCGGCGACCATCACCGAGGTCGATTCACAGCTAGCTGCATGCACCGGCCCTTTTGGCAGAGTGATGAAACGATTTTGTCCTTCGAAAGCCAGGAGAAGCCCAGCTGATGCGGGCAGGAGACGGAACGACGGCACATGTACACATATGTCTACTGAGTGCAAGTATACCGGCAAAGGTCGATCGAGCTCTGACTGCACGTACATACAGGAGATGATGATGAGCTTGCTGTAAAAATGTAAACATAGCGCGTGTAAATGGCAAAAAAGAAGAGAAGGCATTTTCATATGTATGTACATCAACATGACAAGAGCTCCAAGAAAGGCAATGAAAGAAGACAGTCTGTCCTTCAATCAGACCGGCTCATACTTTCTCATCTTCTTTATTTCCCCCCTCCCATTTCTTAATGCCTCTTCTCGTGGTGTGTATTTGGAGGCACGACCTGTGCATAAAGAGTTATGCGTTTCCACGATGCAGCCAAGACAAATAGTATTATGTTTTTCTTTTCCCCTTGCCGCGTCATGATCATTGATCAAGTTGTCGCCGGCCACTCCACCAGCTCAGGCCACCCGTCTCCGGCCTAGCACCCCTGTTCCATTCACAAAATCTGGCTTTACAATTGTAACCATTCTTAATTTACTAGTGACCGATACTTCAGTACTAGTCGTTTAATCACGGGTTACCGTTGAGCATTAGGTGATTAATTAGGTCAAAAGCGGCAGCGGGGGGATTCACGGGGATCTTGCTAGATCACAGCGATCTGCATTTCAGATTCTATCGGTTTATTTAGTCCCACACCGCGAAATGGTAGAGTCGTCTCAACCTGACCTCTATAAAACAGCTACCCCGGCTAGCCTTGGAGGGCACGCAGCTGCGTGGTGAGCACATAGCGAACTATTCTTTCGCCTTTTACTAAAGAATACCGTGCGCTCGCCACACTAAGCAGCATACACCAATTTTTTCAGGGTTCCTTCTCTTTGTGAGGAGGTCCTACAGTGCAAATATCAAATGTTTAAATGTTGGGTTCAAGGCTTATAAATGATTATGATCAGTTAATTGGTTTTTTTAGGGAACAACTGGGGGCGGTCGCCCATCTGAATGCATTGCGATCTGCAAATTTGTGGTTTAACGCTTCAAATTGTCGTGTCTCAGTTCTGACGTACAAAAAAACTTTGGGTTACATAATTATTAGTAACTACTATAGTGCAGTTCAGTCAGCACAAATGCCAATTATTAGCACACCAATGACCACTTTTACATGTACAGACTACAGAGCACCACTCGCTATCCCCAATCCTGCACGGGAAACAAATACTCAAACATCTTCTACCTGACTACCAATTCCACAAACAAGATTAGCAGAAGAAACCAACAGACGAAAGAACTTTCAGTCACACTTGGTATGTATGCCATTTTGCACGCAGGCAGGCAGCTCTAGCTCTCAGAAGACATGATCTCAAGCTCAGCCCACCACAGGGGTGACACCTTGGGAGTTGCTCCGTCGGGCCCAAGCGCGGTGATCTCCCTCAACCGAGCTGCAACCTCTGCCATTGTCGGCCTCCTCTTCGGGTCTGGATCAATGCAGGACCTCACGACCTCACACAGCGCGCGTGCCGCCTCCTCGGGGAATGAACCGATGCTCGGGTCGATCAGGTCCGCGAGCCGCATCTCACCGTTGAAGTAGCGAGACGCCCACTGTACCAGTGACTCGTCCTCTTCGGAGCATGCAACCCTTCCTGTCAGTATTTCCAGCAACACCATGCCATATTTATGCACGGCGTTTTCCAGCTCCGATGAGGGATCCAAGACACCATTGGTGGAATTGGGTCCCCTAGCGTCATTTGAAAATTCTAGATCCGAGACCTTCGCGGCAAAATCATCGGTAAGGTATATGGTTGTCGAGTCAAAACTCCTTGGAATAACTGGTGGCTTCAGCTGATGCATGTGCTCAAGACAGTACGCAATCCCCATGGATATCCTGAGCCGCGTCACCCAATCCAGCTTCTCAACTTCTCTAACTGCAACACAACACAACGAGGATTAGATTGTCAAAATGTTGATAGACTGGCTAACAATTAACAAGTAATACATGAACAAACAATCTCTTTGCCTGCACATATAATCATATCTTATGAACTAACAAGATGCAGGGGATTCTGAGCCATACGAGCTTGGAAACTCCCAGTACGGTTATAGGGGTAGCAGGGGAAGTTTACTGGGTGATTTGGGAAATTGTCGAAGCTTGTTCAATCAAGCTGTCAGAGTATTGCAAACAAGCCATAAAACTTACTGCAGGAAATTATATTGAAACACATAATGGTTAAAGATCGCAAAGCACTTTGACTTTGAATACAACCACGCTCCTTTTTATAAAATGGGTGGTTTGGTAATTTATCTATTAACCAAATAAGTAAGGTTAGGTTTTAATACTTGATCAAGAATTTCACGATGTACCTATGTATTTTTTTTTAGTCGAAAACATGTATTTCTTCTTTGAGAAAGTGATATATCTTTATCGTACCTTCTATTTTACTTTTTATGATATTACATAAGAATAAACCATAGGGTTATCTATCTGTTGGAATCTGCTCGTTCAGCGAATATGCATATTTTATTGGTTGGAGATCTTTAATGCAAGGTTATGCTGGATGATGACTTAAAAAAAATGTTCACACAAATTTTACAAATATTTTGGTAGCTCAGGTTGAAGAAAATACATTTGCGCAAGGAAAATTTATAAAATCGTCATAAGAAATACTTACCATGTAGATACTCAAAAAGTGTCCCATTTGGAGCGTATTCAAACACCATTGCTCTGGTAAAAGGATGCCCTTCCTCACAGTAGCCAAGCAAGTTCATAAAATTCCTGTGGTTTACTTTGGACAAACTTGTGACCTAAAAGCATAACCATTAGAATCAAATATAAAATAAACAATGCGCATTTGTACATGCTGCAGGTAACTGAGTAATACCTTTTTCCTGTACTGCGATTCGCATATTTTGGACCAATCCCTTGCAGATGTTACCAAACTTGACGCGATTGCGATTTCAACTCCACTTGATAAAGTTCCCTTGTACATCATGCAGCTAGATGTAGAACCAATTATATTGCTGAAATCCTCGCTCGCTGTTTCCAGCTCTGATCGTTTCAGTGCAGGCACACCTATAAATATGATTAAGCTGTGATGTTAAATCAGAACAATCTCCTGGATATAAGGACTATATTAATATCAAGCTGATACCCTAGATACATATATTCCAAAGTAGAAACAAAGTGTACCTGTTACAAAAGCTTTTTGCAATTGTCCACTAAGTCCTGTCACCCAAGGTTTCACAGTCCCCACTTTTTTAGCTCGGCAGTACAAAGCACCAACTGCTGATATGATAAGGAAAGCAGAAATCCCTGCTGCAACTAAACCATAGGTTGTCAAGGAATGTTTAAGCACAGAGCGAGATGGAGTCTGAACCGAATTATCGTGCTCAGCTCCCTGAGTTGCCGGCCTAGCCGTAAAAGGATGTGGACGGACTATCAACGGATGATGGTGTGAAGGGGGTTTCTGTGGTGTGGGCTGTGAAAATGGTGATGGTGAGCCTTCTGGCGGGAATATGAACAGTGAGGATGATGGAGCAGACACTGGTCCTGAAGTTGGAGCTCTCGTATTAGACCCGCTATCACTTGAGGGAGCTTGTGAAGTTGAGAAAAGAAACTGAGCACCTTGGTTTTCACCACCAATCTGCAGCAATCTTCTAAAATTCCTAAAGAAGCAATAGTTAGAACTTCGAAAATATTATCAAGATATTAATTGCCATGTCTGCTGATGCAAGTATAAAAAAGAAATAACATAGATTCATCTACTGTCAATATTCACATGATCTTTTTTAGGTTAAGAGATACAGTGCAACACAGTATTTTCTTTCCAGTACTTCTATTGAGACAGAGACAGTTTACTGGGTAAAGACGTAAAGTTCTGCAATTGTAGCAGTTTCTCTAGCATACATTAAGGTGCCTAGAAATACATGGAATTGTAATCACGGAGAGATATGATTTTTTTTCTGAGGAATGGGGAGATAAGAAATTATATTTCATAAAAAACAAATAGTATAACAGAAATTCAATTCAACCCAATTCCAATTCTTACAAGAAACAAAATACCACTAGGAACCGTAGCAATATACTGCTTTTATGCATAACTGATACAGTAACAGTTTAGTTCAGAACTCAACACATGATAGTCTTTAGTACTCCCTCTGTTCGGTTTTACTTGTCGTGGAGATTGAGCTGATCAAGTACAAAGGCGTAGTACAAACGGCGACAAGTAATACCGAACGGAGGGAGTACTTTTTAGTGTTATTAATGGTAATAGGAAAATAGTACCAAATTGTCTATTTCCAATTCAAGTCTAAGAAATTACAAATTCTGGATAGCAAAATCGCACTGGTGCCATGTCCTGCAACTAAGAAACGACTACACTAGAAAAGTAGAACCGATTCTCAGAACCTGGGCGCTCACCTACGAGTAAAAGAAGCTCCATTGCTGCCCAGCACCTCCGCTCCAACTCCGCAGCCTCCAATCCCTGCAGCAAAGCAAGAGACCAACCAAAATGGCAAACGCCGTAAGCCCAAGTGCCCAACTGCATACCCAGCAACTCCGAGAAATCCAAAGTCCAAACCACAAGCAAAGAGAACCAAACCTGCGCCTCCGAGCGTCCAAGTAACAGCAACCAGGAACAGCAGAAGAAGCTTGGGGGCCGGCGGCCACTCCATCGTTAACTGAGAAAAAACAGCCGAGGAGCAGTTGCATGCGTCGGAGAGGACAGAGGGGGGAAACCCGATCTGACAGTTGGATGGAGGTTGGGGCTGCGGTCACGGGAGGCGGGATGCGAGAGGAGAGACGGCGCGTGGTTTTAGTTGGGAGGGCGGTGGAGACGGCGAAAGTGGCAGCCGAAGGTGGTGGAGAGGAGAGGGAAACGGTGGCCGCACGAAGGCGACTACACAACAAGAAGCTTTTATTTCTTCTTATTTTTAATATTGTTTTGTTTGTTGGTCTAATCATTGCCCTCGGATATGAATCGCATGTTAATGCAGTTTGCTCATCATTGTGCACCAAACTTCCAAGCTTCTCTTCCTTTTCAATGTTGATCGGCCAGCAGCATGCACGGGCAGTGTATATATCCTAAGCTCTAGATAGGTGATGTTTTGGACACAGATATAGCCATTATTTACACATGAATGTGCCAAAAAAAATTGTACAATTAATTTTGTAATTTGTGATGTTAATGATTAATATTTACGATCCAATAAAAAAATTCCCGAGGGTGTGATCCAATCAAACTTCACCGTCGCATCACGACAATGGGGTCCACGATTTGGAGCGTCGTCAGTGCCTTGGTCGGTCTCGTGGCGTCAAGCGAAGGCTCTGCTTTGACTGTTTCTCGAAGCGGGCGACAGCGACACCTTCGGGCGCCGCTTTCTTCTTGGAGACATCGTCGAGATGTGGTGCTTCCTCTCTTCTCGGACCACTTCAGAGGAAACCCTAGATCCTCTAGGGGGCATCGTTTTTGGAGTGGTGACCGGCTGGAGAGGCATGTGGTTGCGTGAGGTGGTAGGGTTCGTCGCGGATATTGGCAGTGTTAGTGGCGGGGCTGCTGTGGCAACGACAGTGGAGTGAGCGACGCGGCAATGGTTGTGTCTTGCATAGGTCTCCTTCATAATCGGAGCTACATTGTCCTCGTCACGGGTGGCTGAGGGTTGGCATGGATCTTCATGTGGCTTCACTCGGCCTCTACGGTGTTGTACTGTAGTATGAGTCGGTGGTCATCTGCAGCGAAGTCGGAGTCGCTTCTCGGGGAGTAGGGATGGCGATGACGCATGCTCGGAGGAGAAGTGGTGATGATGACGTCTATGTGCTACCTCGACAAAACTTTCTTCGTAGCAATGTGTGTGCCGCTCAAACGAGCTGTGATGGTTTTCGCCCGGTTTCGTTGAATTAACTGGGAAACTCTCTTCTTCTTAATTAACGAATCTTTTGGCTCCGTTTCAAAAAAATACTCACTTTGCATGTATTTTTAGAAACCACCAACTATTTGTGTAATACGTTGTGCACGGGTCCATATTGTAGACCTGATCAATGTTACGCGCGTGAGTAGGTGGTTTTCCGAAGAAAAATATAAAATAATCCGACAATAATTACTCTGTGATATTTTGATACATTTTAGACCAACATTTTAAAATTTTGGCCACTTTATGTGAGGTTCAGTCAAAAATACAAATACTATAAAAGGATATGAACTTTTTTTCTAGCAAATTAAATAATGTACACTAACTAATATGGACAGTCAATGCGTCCTAATCACTATTTTTCGGTTATACTCGTTAGAAGGGTTGTTAATAGATTAGTCTAGGGTTCAGATCTACTCCCTCCGTTTCAAATTAAATGACTTTCATTTCCACATGCGCTGATGTATCTAGACATGTTACAAGTATAGATATATCCGCATGTGGACAAATGAAAGTCATCTAATTTGGAATGGAGGGAGTATGTGCAACGATTACACGAATAGTTGGTGATTTGTGAAAAAACATGAAAAGTTGAGTATCGCAATAGTCAGTGGGTTGTGCAGTTGAGATCTACTCCCTCCGTTCCCAAATATAGGATGTTTTAAGTTTTGTCCATATTCACATGTGCACAAATGTATCTAGACATATTTCGTGTGTATATTCACTCATTTTAGTGTGTATGTATACAACATGTGTAGAATCTAAAACATCTTATATTTGGGAACGGATGGAGTAGGAGGCTATCTCGAAAAGAAGAAAAATCTAGGGTGCTCCTAATTTATCCAACGGCTTTAGTCGCCATCGTCTGTGCCGTTGGCTGTCGTGCTATGTTTGGGAGGTACGGCGACAATAGACTGTGATAGGGATGCACGGCCGTACGTACGCATGGATGATTTCCAGCCATCCAGGAGCCCTCTGTTTCGTTGATCTTCTTGATTGTGCCCTGCACGTACCGTCTCTAACTACAAGATCAGCTTTATTGTAGCCACCGCCCACCAGCCGTTGCCATAGTTTTCCGCATATCGATCGCTGTACCCGATCCTTACATTGAAAAGGCTCTTAGTCTCATAGAGCTGATCTTAGAAGAAGAAAAGGGGTAACAATCTCAGAATCTTTACACCTGGATATTATTATCTGTGTATCTGGTAAGGGACTGTATGCTATATGAAATCCAATTTGACACATGGAAGTACATGCTCCTGTAACCGGAAAAAATGCTTTGAAATATCACAAAATATGAGAAAGCTTACACCTCAACATTCTATCTGCGCAAACCAAATTTCGCGGACAACCGGCATTTTCATGGTACGTGTAAAATAGACAAAAAAAAGTCTCGCGAAAACTTTTTTAGCCCCTTTTTTTCACATATGACATAAAAAATATCGTTTTTTCGTCAAACGACTTTATTAGCACATAGAATGTAGAGATGTACTTCCTCCGTTCTCTAATGTAAGACACTTTAACTTCTTGATTGGTATGTATCTAGATGTATTTTAGTATGTATATTCACTCATTTTAGTATGTATGTATCAATATTGAAATAGCTAAAATGTCTTACACTAGTGAATGTAGCTAGGGAATACGTGATTTTAAGTCCGAAAGTTTTTACATTTTAAATTCGCTTAAAAATATTGATGGCAACTATTCCCTCCGTTTTAAAATATAAACATTTTTAGCAATTCTAGTTTTTACCCGATCCGTACATATCTAAACGTATTTTAGTGAGTAATTTACTCATTTTACTCCGTAGTTTGATCCGTATTGGAATGTCTAAAGCATCTTATAGTTTTACGAAACAGAGAGTAGTAGCTTATAGCATGACCTGACCACGATCACCGCTGCTTCCGGTCACCGCAAACTACTAGTAGGCGCATATATGACTTGTCGATCTTTTTTTCTTTTTTTTTTTTGATAGGCATACGTATATATTATGTCGAAGACACAAGGTAGTACAGAACACGTACACACGTAACAGAAAGGTCCAGAAGGACACATACACCCGTACACTTTGCAGAAAGACCCCTGACAAAAGAAGGAATTACAAAGAAGTCCTTCCGAGGCCCTGCAACAGCACAACCAATCCGCCTCTCGTCACCGGCGCCGACGAGCACCGCGAGCAGAGAGAGCAGAAGCCAGCAAGCCCGAGATTGAGGAAGCTCCATCGCCGCAATGGCTTTCTGAACCGCCAGAAGAAGCACCAAAGGTGCCCACCTTTCGCTGTGGCACGTAGGCCGGGGATCTTCCCGAGCTCACCCTCAACCTCCAGAGCCGGTGCCCTCCGTCGACGTGGTCGAGAAGAAGCAGCAGCTCCGCCAACCTCCATCCACACACCTTGTACAGAGCACGTCGCCATCGGTTCGCCGCTCCGCCCAGCAGGCCAACGGCAGCAACATCTCCTACACACCAGGACCCCACAAGCCCTGCAGCGCCGCTGGAGGAGGCGACGCCGCGACGACGACAGGGCCGGAGGACAGGATCTCCAGCGCGTGCGGTCGACAGCCTCGTCTCGTCAACCACCCGCAGAGAACAAAAGCTCCCAACATCCGCAGATGTAGGAGCACAAAACGGCACCCCGAAACGACACCTTCGGAGGCCAGCCACGCCGGAAGCTCCACGCCGCTGCCACGCATGGCCTCGCCGGGATGGGGAAGAAGCTCCAGCCCCCTTATTCCATGGCGCCGCCGACACCACCACCCTGCCAACGCCGCCCGGCCAACCTATCCTACTATCTACACGCCTAGGGCACAGATCCGGGACCCCCCCACTCCCCCACCACCGGAGCGACGGCCGGAGAGGGAGGAGGCCACCGGTCTGGCCGTCGGCGGAGGGAGGAACAACGGCGCCTTCTTTTTCGCCTCTCAGGACACTGTAGCGGGGAGAGGGGAAAAGGCCCCTCCCTCCCTCCGGCTGCTTTTTTTGTTACCTGTGAGCGAACACGAACTCAAGTACAGTCGTTGGGTATCATCTTAGTTTAGTTGGGGAGCTGGCTGTGTTATACCTGTACGTTCACATGGGAGGCAATGATCAGATGTGCATGAACTAGAGATGTTGCCTTCACCGCGAGGGGGATATTTGCTACCACTTCGTTGCAACCTAGGCCTACTTGCGTTAAGCAAAATAGATCATGAGCAACAACCGCTTGCTGACTTGGAGTAGAAGACACGAGCCATGTAAGTATGCGCCTGCGTGCGTGTGATGATTACTCTTGGATCGAGTGAGGCGCAAGGAACACAGTCGGCTGCGCGTGCACTCGTCGGCTCCCACGAGGACACAATGTGGTGATGTCTTGGGTTGGCCACCTCATGTCCGCTGCCGGTCACGTACATCGATCTCCATGTCGTCAGAAGAAATGCCAAGGTTTTGGCACTCCTGCTACCTGAATAGTGTAGCTTAAACCCATGCACAGCGGCCATACATGAGACCTGAACTCCAGGGACAATGCACAATGGAATAACTAGCAAGCTAACCTACAACTGATGATTGCAGGTGGGGTGTGGTAGTAAAAGACAATGGAAATGGCAAAATATACGGCCACAGGCCCACAGGATGTTAGCTCAAACCATCAGCAACTCCAAAACATCGACCCAATGCTACCCTGTGAATAACAGACCATTTCGTTCATCATGGACTCAAATGACAACTGCAATGACAGAGTGAACAGCCATGGACTCAAACCATCAAGCAATCCCAAAATCTGTGGATAACAAAGCTATGATTCATTCATCACAACATCGATCAGACAGCATCGCGCACCTGCAAATACTTGGCGTGCAACAACAGAGCGGAGGTAGCCACACAAAACTGTCAAGGAGTTGTACACCAACACCAGCAGCGGCGATCAATAGGCTACTCGTGCATGTAGAAAGAGCAAACCGACTAAGAAGAGCTTTGGGATGTTTCCAACATCTTTCCGCAGGAATTCTTTGCACACTCGTCGTATATTTTTCACAGTAGAATGACAGCGCCTATCGGAAGTAAATGGAGATAAGAGGGATGTCAACGTCGTTCCCATTGCGATCCTCGCAAGCCACAACAACATCAAAATGCTTCCTGTATGCTGGAACGTCTAGCTTGGCAACCTCCTGGGCGACATCCACCAACTTCCTGTTTAGTCGATCCTTGTGCCTCGTGAACATGGTGTTGTACAGCAAGGATGTGCCACAGGAGACGCTGTAAGCACTCAGGCCCTTGTCGCTTAACCATTCTAGGAGTTCTGCCACGGTGATGTTGCCCTTGATAGACCATCGGTCCCACACGGTCCATCTCATGCCTTGATGCTTCATCACCTTGGCATTGCCAGGATCAGACATTAAGAACATTGGTATTGCCAGGTTGGCGTATGTATTGCGGTAGTCTATAATTGGGTGGCCACCTGCCAGAACCTTGTAAAGCTCAAGGCACACAAGGCCTGTGGCCATAGCTGTCGTAGTTGCGATGGCTGGAATGATTCTTCCTGCGATGAACTTCGCCTTCAGCTTGTCAACCTCTTGAATAGCATAGTTCCTTGCACGCATATTTGCAAGACCGGCAATCAAGTCCATGTGGAAATTCGTATCATCGTCCTGCAAAAGGAATGCATCATGTGTAACCAGAACTGATCTAAGAAAGAACGTCAGCCATAAAATATTCAATTACTTCTGTTCTTCTAAGTGGTATGGCAGAGGATTCCTTGAGAATTGAAAATTTTAACAAATGCCCATAAGTAATAATTGCACGCCTCATGCAGATATGGAATCGTTCCTCGTACCAGGAACAACGAAGAAAGTTGTTAAGATACATAACAAAGACAAAAACAGCCATTGTACACAGGCAATCACAGTATTCAAAATATCTTTATGGTGCCAGTAAATGAAACAGAAGCACTCAAATTGAATATAAACCAACATCGAAGGATAAGTGGAGAAGAGCATGCAGGAAACACTGATTCTCTCAAAGAACTGCAAAGTTACTTATTCTTAATGTGTCTGGGCAGAAGTGGAGTAGATTACTACTCTCCATGTTCTATAACTCAATCCATAGCAGAACGAAATGGGACTGAGTGACAGTCCCTGTTGATGTTTTTGCCTACCAAATCTGGACATATGCATTAGATTGTATGGAGGTTTGCTTTCTAGTGTGAACAAATAAGGATGTTTAAAAAAAGCCAGGGTGGAAAATAAAAGAACTTCTTATCCTAACACATCAGAACTAAGTAGTTAAAAAGAGGCTTACCTTCTCAAACTGAATAGGTTTCATTTGGAATCCTGAAGGCAGTTTCTTGGCACATGCTTCCAGCTTAGTTAGAAGATTTTCGATATCAGCAACATCATCAACTGAGGCACTGGAGAGGTTAGTAGACTTCTCATCTGTTTCAATCTTAACCCCGCTCTTTGGCTCAAATTCAGGCACTGCAACCTTACTTACTGCATCAGCCAAATTATCCATGTCCTTCGCCCAGTCAGGTATGGGGATCCCAAAAGATACCGCTCTCAATATAGAAGCAGCCAGTATTAATTTAATGTGAGATGAATCAACAGTTGAAAATTGCACCGGGCGAGGGAAACGCTTAGGGGCGGACCAGAAAGGAGCACCAGTGCTAGTGACAGTATCTTCAGGAAATGTGAATGTTAGCTGCTTCACACGATTAGAAAAGTAATCTTCAAACCTGGCAAACAAAGAAGAGATGTTAGTACATGGTGTCTGGAGCACACACAATACTGTCCTATTTGCTGGACAATATAATCAAAGTAGAACCATTTTAACTTAAATTCAATCAAAAGGGGCATGTAGAAGGGATAAATCATACTTCAGTCTTGCCCAAGCTACGCAATCTTCAAATTTATCACATCGCTCCTTGTCAAGGCATTCACGCACACGCTCGAGCATTTCCCTGGCTTGAGCATCACCTGCCTTTCTCATAGCAGCAGCATATTCAGTAGGATTGGAAATAAATGAGTTCACTTCATTTGGAGTTTTTTCTAGCAGACCCTCAAACTCTGAGCGAGCCCATGTTAGACAATGGTCAATATTGTGTGGAAAAGAATGGATTGTGCACATCGGTGCCTGTTTCTCAGGAGGATCTCGTGAAGCTCCATAGTTTTCAGTAAGGTGAGGAATCACCATCTGTGTATTGCATTTCGGACCCGAGGTTCCAGATTCCAGAAGTGGTTTCTGGAAGTATAGGCATCGCATGTCCATGTACATCCTAGAATTAACATTATCAAGTGCATTGATGACAACATCAAGGCCCTCCCAGAACACATCATTGAACACATGTTCAGTCTCTGGACAGGCACGATTCTGAAGAGCATCAATATGCAGGCTGGAGTTGATAGCACTAGCAGCTGTAGCAGCTACTGTAGATTTTGCCTGTCCAATGTTCCAATCACGAAACAGAAATTGCTGGCTCAAGTTGCTTTTCTCAATGACATCATCATCTGTTACAGTTAGCTTTCCTTTACGGCCACAAGATACCCCCATTAAAGCAAGGTTCTTCAAGAACTCACATCCAAGAGCACCAGATCCGACGACAAAAACATTGGTGTCTCGCATCTTCTTCTGAAGCTTAGAACCAAAAACGGAAATCTGAGCATCGTAGCGGCTATTCAATGGCTTCAAGTCTTTATGGTTCAATGCATAGGTTGGCAGAGATTCTAAAGAGTCAAAATACAAGAACTGGCAAGAAAATGAAGAAAAATCAGAAAAAACCAGCAGATTATCGTAACCAGACATATATTTTATAGTTCGTGAAACACACCTGGTACTGAGGACGAAATTTCCCAGAACAAGCCTTCACAACTTCTTGACCAACAATACCACCAAACATTGCAGCCATTGGGTTCAGCACAGCTCTAGAACCACTTGCAAAATGCCGCAGCAACTTCTCATCAAGTCCATCCATCTTGTAATCATTTGCGGCCTCATTAATAGAAGCAGTGAACTCCACAAATCTTTGAGCATCCTGGTCAGAACCAGCAACAGGGAAGCGCCCAAACTTTTCCCTGAACTTATCCAAGGCTAGAAATGCAAAGTGGAGCAGCGGAGGACGCTGGTATTTTGAGAAATCACACAAAAGAAAATTGCCTGGCTCTTTTACACATTCTCTCAGACTCTTGAACTCTAGGATCATCGGTTCTTTCACCTCTGTAGCAATCCCACCTTTTGCATAAATGCCAAAGTTACGTGTATCCTCCTGGATCCGAAATGAAGTTAGCCTTGCATCTATTACCTTTCTGGGTTTGCCATCATTCAGTTCTGTCATCCCATTGACCTCTGTGAAAACAACAAGATCACCGTGTTTGAATTCAAGTCGCTCATCATCAACACAGAAAACCGTTGCAGGATTGTCATTGCTGATGGATGCAACTATACCAGTCTGAGGATCTTCACCATCAGCATCAAGAACAGTAAACTCAGGTCCAAAGTCACAAAATACACTACCAAAAAGACCACATACTTCTGCTTTGATGAAGGAAATTGGAGGCTGCTGGCTACGGCAATAATCATCAAATTCAACTGACTTGTCTAGAGTTAAGTTGGTGAAAACAACAGCCTGCAAATAAGATAGATAAAAAAATGATCGGCATAAACACCGGGAGAGTTGATGTTTATCATAAGACACAAGCACACTACAACTACACATTCAGCACTGTTATCAAGTAAATAGTGTGTGATGGTGACCAACTCTGTAGCTTTAGTTATTCACATTAGCTTCAGGCCTACAATCTTACTAGCTGGACAACTCACATTCAGGTCACTTGACAAGATCAGGTAACTACATTACATTTATAGATAATCCATATATCAGCCATGGCACATATAGTGAAACAAAGGAATTCTACTGGGTACCACATGAAATAAATGGATTTTTGCACTATAGGAGTATAAGCACACTTGAATTAGAAGGAATAATTACTCTCAGCTTATTGACATCAAATGCAGAACAAGCTCGCGAAAAATAAATATGATCCCAAAAGTGAGCGTGAATATACACATTACCATCCAAACCAGAAATTAACTCTACATAAAATATCATTCCACTTATCTCACGCAAGGTTCAACAAACTAATAGTTATCTTATCAACCTTTATATTTACTACTATTGAGAATAATGGTAGTAACTAGTAAGTAACAAAATTTAACACAGAATACAACTAACTACCTGGAACTTAGAAAGGTGCTCATTACTCAGTTCTTCCGTTAGAGCAGATATAAGAACAGCGTTGTTAAGTTCCTGCAGTTTTGCAACGCAAGCAACAGCCCTGTTCTTCCCAATATCATCCTCAGATAGAAAGAAATTGCCTGATAGGTCCCACATTTCCACATTTTCTACATCATGAAGGGTGACAGATTTAACACCCGCCAGAGCAAGATTCTTTGCTGTATAGAAAAAAAAATATGTTAGTTTCAAAAATCATGTAATACACATACACACATAGGATGACTGGAGTAGTATAATACCATACAAATAACAATAGGTGAACGATGCAATTAGATATGTGCACAAGCAAACAGGAAAAAAGGAAAATAGTTGCCCATTAGTGACCATATTGCTTGCCCAATAAGGCGTGAAAATGATAGATACACAACTTGGATTCCTGTTCTGAGCAGGAGAAAAAGGGAAACAATTACAATCCACTTATATCACCGATTGAGTATAATAACTACATATTTCTTTTCTGGCAGGCTTATCTGATTCTGGACTAACTGTTGTCTGGTTGAATTCACTTGTACCAAATTTACAAACCCAATATTTGGTACTAACATTCTCTCCGCAGCTTACAGTTTTGTACTGGTAGGAGCAGGGAACATGATACATTTCATTCTCATCGATGTATAGCCACTGAGAAACAAAAATCTCCAATAAATCAACGGATATAGCAAAAAACTGAAGGAACAACTACTGCCTATCAAACCAAACCTAACCAGGCTGCTTGGATTGGTTTGTCGTGTTGCTAGTGCTTCATAGCATGGCTAGGTTGGTACATGCAGGGTATGCCCATCGGACAGCTCAGGTTTGATTCGTTGGCAGAGCTCGGTGCTCACTCCCCACTAAAAGGTCCACATGATTTACATTTTCTCTATGCTCCACTACAAACACACAATGCAGTAAACAATCTTATGATGGTAGCAGCATAAGTCAGCAATTTAAGGCTTTCACTCTGTTTGCGCAAATTAGACATCACATAACTATATAAGTTTTATTTATCAATCCAGCAACTCAGCTTGTCTGCACAACTGCATTGGACAACAGATAGGATAACGTGGAGTAATCACAGATTCCAAATTACCAACAGATATGTAAGAAGAGGAAAACAGGACGCAGCAGTAACGACAGTCGACAGCACCAACATTACAACAGCAATACACTGAATCAAACAGCAAATGGAAGGAGGCACACACCAGTCTCAGCACCAAGCCCGTTCAGACCGGAGACGAGCACGTTGGAGGCGAAGAGCAGCCGCATCGTCTCCCTGCCGTACACGGCAAGCTGCCGACTGTGAAGGTCCTCATCGATCTCCGCCACCCCGTTCCCGTTAGTGCCCCCGCCGCCGCCGGCCGGCTCCCCGGCAACCATCGCCTCCGCCGCCGATCCCCCTACCCGTGCCTTCTTCGCCGCCGCGTCCTCGGCGCCCTCCGGTCTCTTGGTCGGAAGCATATAGCGCGCCGCCCCCTGCACCGCGCAGACACAGCCAAATCAGGCGCCGAAACCAACACCCTAAAACCCCCAGGAATGGTGATCGGAGCACACGAATCGAAACATCGGGACCTTACCGCTGCCGGCGATCGGAGTGGCGGCTAGGGTTCGCCCGGCGCCCGCGGATTGGAGGACGGGGTGCCGCTTGTGAGGTATGCCTTCGGCTTGGCCTCCAAGCCGGGGAATGGCGTGTATATGAACAGTGGTGGGCGCAGTGGGGGTTTTGCGGTGGTCGTGCCGTGGTGATTGGGTCGACTCGCCGTTGCGGTGGAGAGGCTTTGGGGGTGAAGGAAGGGGGCGGAGGGCTTCGAGAAATCTGGGCCGTTGGTTCTGGCGATGGAGAAGCCTGTCAAGGGCAGGCCGGACGACTGACGAGCCGCGGTTTGGACATCGGTTCGACTCGACGGCGACTGCCCGAGCGTGACGGTGTGTGGGCTCAACAATCATTCGTTTAATTTGCATTTATTTTGAAAAAGGTTTGTAATGTACTTAGATGAAAATTTGAAAGCAGTCGATATTTATACTATATTGATCATGCGAACATTTATATGTTTGGAATGCCCGTGAAATTTTGAAAGTAGTCGATATCTATACTACTCCCTCTCAATCTAAAAAAAGTGTCGGGAGCTTGTCAGGACCCTGATGGATCTGACAGGAAGAAGATCACAAGAACTAGCGATTTGAGGGGAATTAGAGATAAAAGTGATAAATTGCAGGAATTAAATCTAAGATAAATTGCAGAAAATAAGATAACAATTTAGGGTTCATATTCTTGGTTGCAATCACAGGATACAAGGGATGGCTTATAAAGACATAGCCAACTGCTAGATGCCAATATGTAGAATACCTAATATACCCTCAGAGCTACCAACATACTACTATTGCATACCACTACTACTATCTCACATACCCTGACATTACTCCCCCCTTGAAGCCATTGGTCACCAATGGATCAAGTTTCTACAGAAACTTTTACAATTGACAATTTATCCATTTGAATTCATTCACCACATTCAGGGAGGCACCAATGTAGTTGAAGAAGATACTTCTGTGAGAAGATAGTAGACTTTTTGTGCATTGCACTTCTTCTGGGCATCTGGCAATAGTGCTTCACTTTGAGTAATAATAGAGACTGAATTGATCTTCTAGGATCAGTTCATCCTTGTCAGGGAGGTAGGAATGTAGTGAAGAAAGTGCCAATATCCCAGATTTGAAGGTAATAATATCCCAGATTTGAAGAAGGTACCAATATCCCATCTATGACCACTTCAATGTTGCTGTAACCATAAGCTGTAGTGTTGCCCCACACCATATCCCATATGATCAGAATTCCAAGATCCCAAACACAAGAGGAGTTGCACATTGGTAATTGACATTGCCAGTCATTGAGTAATGGATTTTGTAACCAAGGAAATGTCTGCATTGCTCTTGTGTCCAGATAGATATACATGTACAAGGAAATTTCAATGCCAGGGTCCCATTGCAGTTTAGCCCAGTTTTCAAATGGAGGTAAGGAGGAAGACTTGCCTGTAGAACATGGACAAATAGGACAAGAAAAACTGATACATTCAGTGCTGTCCATCCCAAAACCAAAGGCAGCAGAACGCATCATAGCATATTTGAAAATGGGTGCCCTTCTTGTACCGAGCTGCAGAGGTAGTATGTGTACCATCGCCGACTTGTAGATATATGGGCCCTGCAGTTCTGTAGTCCCAGCAGCTGTGGGAAACAGACTAGGCAATTCTGGAGCGCCGGGATCCCACGGAAAAATTGATATGGAATGCCCTGTAGCAGATTGGCAAACAGATTTCGCCCAAAATAATTTTGCATTGCCTTGGGATTCCTCCTGGCCTGTTCTTCTCACATATATATCAGGAAGAAGTCGAGATGCAGAAACTTTGCTGGAGCATTTGAGAAGTTGTTCGCTGATGAAATTTCCAGTGTTGAGCTTCATAGACCAGCCAATGTGTAATTCTGGGTCAGATAGAGGCTTTGAAAGTTGAACTTGTTCACTTGATGCAGTCTTTGATGCCATGTGGAACTTGGCTAGGTGTTCAGTTTCTTGTTGATCTTCTTCAGATACATGCATTTCCATGAGTCCATTGTGAGAATCTTGTACCGTCATTGACAGTGGCAGGCTGTGAACTAGCGTCATATTCTCAGAACCAGCTGTGTTGTTGATTTTGGAACAGCAAACTGGAGCCACACCTGCTGCTTGTGTTGCTACCGAGTGCTTACTCTCCAACTGTTCATGCGCATGAGGTCCTGGCTTAAATTCTCACTTATGGTCTTTAGTTTAGCCTGAATATGATCCAGCATATCTGAAATACTCTGTGTTTTTGTGCCATGCTGTGGTCGCTGCTCACTCTTTGTAAGATAATCTTCTTCATTGTTTGTAGCACAAACACTTGGAACCTTTTGACACTCCATAGCCGACGCGTAATCATGCGCTTCACAATTTTGCACAACAGTGGCTCCTTGAATGGCACATGACTGTATATTTTCTGTTGGCACTGCGTCAAACAGCAGGGGAGCAAGCTCTGCGACACCTATATGTTGGACCTGAAGCTGCTGGTGCCAAGTAGGAATTGTGCTCACACAAGCTCCTTGATTAAGTGTTATCGCTGTGGAGTTCATGGAGAGCTCCTGATATGGTGGATAGGTAGTGGGTGGTGGTGCTGAATGTGGATAAAGAATTTGTGTAAAGCAATTTGGGTGTGAGTGTGGTGGGTAGTATGGTGGGAAATAAGGAGAAGAGTGATAGTACGGTGGTGGATAGGTTGAAGTATGAGCAAACTGATGAAAACTAGGATGATTTTGTGGAGGATAGGTGTGGTTTGTACACTCGCGACTACTGGATTGGTTCCATTGAAACTCTCCAGCAAGTCCACTGCCCATGCGATTAATTGGCGTTGGCATTCCCTCAAACATTTGCTGTGAGTAGCCTGGTACTGGCCTTGGATCAAACACCTCGTGTGCACCATGTTCAGCTACACAAGACATCTGGATACAGAAGATGAGATGAGGACGTACTCACCAAATTTGCACGGAGATGATGGGCTTGGAGTGCGCGTGGATGGCGGGGATGCAGCGGTCGCTCTTGACGTTGCTGGCCGTGGCGTTGCAGCTGGCGGCGCTGGGCCGGCAAGCCGGGGCGGAGGACGCGGAGCAGGTGGACTGAACGGGACCAAGCAGAGGAGCCGGCGGCCGTCTGCCGATGCCGACGGCGTGGTCGCGCATGCGCGCGGGCGGAGCACAGAGGGAAGCCTAGCTCCTGGGCGTCGGGACGTGGAGGCGTGGAAGGGGAGAGCGAGGATGCCGCCGGGGAAAAATTTGGTCGCGAGATCGATGCTCGGGAAGAAAATTAGCTGCGAATCGGATCGCAAGAGAAGAAGAATCGTCGGGGAGATTGGAGAAATCAAACGGAATCGAAGACGAAGAGGGAGGGGAGGGTGGGGAGCAGGTCCGATCGATCGACCGCTCTGATACCAATTGTCAGGACCCTGATGGATCTGACAGGAAGAAGATCACAAGAACTAGGGATTTGAGGGGAATTAGAGATAAAAGTGATAAATTGCAGGAATTAAATCTAAGATAAATTGCAGAAAATAAGATAACAATTTAGGGTTCATATTCTTGGTTGCAATCACAGGATACAAGGGATGGCTTATAAAGACATAGCCAACTACTAGATGCCAATATGTAGAATACCTAATATACCCTCAGAGCTACCAACATACTACTATTGCATACCACTACTACTATCTCACATACCCTGACAGAGCTGCAGTATTAAGTCTAAAAAAACATTATGTGTGTGCTCTCAAGCTACTGCAACACATCTTTACATGAATTCAAGGATTTGTTAAATTTAGAGAGATTTTGTTTTGTAAGAAAATATAAAGAGTGTGAGCCCGTGGTTTCGAGCCCCGGTGAATGGGCTAGTTGTTGTCGTATTCACCAAGCACGATAATGTGGTTATCTTTTCGACACAATTGTCTTTACCCTACACTACCAAGAAAACCTAACAGCTCTTCTATCCTTGGTTCTTAATGTCCAAGAATAAGAAAAATGGAATTTTATATGTCATGTCATTTTTTTCTATAGATTCAAAAGGAGGTAGGGTTAGGCAAGCAAGACTCATTATCCACCTCATAAATCTTAAGAAATGGAGCTCTAATTTTTGTTATGGCCCATGTAATACCCCGAATGTGTTTTTTGTCTAACTATCTCGGTAAGTATAAATTTCCTAGCTCTGTATGCGCCTATATTAATCATAACACGAGAAATAGGTAATAGAATTTTCATTGTTGAATCACATGGAAATTTTATAGAATTTTCTTTAGATAAGTGTGTTAAACAAATTATGACTAAACTCGACGAAAAATTCCTGAAAATGCTAATCTTACCAATTATACAGCTCATTAAAAAAGAAACAAAGGATTCAAAATCCTAAAAAAAATGAAATGCTTTTGAATACAAATATCTTGAAGCTTAATGATGGGCATTGGGTTGTATCTCCAACATCGCGTCGACAATAGAATGATAGATAGTGGCCCTCAAAAGAAAATAAAAAAGCTATCATTTTTCCTTTTATTTTGTTTCATAGAGAAGTTTTAAAACCTTATATACAAGTACATGGATCAAATCCCATAGCTAATCTCCCCTCGATCATCAGACACTTCGCTTCGATTTCACTGCCATCGTCCTTTTTTACCTAAAACACTTTATATATTTCTTTCTATTGCATTGCATGCCTTTGCAACCGCCTCACGCGCGCGACCTGCCGCCGCGCCAAAGCTTTCTATTCTTCATTCATCTCGTTCCCATTGATGAGTTTTTTTTTTTTTGCGGAAATACTCCTTTGGAAGAAGAGTAGAAATGAGAAGCAGCACGGGTGGGCCAACTTTTACCCGGCTACACTGCTACAGGTTCAAAGCTCAAGCAGCAAAGCCCAATACCTACTACTTCTATGGAAAAAGTATAGAATCCACCCTGAAATGTAGCAATTGGGATACATTTCACCCCAAATTCTAAAACCGGATAATTTGTACCCTGAACTTTGCAATACCGGAGAAATCACACCCTGAGTGGTTTTGCTCGATTTTGGTGGTTTTTGTGGATGGCGTGTCTCCTACGTGGCACTGACGTGGCATTTGTACCGTTAGTGTAGACATGACGGCCGTTATGTCCAAGCGTGGGCCCACCTGTCATTGGCTCTGTGGTCGTTTTCTTACACAATCCGCCCTGGATTAAATGTGTCATAGCGTGGGTCCCGCTTATCAGTGACTCTGACTACGTTTTCTTACATATTTTCCCTGAACTAATTGCTTTTCATGGATTGGTACCTCACCTGAAGAATTAAATCGCCGTTTCTTACCGTTTCTGGATCATTCGTCGCAGCTCTCTCTCTCTCTCTCTCTGCTCTCGCCCGCGACGAACCCTAGGAGAAATCCCCATCTCTCGATCTCTCTCGCCCGCTGCCGCCGGAGGTCGTGTCGAGATCCCTCGAGCTTGCGTCGGTGACCGCCATGGCTTCCTCGAGCTCCCTCCGTTCGTCTGGCCGTTGCGCAGCCCCATTCATCCCTCTGATCTGTTGCCCCAGGTGTGGTCTGGAGGTGAAGCAGGGGCGCTCCGGCACCACGACGCACGATGGGTGGATCTACTACTGCTGTAAGAACCATAGGGTATGTCCTGCAAGTCGACATTGGTCTGAATTTTGTTTTTTCCAGTGCACAAATTTGCAGTCTTTTGGGCCTATTCGAGGCTGTGAATGCCTTGTTTTGAACATCTTTTGCATTTTTTTACAGAGGGGTTGCGATTTTTGGCGTTGGGAGCTGGAGTATGTGATGTATCTGCTGGAGAAGGGTTATCTCAGTGGTGCCCTAGCTTATGATGCCTTTGGATGGGCAGAGGAGAGGAGGGAACTATTGGAGCTGAAGAAGAAGGAAAAGGAATCTGTTGCCTTAACTGCTTCTGAACAAGATGAGAGGATGATGAAGACCATGAGCTCAGTGGGCGAGCAACTGACCGAAGCACTGCTTCTTCTGAAGCTTGTTGTTCTGTTGACGGTTGTGGGTTGTGTGCTGCTTCTCCAGAACAAATGAAGCATGTCTGGAAGTTGTGTTAGATGCTAGAAGTTGGCTGCTGGAGTGGAGTATGTAGTAAGTTGTAGTATGTAGAAGTTGGCTGCTGTAGTGTGTAGTAGGTTTTAGTGCCTGGTGGACCTGTAAGTCATGAAGCATGTACCTGGTGCTTTTGTTTGTGTAATGAACCTGAAAGCTATGTCTGTGCTTATGTTTGTGTAGTATGAATCAACTTGGTTTGTGTTTGTGGTTGAGTGCACACGACTGTTCATCATAGCTAGTTCATTGTACTTCAACCAGTTGACAAAAATAGATGCTTGACACATCACACATCACATATCATGGAGAATCAAACATTGCATATTCTGAACAATGTTAAAGCACAATGTTGAAGGTGTCATTGTACATAGATAAATCTGGCACTTATACTTGTGCTTCTCACATTACATAATGGAGACTAAACAAAAAACAATCTCACTAGACAGATGGCTACTTCCTTTGCACATCTTTTGCAGCTCTGTATGCAGCAAGACTGAAACTGGTATGCTTAGGAGGAACAAATGCAGTTCCAGCAGCATCAGGCATGTATTTGGTGAAGCTCTTCTGATGGGAAGTATCAGTTGGTCTGGGTGTAACGAATGGCTGACAGAGGTTCACAATCTTTCTGTTCTCCAGCTGGCTGGGCTGGGAGCTTGGTTGGGAGCTTGGCTGGGAGCTAGGCTGGGAACTTGGCTTGCTTCTTGGCTGGGAACTAGGCTTGCTGGTTGTTTTGGTGCTTGGCTGTGTGCTTGCCTTTGTACTTGGCTGGATAGTTGTTTGGGAGTCTCTTCCAGGTATCTTTAGTCCTGTAGGCCTGGTTCTTAATGCCTTTGCTACTGCCTCTTCATGCACTTGAACTTGCTTTCCTTTCCTATCTCTTGCAGCATCATCATTTTCCTGTGACAGTACAAGTGTATAAGATGAGTGCACATATAGTAAGTAGATAAAAGAGTCAAAAATGCAGTGCAGTTGTACAAAAATCAGTACCTTAGCTCTCTTGCTAGTATCTGCCTCAAATTATTGCTATTGTTCCTTTCTTTTCTTGGTTCTATCTCTGACTATGTGTGCATTGCCATGGTGCTTGGCAACAGGATTGTTGGTGCAGCTGGACAGATTGTGTCCTTTTCTCTTGCAATTACTGCAAGTTATTTGTTGGCCAACCCTGCTCAACTTTGAGCCCTTGGGTCCTTCATCTGGTGCCCTTCTCCTTTCAGTTTTGGGCCTTCCAAGCAGTTTAATAAAACCAGGGGGTTTGGTCTAGGTTGATCAGCTATTGGCCAGCTCTCTTCACCTTCCATTGGCTCCAAGCAATGGTCATATATCTTATTATAAACACTAATAGAATAGCAGTCAGCAATGTAGTCATCCATCTTTCTTGAAGAAGCATAAATTGCACTGATTGCATGACAGCAGGGGAGGCCTGACAGTTGGAAATATCTGCAAGTACATGTTCTTTTCTCCAAATTGACAGTGAACCTATACTTCTGATATTCTTGCACCTCAAACCCTTCCTTTCCATTCTAGAGCACCTCAACGTTTGTAGACCTTGTGATGTTCATCTTTAGTTTTTTGAATATGTTTGGGCAGATAGTCCCTTTCCATTTTGCTGACTTTGCCCTGTTTTGTTGAACCCTGACTGTCATCTTGCGTCTTATCCATTCTAGCATGGACACAACAGGCAAGTACCTTGACTCTATTATGTAGTTATTGAAGCACTCGCACATGTTATTGTCCACAAAGTCACAATTGGATCCAATTTCCATGAATGCCCGGCTCCAGTGTGTTGGATCAGTGTTCATCATATCTTTAGCTCCTTCCACAGTGAATTGAGCAAGCTTTGCTCTGTTATAGTTGAAAAGCACCCTGTTTGGTGACTTGGCACATCTCCAGAATAATTTTTGTTGGTCATGATTTGGATGTTTCTTCTTCCAGTTTGAGTATATGTGTCTAGCACACATTCTATGCTCTGCCCTAGGCATTATGTCCTCAATTACAGCTAGCAAACCTTTCTGTTGATCAGATATGAACACCCAGCCTGCTGCTTGATCTGTAATTCTTAGGTCTTTGTTCAGCAAAGCAAGAAACCAGAACCATGAATCATAATTCTCCTTTTCCACTACTGCCCATGCAATAGGGTACATTTGATTGTTGGCATCCCTTCCTAGTGCACATAGCATCTGTCCAAAGCAAGCTCCTTTGAAGAAGCAACCCTCCAAGCCAATTACTTTCCTACATCCTGCAAGAAACCCTTTCTTAAGAGCTAAAAAGCACATGTAGAACCTCTGGAATACATGGGTATCATCTGGTTGATTAGGGTCCATTTTTACAGCAACAGTACTACCTGGATTTGAATTTAACAATGCCAGCTGGTAATAAAACACTTTTGAGTACTCTCCCTTTGTTGAATCCATCAGTTTCTTAAACACAAGCTGCTTGGCTCTTTTGTACTGAGCAATGGTAACATCTGCCCCCACTTCTTGCAGCACTGTCTGCTAAAAATGCTTGATCTTCCAGGTGGGATTTGCTTTTATCAAGCTGCCAAACCTCTTAGCAAGATAAGTAGAATTGACTAGCTTATTGTCTCTCCTTGGAACACAGTGGTGCTCATCAATTAGAGTACAAACTTGAAGCCACTTGTTTTTGCTAGTCCTTGATGCATATATAGTCCAAGGGCAAGTTCCCCAAGAACAATGTGCTCTGACTTTATCATGCTCATCCTTTGTGAAAGCCAAATGGTGCTTCTCCCTGATTCCATACTTGATCAGAGCCTTCTTCATTTGTTCCTTGCTTCTGAAAACCATCCCTAGCTGGAATTTTTGTCCCTCTTCCTTGCTGTTGTATCTAGGCCAAATGCTGCTCTTCCTTATAGTTATCTTTCCCCCTTCTCCATCACTCTCTTCTGTATCTGAATATTGGTCATCACTATCAAAATATTCAGTTTCTGATTCAGAATATGTCATACCTTCATCTCCAGATCCATGTGCTACAACTGCATTGTCTTTGATGATATGGTGTATACCTCTTCCAAGTTTTTTGTTCCTCTCATTTAATCTTATTTCTCTTGAAAGTTTTCTCATCTGCTCTGCCTCAGAATCCTCACCAGAACTGTCTTCGGGAATTAGCTCATACTCAGTTTCATCATCTGATTCTTGGACAGGTGGTGCATCTTCTTTCATCCCTGCATCAACTACATGCTGCTCAGTGCATCTTCTTTCATCCCTGCATCAACTACATGCTGCTCCAGTGCTTCTTCTTGCTTTACTTCTTCATCATTGGCTGCATCAACCTCATGCCCTTGCACTGTCTCATCTTCTTGCACTGGATCAACAACAACATTTCCTCTTGACCAGCCTTCTTTGAACAGATTGTCAATTTCTTCAGTGCTTACAGGGTGCACTGGTATCAATGGGGACTTGCTCTTCCAATTGGGGGTGAATAAGTTTCAGTCACAGGAATTTCAATGGGGTCATCCTCTTCCTCTGCTACATCCTTTAGTACATCTGCTTCTATATGTACCTCCTCTGCTTTCACTTCTTCAACATATATTTCTGCCTTTTCACCATGACCAATGCCCTGTTCAATCCTCTTGATGGCATCATTGTCTCCCAGAAACATGAGGCCATCACTAAGAGATTTTCCAGGAACAAGCCAATGTAGCTTTAGTGATAGCCTAGCATCCATTCTACCCAGTTCAACATCATAGACATCATTTGCATACAACATCAGTTCATTGTAGCACAGAACATCCCTGCTGATTTCAACCTCATACACAACTTCCTCGCCCACATAGTCAACACTGCAGCCATCTCTTCTAAAGTAACCCATGCTGTGGAATCTGACAGGTATCATATGATCAACAATAACATCACCCTGATCCTCTTCATGAAATTTGTATGATCAACAATCAGACAAAGTGTTTTGTGGCCTGCACTTACAGCCTTCAACATCTCAACTATGTCTGCATCTGACTGTATGCACAACAGCCCATTGATAGCATCCTTCCCAGGCTTCTGCCAATACACATGCATCATATCATCCCTCTCATACCCCAGCTGCTTCAACATTTCATCAATCCATAGAATAGACCAAGTTTCTGTGTTGAAGTAGTCCACAAATGCAGGAGTTGCTTGAATGTAATCCAGATCCGCACCCAAGCCACGGAACCTCCCGTTGTGCTTAATGACAACAGTAAACATGGAGTCGTCACCTGCAGTTACACGAACAATTTTGTGTGTTAACTCTCCCAAGTTAACTCCTTTCTACTACTATTCCTTCTAAATAAGCCAGCAGCGCATACCGTACTCCGGCGGGTTCTCCTCCTCCCAAGAACGAAGGTGAGGCTCAGGAGGCATGTCGCCGAAACCTGTAAATCAGAGCACTGTTATCTGACAGAGAACTGTTATCTGAAGAACAATTCATGGGTGTTGATTGTACACATAAAGTTGTGAGATTTGTTCTTCTAAACATGCTACGTACCAAGGTACTTCATTACTACTGAAGCCAACATGGTAATTCACCCAGATATCTAGCATTAAGACGCCCAAAATCTTGCTAAAACCCTAACCTTTGTTCTTTAGAAAACACTAACCTTGATCTGACATGGCGATGTAGGGCAAGACACAAGATGAAGGCTGAGATCTTTGTCGATATCTTGGACAGAGGGGTCGACGGACGGGTCGAGGTGGAGAAGCAGGGCTTGTCTCCCTCGACGGAGGGCTTGTGTCTGTTGATCAGACGAAGGAGCAGAGAACGGCGAGGACGACGACGGAGGGGTCGAGGTGGAGGACGACGACGGAGGGGTGGAGGTGCAGAGGACGATGACAGCAACGAGGTGAAGGATCGACTCATTCAAGGCGACACCGTGAAGAACAGAGAGGCGGCGACATCGGGGTGGTGGTGGTGGACGGTGGCGGCGACGTCGAGGTGGTGGCGGTGGCGGCGACGTCTAGGTGGTTGCGAAAGTGGTGGAACAAAGAGGTGGTGGACGGTTCTGAACCAAACTCGTCTTTTTGTCTGAAAAAGTGCTAACTGCCTGCGTGAGGGGGAAGGGTAGCGTTGTGAAAAGAAAGAGGACAGGGTTGTTTTTGCAAAACTTACCTTCAGACAGGCACCTTGTCTGAAAATTGGCGCCTTTTGCTCAAGCTACGCCGCTCCGCCGCTCGCCACTCGACGCCATGAATGACAATTGGCACCCTCTGTGCTCAAGCCCAAGCTCCACGCTTCTCGAGACGCCGCTCGCCCAGTCGCCGCTTCCCCCTGATTCTGCTTCGTCCCTGCGTGATGTAAGTGCTCTGCTCCCGCTTCTAGGGTTAGGGCTACTGATTTGGGGATTTTTGAAACTTCGAATCCAAATTTTTCTGATCAAATTAGCTTACTTGTAGATCACGTACAGAGAGCACGCACCAGATTCAGTTGAGGACCCATTTTTGTGTGGAATTGATGTCGATGCAACTATGCTCTGTGTTGTCGTATCGGCATAATTGATAGGAGACGGGGGTCCTCTAGCCGACGGTAGAACGTGGAGTAGAAGGTGGTATCGTCCGGGTCGAGATTGTACACGGCGGTTTACCCAGCTTCATGCTCCACGGCGATGGCGGAGCCCTACGCGCTGCTATAACTCACTATAATGGCGATAGCCGTGTTACGGGTTACAATGAGCATATTGGATTGTCTATATCTTGGATGTTGGACGTGCCCTAAAGGCTTCTCGAGGTCTGGCTTATAAAGGCGGCCAGACCTAAGGTTACAAGGAAACTACGTGTCCGGCAAGAATACAGAGTCCTAAACCTAGCCAGCAAGTTACCACCTTCTATCTTGGACTTGGTGGCTTCGTGGGCTTCAGTCTTGGGCCTCCTTCTTGCCGGCTGCCTTGTTTGCCATCCAGCAAGCTGCCTTGTTTGATGTCCGCCTTGTTGGTCATCCGCCTAGTTTGTCATCCACCTAGTTTGCCTGCCGCCTTGTTTGTCGACTGCCTGGCAGGCACAAGCCTTCACTGGACTAGCTGGATTGACCCATGTTAGAGATACCCCCACTTGGTATATCCCCAACATTAGCCCCCGGAAAGTTTTAAGTTCTCCAGTTGCCGTCTTCGTCTTGAAGGATGTCCGCCTTGTTTCTTAAATTTAGGCGGCTGAAGAGCTTGAAGCATTCCGAAGTTGAAGTAGGCGGCAGTCCGTCTAAAGTAGCCGGACCGGTGCCGCCAACATGGGAAAGACGGCCTGACTGCTGTCAGTAATCTTCTGCATGAAGTTATGTCAAGTTGACTGATCAAGCCAACAGTTGGCACGTTCGCGTTGCTCTGGTTCACGACAGTTTGAACATGCAGAGAGGTGGAACGGTGCCATGATGGCATTAGATGTTGTTTGTGCTACGAAGGCGGTCATGACAACGAGGCGGCTATACCATGGAGGCAGCCGTGTTGTTGACAATAAAGGCGGCCGTGTCGCTGGCGACAAGGCGGTTGTGCCACGTTAGCAATTAAGCCAGAACATGGAGCTTTATTATTTTGTACCAATCGATGTCTTCTCAAACTGGCCAGGTTTGGGCGATTGGAAACAACAACTAACAATCCGGCGATCAATTCGCTTTAAACAGAACGCGATGGTGGCGGCCGTGTCGCTGACGACAAGGCGATTGTGTTGCTGTCAAGAAGGTGGCTGTGCCACGGAGGTGATAATGGTGGCCGTGTCGCTGACGACAAGGCGTACATGTTGTTGATAATGAGGTTGCGAGTCGCGCAGCCCCCGAGTTTCATACGAGGGCAATGTCAATGTTGAGCCCCCGAGTTATGGGCGAGGAAAGTGTTGATGTCGATCCCCCGGGTTTCATTGGCCAGAGTTTTTCTTGATTCGCCTATCTGCAGCCCCCGAGCGTTGGGTCGATGTACTCGAAAGTCGGCTCGATGCTCAGAAGAACTTGTGGCGTTGAACTTGTGGCGTTGCAGAACAATACTCGATATGTATTGTCTTAGTTTGTATTATAATTGCTTTTATATGTCTTGGTTTTACCTTCTTTAGTTTTATTAGGCTCCTTATTTGGTTTCGATTGCTTCTTTACTTTCACTTATAAATTCAAAATAACAAAAATATTTTCTTTTATTTTGCTTCTTTGTTTGGTTCTTTATTTTGATTTTATTTGGGTTTTACTTTTGATTTTTATTTAGAGTTTTCCTTGCTTTAGCTAGCATGTTTAGGTCTTTCTTAGCCTCTGGTTTCTTAGTTTATCAAAAATAAAGTACCAAGTTTTATTCATTTAGCTTAGTTGATACATATGTAAAAAGTGATTTTCTGTTTTCGGTATCTACTGCTTATTGCGCGATTTTTCATATTTTACTGGAAGCTCTAAAAATCACGAAAAAATTACTGATGTTGTAGCACCTAATCCTCTGCATGTACAAAAATTGGATAAAATTTCAGGCATGTTTAAGTGCACCTAAAAATTTCGTTTTCCAGCTGCTGTTTTTCTGGACAGATTCTGACTTTTGTTGCAAGAGTGGCCTCTTTTCGTTTTCATTTGATTTTTAATGGTTCTTACCTTTCATTTATAAGTTGGCCATTTAAGCAACCTTTTTGTAACTTAAAAATAAAATTTTACTTGGTTTAATAGTAGCACTTGAGAAATATTATCTATTGTACTAATGTCTAACCGCAGAAAAGAATGGGAAAGTTTTTGTGTTGAAGTTTTTTCACAGAGAATGAAGGAACACCAAACTATGGAATATTGAAGAATTACCAAAGTCATAAGCTTGGGGATGTTCCCGCATCCCTCTTCATCAATAACCCCACGGTTTGCAAACCTTTAAATTTTGTTTTTTGAGCAACATAGGAACTTAACTAAACTTGAAGCGGCTGTATTTTATTATCTATTTATCTTAGCATCAAACACCAGTTACATTAATAAGTGGATCGTCACATATTTTATTTATACTCTGTTTTCAATGTTTACTTGGTTAATGGATTACTTGTTGAAACTTAAAAATGATGTGTGAATAATACTGTTTAGTAGTTTATGTTTTCTTATGGTTAGTCTCAACTAGCTAATAGTGCATATTATGTTATTTTGATATCAACATGCATTGTCCTGTTCATAAGATGGTATGGTATTGTGGTATCCTCCTGACATGGGTATGCCTATCGGGTACCCTACCATGAGGGTACCTGGTGCACGTATCGACTAGGCCCAACTATCAGAGCCTACATGAAGCCCATGAAGGGAGGCCCACGAAGATGGAGTATCCTCCAAGTTTGGCGAAGCAATAGTCGGTTTAGAGTTTCCTTACTTGTAAATCGAGTCGGTTACGAACACCCGAGACCCAGCCTATTATTTAAGGACTGGGAGGGCCATCGAACCAGACAACGAACCACCAGAGCCACAAACCCTAGCGAGATCGACATCTCGCCGGGATCCTTGTAACCATCATATTCACAAAGCAATAACAGACAGGCAGGACGTAGGGGTGTTACCTCCACACGAGGGCCCTGAACCTGGGTAAAATCTTTGCCCTGCTTGTCAGCCGACGATACTTCCAGCTCTACCACGTTCTCTCCCCCATATTCATAACCTAGGGACCTTAACCATGGGTCTTGATGAGTCTACCCCTCGTCAAGTGGCGCCGTCTGTGGGAAAGAATAGCGCTGGACTCGAAGTTTCGCCGGTCCCAACAGCAAACGGCAAATCGCCGATCACACCAGCAAACGGCAACTCGCCGATCTCATCTGCAAACGGCAACTCGCCGGCCATGTCAGCAAACAGCAACTCGCCGATCCAGGCGACACACGGCGACTCGCCGATCCACTCGAAAAGCGGCAGCCTGCCCGCTTCACCTGCAAAAAGCGCATCTGCTCTTCCAATGAATTTCAATCCGCACTCGCCAGAGCTTCAGGAGGCGTTTTCCGGCCTTGAATCAGGTTTGAGTTTGACTGTTGGAGCATTCAATTTTTTCGTAAACAATCTTGGCACGCAGGACTCGACAGATCCGCAACAACTGGCGCTGGGTGCACTCGAGGCTCCGTCGACTGCGCTCGCCCCGTCGTCGATTCCTGAAGCCTGCTCGCCCGCAACAACCATGTCGACCGGCGAGCTCGACAGGTTCATGATGACGGAACTCCAAGGCGAGGAGCAGAATCAGCATACACACAAGCAACATCGACTTCAACCTACCACTCGACGAGAGTTTCGACTGCGGGATCTCCCTCGATGACTTCTACGAGCCCGCGATTCATAACGACAGCAACGTCGACTCGGAGATCTTCACCAACACCAACCTCGACTCAGAAATCCATAATGGCTTCGCCAACACCGAGATGAGCATAGGCGATGAGCACATCGACAACGAGATTCGCCTCGAAGATCTACTCGATGAACACACTGGCTCTGACATGAGCCTCGACGGCGACGTCGAGTCCATGACTGGAATCGACAGCACATACACCTGTCCACGGGTCACGCCCCATCAGGTCTACGTGGCCTTCTCCGCAGAATCATCCGCAGACGCAGCCGCTCGCAGGCCTGCACAATTCCCATGCACGGTAACCATGCCGGATGGGGTCACAACCTTGACAATCACGGAGGAGATGGCAGCAAAAGCAGATAAAGTCATAAAGGAGTGCACAATGATGCCACCAAATTCCACCCCAGAGGAGATGTTGACCTTCCAGTACTTCAACTGGCAGGAGTCAATTCGACTGCAAAACTACCGAGCGACGCTCGAAGAGCGCAAAAGGCAAGCCAGCCTCTCGAGTGCCCGAAGAAGGGAGCAATCCCTCGGGTCCACACAGCAACCAACCCCACGACCTAGGTCGCGGTTGGCAAGCCTTCCAGAACATGAAAGGGTAGCAATCACCCGTAACCTGTCGTTCATGACAGAGGACGCTAACGGAATCCCAGTGCCCAAAACTGCTGCGGGTGCATTATTCTCCGTAGGTGCTTACCTCAAGGCAATGCAACCTCCGGCGAATGACCCTAACGCAGCCCTGCATCGCCAACAACTCAAATCGCTAGCTCTAGCGGCACAGGCTATACAGCCAGAAGACAAAACTCCAGCAAGGAATCGCGATCGCGACATAGTCGACTCACGACACGCAGCACATCATCGCAGTGGTCGCAGCCACCACTCGGATGAAGGAAGGAGAAGCACGCGCCGGCACAGGTCCAGCAGAAGCAGATCTCGAAGATCCTATAGCAGCGATTCATACTCTGATCGCGAACCAGAGCCATGCGGAGCATTGTGCTTCACTCGACGCATCCGTGAGACGCGGATGCCCAAAGGTTCAAGTTGACAGGCGAACAACCCAAGTACAACGGTCGCCAAGAACCTTCCGGGTGGCTAGAAGATTACAGACTCGCCGTGGCATGCCAGCGTGGCACGAACACCACGGCGATGCAGTACATACGACTCATGCTCGAAGGAACTGCCCGCGACTGGCTCAAGCGCTCCCTCCATCATCATACGACTCGTGGGACGATTTCCGCAGAGACTTCATCAAAAACTTCGAGCCTCTATGTGAGCGCCCGAAGACATTCGAAGAATTAAGGCATGCACTCAACGATCAGACGAGTCGTTGAGATCATACATACGGCGGTGGACCGAAATACGCAATTCGGTTGGCAAAGTGTCAGAAGACAGGGCCATGGATGCCTTCATACAAGGTCTCGCCAGGAAGGACTTCAAAGAGGCACTGGTCGTGAAAAGCCAACCTCCCTGGCTGACCTCATCAAAGTTGCGACTGAGTGGGCAGATGGAGAGGATTCTGTACGCAGATCCCGTGCTTCCCCACCACGCGACAACTACGAAAGCGGCAGTCGAGGCCGCAGAGATTCATACAGAGAAGATCGCAGGCGCAAACGTTCCAAACGTCCTTACGACGATAACAGACCCGAGTTCATGGCGGCTGGATACACAACCCGGGAGGACCAAGATAGAAGCAATCGACGCTCGGATGATCGACGGACAGTCGAGATCGCGAGCAGCGGAGCGACAGCTACAAAAGGCAAGAATGGCGCAAACGCAGCGACGCAAAACCCGAGCGGTCATTCGAGGAAAAGATGGACGACTGGTGCAGATTCCACCTCTTCAAGGGGGACGACGGAAAACTACGCTCCAATCACACCCTAAGGAACTGCAGGGAATTCGACCAAATGGCGACTGACTATGATACGACTCAAAGGTACGGCCCAGCACCTGCTCAGCCCACGCCTGCACCCGTACCACAGCCGAACGCTGTGCCCGCTCTCATGGCGCCACAGCCGCCACCGCAACCACCACCACAGCCTGCTCCAGGCGCAAACCTCGCAGGTGCCATACAACCCGTACTACGGGCGGAAGATGATCAATATCCACAGCCCCACGGGCAGATGTACATGATACAAAAGGGTCGCCCCTCAACAGGCAGCAAAAGCTAATCACTCGACAGGTGAACATGGCTGTCATGGCACCTCCTGCCGTGCCCGAATTTCTGAAGGGATCGGAAACCATCATAAGCTTCAGTCGAGAGGATCATCCCCCAGCTGTAGTTCGACCAGGGCACGCGGCTCTGGTACTCGACGCGCAAATAGGAGGCTACGCCATGACCAAGGTCTTCATGGATGGAGGCAGCGGCATAAACATCATCTTCGCGGACACGCTCCGCAAAATGAACAGGTCAGTCGAAAACCTCCCAAAATCTTCAAATACCTTCCACGGTATCGTTCCTGGCAAAGCAATTAGCCCAGAAGGCACCATACAACTCGACGTTACGTTCGGGGACAAAAGCCACTTCAGGACAGAGTCGATTGAGTTCGAGGTCGTCGACTGGAAATCACAATACCATGCTATTCTTGGTCGCCCGACGTTTGCTCGATTCATGGCGGTGCCACACTACGCGTACCTCACGCTGAAGATGCCAGGACCAAAGGGAGTCATCACTGTCCGTGGAAACTTTCAAAGGTCCGATGCTTGCGACCGCGAGTTCAGCAAAATCTCCGAGATGTTCGGGGTGGAAGAATCACTCGCCGACTGGCGATTCCAACGACCGCACACTCCTTCCGAGCATAAGAAGTTGGCAGTCGACAGATCCTTCAATGCTACAAATGACACAAGGTCGCATCAGGTGCACCCGACCGATCCGTCCAAGACAGTCAACATATCTTCGAGCCTGCCTATCGCATAGGAAGGCGCGCTCGTCGAATTCCTCCGTGAGAACTGGGAAATATTTGCGTGGTGTCCAGCCGACATGCCAGGTATTCCCAGGGAATTCGCCGAGCACTCTCTCCAATTGTTTCCAGATGCAAAGCCAGTCAAGCAAACGATGCGTCGAATCTCCGGCCCAAAGCGAACCGCAGTCGAATCTGAAGTCGACCGGTTACTCGCAGCAGGATTCATTAGGGAAATCAAGAAATCACAATGGGTGGCCAACCCCGTACTCGTAGAGAAGAAGCATACAGACATCCTTCGGATGTGCGTGGACTTCACAGCGCTGAACAAGTGCTGTCCAAAGGATCACTTCCCGCTACCCCGAATCGACCAGATCGTCGACTCCACCGCCGGATGCGCACGACTCTCCTTTCTGGATGCTTACTCAGGTTATCACCAGATAAGGATGAAGCAAGAAGACGAAGAAAAAACGGCGTTCATAACCCCACTCGGGGTCTACTGCTACACAACTATGCCCTTTGGGCTCAAAAACGCGGGTGCAACATACCAGCGCATGATGCAGGACTGCCTCAAAAAGCAAATGGACGCAACGTCCAGGTCTACGTGGATGACATTGTCATTACCACAAGGGAAGAACACACTACTCGACGATTTGAGGGAGACGTTCGCAAACCTCAAACGCTTCCATATCAAGCTCAATCCTAAGAAGTGCACGTTCGGCGTTCCAGCCGGGCAGCTCTAGGGTACCTAGTCTCTGCCCGTGGAATCGAAGCAGACCCGGAGAAAATACAGGCCATCCTCACAATGCAAAGGCCTTCAAAGCTTCACGATGTGCAGAAACTAGCAGGACGAGTAGCAGCGCTCAGTCGATTCATCAGCAAACTGGGTGAAAAGGCTCTACCATTCTATCGACTGATGAAGAAGGCGGACAAGTTCGAGTGGACGCCAGAAGCTGAAGCAGCCTTCACAGATCTCAAGCGGATCCTCACAAGCCCTCCGATCCTCGTCGCACCTAAGGAACGGGAACCACTCTACCTGTATGTCTCGGCTACAAACAGGGTGGTGAGCACCGTACTGGTAGTCGAACGCATGGAGGAGGGGCACATCCAAAGCATACAACGTCCAGTCTACTACCTGAGCGAGGTTCTCTCCATATCAAAACAGCGGTACCCGCACTATCAAAAGCTGGCATACGCTGTATTCATGTCCTCAAGGAAGTTGACACACTACTTCACCGAGCACCGATCACCGTGGTAAGTAACTCAGCAATCGGTGATATCCTCACAAACCCCAATGCAACGGGTCGAGTCGCAAAATGGCTCATCGAGCTGGCTCCAAGAGACATCAAGTACGAGCACCCGAAGGCTATCAAAGCACAAGTCCTACCCGACTTCACAACCGAGTGGATAGAGCCCAATTACCTGGAGCACCAGACGTGTCCAATTCCTGGACCATGTACTTCGATGGGTCCAAGAAACACGAAGGCGCAGGCGCAGGCGTCATCCTCATATCACCAAAAGGGGACAAGCTACGTTATGTTTTGCAGATGGGATTCAAACTACCCTCCAATAACGAGGCTGAATACGAGGCTCTGATCCATGGCATGCGGATGGCAAAAGCACTTGGGTGCACTCGATTGATGATCTACGGCGACTCCAATCTCGTGGTGCAGCAAACAATGAAGGCCTGCGACGCAATCGCGGACAACATGATCGCTTATCGCGACCTGTACAACACACTGGAGGGCAGCTTCGAGGGCTGCGAGTTGAGGCACATAGGAAGGGAAAGTAACGAAGAAGCAGACATGCTAGCCAATCTTGGCTCAACTGGCGCACAAATTCCACCTGGTGTCTTCCTCGAGCGCATCGAACACAGATCTATCAAGGAGAAACGAGAGCCTCCTCCGTCGACTACGCCAGCCAAAAGCAAAGCGCCAGCACAGAGGACCCCCCAGTCGAGGTACTCCTCATTGAGCCAACTTGGACTCAACCTTTTCTGGCTTACATACTCCGCGCGAGCTACCAGATGACATAACCGAGTCCCGACGCGTGACTCGAAGATCAAAAGCATACACCGTTATCAACGGCGAGTTATACAAGCGCAGCATATCAGGTATGTTCCAAAGATGCATCGCATTCGAAGATGGCCAAGCCATACTTCGAGATATTCATGCAGGTACCTGTGGGCATCACGCCAGCAGTCGATCACTCGTAGCCAAAGCCTTTCGCGCAGGGTTTTACTGGCCTACAGCACTCAAAGACGCGGAGGACATAGTCAAAAGGTGCGTCGGCTGCCAGAAATTCGCAACAAGGCCGCACGCACCCGCATCGGCGTTGAAGACATACCGCTGGCCTGGCCTTTCGCCCAATGGGGGCTCGATATGGTTGGGCCACTCAAAAAATCATCGCATGGCGGGCATACTCACCTACTGGTGGCAGTCGACAAGTTCACAAAGTGGATCGAGGCGGTCCCCATCACAAATTCGACTGCTACTACGGCAGTCAACTTCATAAAGAGCATCATCTACCGCTTCGGTGTCCCAAACAGTATCATCACTGATAACGGCACAAACTTCACGGCTGAGGAGTTCAAAACCTTCTGCAAAGAGCAGGACATTACGCTCAACTACGCATCCGTGGCCAAGTCGAAAAGGCCAACGGACTTGTGACGAGTGGGATCAAGAAGCGCCTCCTGGTGCCACTCAAAAGAGCTGCGGGTGCTTGGGTCGAAGAACTACCATCTGTGCTATGGAGCCTACGCACAACTCCCAACACTTCTACGCAGTTCACCCCATTCTTCATGGTCTATGGTGCAGAGGCAATTCTGCCATCAGATGTAAGGTTCAATGCGCCACGAGTTGAAGCATACAATGAAGAAGACGCGGAAGAAGCACTCGAAGACGCAGTCGACTTGCTCGATGAGGCGCGCGACACGGCCTTGGCCCGCACAGCTGTTTACCAGCAGGACCTTCGCAACTACCACAGCCGTCGACTGCGCACCAGGTCCTTCGTCGTTGGCGACCTGGTTCTTCGACTGAAGCAAAAGAAGGTGCACAAGCTCGCTTCCCCATGGGAGGGTCCCTTCATCATCACGGAGGTCCTTGGTGGAGGCGCATATCGACTGAAGCACGCGAAGACAGGCGAACTCTCTCATAATCCTTGGAACGTTGCGCATCTGCGCCGTTTCTACGCATAAAGTGCTCACAGTCATACAATGTAATAGGCTATATGTCGGATGGCTGCAGGTTTCAGACGCGCTCTTTTCCTTACCAGGGTACCTAAGGGGACTGGAAGGTTTTTAATGAGGCGGCCTGCAGCCTAACATTCAAAAGAGGAATAAAATCAATGTTCCTTCGACTTCTTTGTGGCTACTACCCGCATAATTCATACCTTAACCGCACCCGAAACCCTCGGGGGCTGTGTTATCGATCAAATGAGCTCTCGCTCTTGCAGAAACACAATGCCTTAGCCGCACCCGAATGCTCGGGGGCTGCGTAACAAGGATCCAAACAAAGAACACAAAAACTCTGCAGCCGCACTCGAATACTCGGGGGCTGCACAGTCATTGGTTCACAACCAACACATATTTCACAAACCCCGCTCGACTGACTCGGGGGCTCGACAAAAAATCAAAGTATACAAACTATACAATATACAAAGAGTCAAAAATTACACTCGGGGGCTGCCCCCTATACAAAATTGCACTCGCAAACTATTCTAATCCTCAGCTCGTCCTTTACGGGCAGCTCGGGACCGCAAAGCTGTTCGCGAGTGCACTCGATTAGTGTCTCCGCAGCTTGGATCGTGTCATCCAGGTCTTTTTGTTCGAGAACCTCTCCGGCTGCAGGTGTCCGCAACACCAACCTTGGTTTTCGACTACGCATATACGCCATTGCAGCGTTGGCTCCAATCACAAGTCTTGAGACAGCAACTCTCGAATGGGATTTGTTTGCGGAAGATGTTCAACACAGCACGAATCCCTTGTGGTTGTGGCCCCGAAGGAAAAAGAGTCTCGTTCAGGCGAATAAACGCTGCCCGGCATAACTCCAGCAGTTCAGCACTTCGCCAGACGCGATCCTTCAGGGTGGCGAGTATGCGGGCATGGTACCTATCAAGCCAAAAGTGTTGACGCCCAGTTGTAGGGTCGTCAACTGTGGCACCCCGATCCAGATGATCGAGTTACCCCATATACCAGTCCCAGAAACACTGCATATATGACAGCTTGATACAAAAGCATAACCAAATTTATTCAAAGGCTTCGAGTTCGGACAGATACAACATATTACAACACGGGGTGAGGCCCCAGCTTTGGCGCAACGGCGCACACAACAGTATGTACATTATTTTTCTAACATCGGCCTCTAGCGGAAGTCGTAACGGAAGCATAGACGGTAGCGTGGCGACAGCGGGCATTACTCCACAGGGTTCTGCCTGGAATACGGGTTCCTAGTTCTCGTAAAGCGGGTACTCGGCGACTGGTTCAGCAGGGTCTGGCCACATGAAAAGCCAGGTAAGTACTTGAAGTACTCGCAAGACAACAGCCCAAATGCAAACAAGGTCTACCTATATGGCATGGTATGGTTCAGAAAGTAACATGGCAGGAGTTCGGATGCGAGGATGAGTCCAAGCTTAACGGTTGGACATAACTTACCTACTTACCTTTGTAGGGGAGTTTCATGTCATCGAGTGAGATCACGTTTCTCACTCAACAACTCACAACACAACCAGGCTATCAAGCCTCTAGCCAATTCCGGCTCAGGTCACAACTTTCCAAGTTCTTAGCCAACTTTGGCTTAGACTCACAACAATTCCCGTAATCACTGGGTCTCAGATTAATTATTTCTCCAAGTTCGACTGGACTGACCCCTAGTGTGACTTGACCCAAACAAGTCCCATAACCCGGGGACAGGGCTAGAATCTAGATTACACTCTCGAGAGGTTGCAACTTTTGTCCACACGCTGAAGTCTAGGCTTGTACCGCCGGTACCGAAGTACTAGAACCAACCATGGCGGCAGCACAAACCTGTACTTCCACAGTCGTTTACTCCACCAAGACACTCCCTGTATAGCCACCGACATTACTATATGCCTTATGCAGAAGTGAATCCGGCACGTCCCCAACCCATGAGCGACGCCTAGCTCCGGAACCTTCGCAAGCCTAGCCCCGACCAACTATGGTAACCGACTAGACTTGCCAAAGGGGTGGCATCAAAGGAGGCTGATAAAATACCCGGCCATGGTCCGCCCACACGGACGACGCATGGTTGTGCGAGGTGTTTGGTGAGTGGCACTAAGTGACTCAATCTAGTCGAGGGAGGTGATTATCTTCTTAGTCAAATTTATATCCAGTTTCCAACCATCAACAAGCAACACAAGCAAAGCATATAACAATAACAACATAATACTTGCATGAATAAACAACAACATAACAATAATAACAATAATACCCGGGTGACGGTGGCGGGCAACCCGGCCGGTGTTACTCGGGGGTTAGTGATAAAACAATAACAATGATAGCATATAATTCCCCCACTTCCTCGGCTGAGGCGGGAGACCCTGCCATTGCCCCGGAAGTGTGAGTGTCACCGTAAAAGAATAACCGAAAAGCACTCAAGAAAATGAGAGAGCATCCATTCCACTCGAAGGTTACTTCGACGTGGTGTCAGCAATCTCGGCAAAAGAACCGCGGAAAAGTCAGCTCCCAGCATCGCAGTCCGGATGGCCTAAGCCAGCCATATTTGACGGTGGGACAAGAGGCAACTAACACGAATGCCCCCATCCCCGAGGATCATAAGACGACATTCGTCCGCTCCTCACCTCGGCGATGAAGAAGGAGAAAAACCAAACAAAGCCCCGCAAAGCGAGACGCACAGTTGTAATAATTTCCCCCACTTCCTCGGCTGAGGCGGGAGGCCCTGCCATTGCCCCGGAAGTGTGAGTGTTGCATAGGTAAACGATGTAATAGAGTGCAGTAATTTAACATGCAATATGACATGCGAGGTGCAGCAGACATTAATTCAACAGACAAAATATTTTCTAAGTCGACCAAGTTTGAAGTTGGGTTGGTGGCTTGCCTTCGGGTTCGGGAATAACTTCTACTCCGTCGGAGGGGTTTGAATCTAAAAGAACAAGACAAAAATGCATCAAAACAACTCCTAAATGATTTCAAATAAATGCCAAATCAAATAATTCCAAATAAATTGTTTCTGGTTCCATTGGAAAGAGAAAAATCAAACTAAGCCGACAAAATTGGTTTCATATTTTTCTGAGTAATATTCAAAGAGAAATTGCATTTCAAAGTTTGAATCATTTTCTGCCCTTTTCCAATAGAAAAATAAAACAGGAAAATCAAAACAGAAAACGGTTCGAAATGTTTAAAAATCTGACCAGTGGGTCCCACTGGTCAGTGGCTCATAAAACCGAATCGTTTTCTTCCCTTCCTGCGCGGAAAAAAAAAAAGCCGGCGATGCTCCGGCGAGCTTACCGGCGAGAGGTTGCGGCGACTAGGGCGAGGCAGAGGGGAGGGAGAGGACGCGAACGGGCTCGGGGAGAGCTGGCGCAGCCCGTCGGCGTGCTCGAGGGTGCTGGGGAGGCCGGGCTCGAGCGGAGCGTCCACGGCCGCGGCGGCGGCGATGCGTCGATGAAGAACACGACGATTCCGGCCACCGCGTGCTACGGCGAGGACAGCTACGGGTCCGCCATGTTCCAGAGAGGCTGTGGGTGGAGGGAATCGATCTGTGGAGCGACTCCGGCGAGGGAATCGTGTGGAGGCCATGCGGCGGAGGTGGAGTGGATTCCGGCGATGGGGAGCTTTCCAGGAGCTCTGGCTGGAGGAGGAGGGAGCTGAGGGGCAGGGGAGTGTGGTGTGTTACTTAGCGGTGCTGGGGAGGTCCTTTTATAGCGAATTCGGGAGGTGGCCGTCACGGGAGCACACGGCGAGGTGGCGGGGTGAGCTGGCCACGGCCGGCGAGCTCCGCGTCGATGGTGTAGCTGCGGCGCGTCGCGGAGTCAGTGGCGGCTGTGAGTGGCGTTGAGCATCACGGGCTCACAGGAGGGGTGGATAGGCACGGGAGGGTGCGGTGGAGCGGCTGGCAGGCGGGGCCGTGGCGGCACTGCTCCGGGCGGCGCGTCTTCTAGCTTCTCCGACGCTTGCGGAGGAGGCCTGGGGAGCGACGCGTGCTGGCTGGAGGTCGAGGGGGCGGTGGAGAAGCAGGGGGGGGCTCGGGCAGGCAGCAGGGGCGACACGGCGGTGATCGACATCTGGCGGCCACAGTGCGGCGCGGCGCGTCGCCGTGTGCTTGGAGCCTTGCGGCGGAGGGCTTGCCGGCGTCGTGGAGCTGCTGGAGGAGCACGGGGGAGGTGGAGGTGGCCAGGGAGCGGCTGGGGAGTGGCTGGGGGGCCGTGCTCAGGCGACGAACACCTGGCGGCGCCGACGGCACTGTGCGGCCAGAGGTGATCACCACCCTGGGCATGGCCAGGAGTGACATCGATCCACATCTCCCAGCTCACTGCTCCAAATCGAGTGTGGTTTTGATCTCTGTGCGCAAAATTGCAAATGCAGCAACTTTCCCGACTAGTGTTTCCCCAAATTCCAAAGTTGGTCTATAGGAAATTTTGAAAAACACTTCTGGTCAAAAGAGCAAAATGCTGTTTTGGTGAAGTAAATGAAATGTAAAAGGGTTCAAATAAATCCCTGAGGTGTGTGCACTCCTAGTGGCTGCGTTTAGGGTCTTGGATCACCAAGGAGAAAACATTTGCTTTGAACTTCGAAAATAAAGAGAAAATGGGCAGAAACTGAAGTGGAGAATTACTCCCAAATTTTGTAAACAAGGTATCAATTGTTTTTGCATATTTGGGCTATATATTGCCTAGGGGTCATCCCCTAATTTTGGCAGAATTTTTGGAAAGATCTTTGAGGTACTTCCTTTGTAAGGCCAAAATAATAGGATTTTGGTTATTGAAATAAAGGAAAATATTGGAATAATATTTTTGGGTGAAATGAGCCAGCAACATGTTCACCAAGTGGGAGGGAATCCAAATACTAAGATCCCAAACTTGGACAAGATTTGGTAAAAGTTTGAGAGTTTAAAATAGCAGTGAGCACAAAAGAAATATTAATTCCCAAAAATCCAATAATAGATTCACAAAAGAAATTTTTGAAAAGGCCAAATTTCAGGATGTTACAGAACTTCCCCCCTTAAATTGAATCTCGTCCCCGAGATTCGGGTTTCTTGCTGACTAGGTATAATTCTTCGAGTTGAACGGGTGGGAAGCTCCAAAATTGATTAAAATCAGCGCGGTTCTGTACACGTACCGAGCGCTGCATTCGTGGCTTCATAGGCTTCTTCGGCTGACATGCGGTGGACGCGGGCAACTTGGGGAGCCTTGACTGCACTGGCAGGGTGGTTGTTGTTGAAGTTGCTGTTGTTGCCGGGGTTGTTGTTGAGGGGACACTCCCTGATATAGTGTCCTGCCTTGCCACACTTGAAGCAGGCGCTCCCCCGTTTTGCGTCATCCGCAATGGGGCGCTGGTGGTAAAATCCTTCACGGGGATATCCCTCCTTCTTGGGCTGATTCTCAGTGATCTGGGGGTTTGGGGTCGGGTTGCTGGGCTGCCAGGTACGGGGCTTGGAAGAAGTCCCTTCTTGGTGGTTTTTGCGGGGCTCAAACTTTCTCTTGTGGGAGTCGTAAATAGTACGATGCTCCTTCTCTGAGATCAGCGCTGTGTTGATCATGGCCTGGAAATCTTGGAACTGCAGTACACTGAGCTGGGTCTTGATTGCCTGGTGCATTCCCTGGAGAAATCTGTCCTTCTTCTTTTCTTCAGTGTTGGTGTCGTCGGGGGCATAACGGGCGAGATTGTTGAACTTGGTGAGGTACTCGCTGATAGACTGGTTACCTTGGGTGAGTGCCAAGAATTCTTGTTGCTTCATCTTTATGAGACTGGAGGGTATGTATGCCTTGCGGAAGGCTTCTTGAAATTCTGTCCAGGTTGCTGGGGGTCCATCTCCTCTGGCAGTCTTCTGGTTGTCCCACCAAACACTAGCAGGGCCTTCAAGATAGTGGGTGGAGAAGAGTACTTTATCCAGCTCGTCAACGCGAGCAAGCTCTAGCTTCTTTTCCATGGTGCGGAGCCAATCATCGGCTTCAAGCGGGTCATCCGCAAATGAGAACTGGGGTGGCTTGGTGCGTTGGAAATCTTGCAATTTGGAGTGACCAGGGCGTGGAGCATTTTGGGCTTGCATATAGGTTCCAAACTCCCTCATGATCTGTGTCAAGTGCTGGCTATGACGCTCATCCATCATCATCATGATTTGACTCGGACTTGGTTCCTGCACTGGCGGTGGAGGAGGTGACTGAGGCGGCGCAGGATCTTCGCCAGCCTGTCGTGCGGAGCGACGAACTGGTGTTCCTTGACTACCACTTGCACCATCATTGGGCCTCATCCTGAACGGTTGATCGTGGGGGCGGGTACCATGAGCATTCACTTGGGGAAATGTAACATCCAAGAAAAACCAAATGGAAACCAGGTTTGGCAACACATGGGAAAAGAGTGGCATCCAAGAAAACCAAATGTGACCAAGGGTTGGTAAAGACAACAAACATGGTGTTATGCAACGGTTGGCGGGGTTACACGATACTAAGCTACACTAGATACAGGATAAAAGATACAAGCTACACGATACACAAAGCGAGATACAAATCTACCACTACACTATTCGAGCGTACGGTAAGGCGGAAAGGTGAGATACACTAGGCGATGCGATCTCCGAGCGTCTAGAACTCCGTCTCGAGGGGCGTCGCTGGTGGAATGGTGTCGATGTCCTCCCTCGCGGTGCTGTAGTCGGGGGAGCGCGGTCATCTCCGGAGTCTCCAGAGTGAGGGGGTGTGTCGGCACTGACGCGATGATACCGAGTTCGTGCCCTGGAGGTACGAAAGGGGACGAAGCGTGAGGAGTGGCGAGGGGTGCTGCTGGGAGCGCGAAAAGACGGCGGCGGGACGCGAGGAACAGGAGTGGGAACAAGTGCCCTCCGAATCTGGTCAAGGGAGCTGCGGGTGACAACAGGAAAGCGAGGGGTGAGGCGTAAAGATCTAGCTCCGGATGTTGTCACCTCGGCCATAGCCACGTTGGCGCGAAGTGAGGCAAACTGGGCGAGAGTAACGTGGAGATAGTGGTGAAGGAGGTTGGTGTACTGAAGGAGAGCGGTGAGAGCTGAGCGGGGGTCACCTGGGCTGTGAAAAAGAACATCCCCATTTTCCAAGTCCAACCTCGGAGAGTAGACGTAGCGGGTATTCTGCCTCATGACGGGGTCGTACGTGCGGGGGAAGGTGATGGCATCTGCTGCAGCCTCCTGGATAGCTGGAGTCGCCTGGGTAGTGACACCGGAAGAGATGGCGTGGAAGATCCCGTGGGATAACGGCTCCGGGCGCAAGTGAACGGTGGCGGTGAACTCGGAGGCGGATCCGTTGGGACGGTTGTAGAACACGCGGTAGACCGGAGGAGGTGAGCTCGGGTAGAGGTGTTCCCAAACTTCACGGAGAAACTGCGGAAAACCGGGAACGTGCACGGCGGAAGTCTCGGCAAAAAACTCGGTCGTCATCTGTATCGGGACAGAAGCCAAAAAGGGTGAGCGTTAATCGTTAAAACGCAAACAAGTAGAGAAACAGTCAAAAGGCAGGCAACGTAAAAGTTCTATACTAAGTCGTCCGTAGAACTAGGGTATCCTACAGGCAGTTAGGCTCTGATACCAAGCTCTGTGGCACCCCGATCCAGATGATCGAGTTACCCCATATACCAGTCCCAGAAACACTGGATATATGACAGCTTGATACAAAAGCATAACCAAATTTATTCAAAGGCTTCGAGTTCGGACAGATACAACATATTACAACACGGGGTGAGGCCCCAGCTTTGGCGCAACGGCGCACACAACAGTATGTACATTATTTTTCTAACATCGGCCTCTAGCGGAAGTCGTAACGGAAGCATAGACGGTAGCGTGGCGATAGCGGGCATTACTCCACAGGGTTCTGCCTGGAATACGGGTTCCTAGTTCTCGTAAAGCGGGTACTCGGCGACTGGTTCAGCAGGGTCTGGCCACATGAAAAGCCAGGTAAGTACTTGAAGTACTCGCAAGACAACAGCCCAAATGCAAACAAGGTCTACCTATATGGCATGGCATGGTTCAGAAAGTAACATGGCAGGAGTTCGGATGCGAGGATGAGTCCAAGCTTAACGGTTGGACATAACTTACCTACTTACCTTTGTAGGGGAGTTTCATGTCATCGAGTGAGATCACGTTTCTCACTCAACAACTCACAACACAACCAGGCTATCAAGCCTCTAGCCAATTCCGGCTCAGGTCACAACTTTCCAAGTTCTTAGCCAACTTTGGCTTAGACTCACAACAATTCCCGTAATCACTGGGTCTCAGATTAATTATTTCTCCAAGTTCGACTGGACTGACCCCTAGTGTGACTTGACCCAAACAAGTCCCATAACCCGGGGACAGGGCTAGAATCTAGATTACACTCTCGAGAGGTTGCAACTTTTGTCCACACGCTGAAGTCTAGGCTTGTACCGCCGGTACCGAAGTACTAGAACCAACCATGGCGGCAGCACAAACCTGTACTTCCACAGTCGTTTACTCCACCAAGACACTCCCTGTATAGCCACCGACATTACTATATGCCTTATGCAGAAGTGAATCCGGCACGTCCCCAACCCATGAGCGACGCCTAGCTCCGGAACCTTCGCAAGCCTAGCCCCGACCAACTATGGTAACCGACTAGACTTGCCAAAGGGGTGGCATCAAAGGAGGCTGATAAAATACCCGGCCATGGTCCGCCCACACGGACGACGCATGGTTGTGCGAGGTGTTTGGTGAGTGGCACTAAGTGACTCAATCTAGTCGAGGGAGGTGATTATCTTCTTAGTCAAATTTTATATCCAGTTTCCAACCATCAACAAGCAACACAAGCAAAGCATATAACAATAACAACATAATACTTGCATGAATAAACAACAACATAACAATAATAACAATAATAGCCGGGTGACGGTGGCGGGCAACCTAGCCGGTGTTACTCGGGGGTTAGTGATAAAACAATAACAATGATAGCATATAATTCCCCCACTTCCTCGGCTGAGGCGGGAGACCCTGCCATTGCCCCGGAAGTGTGAGTGTCACCGTAAAAGAATAACCGAAAAGCACTCAAGAAAATGAGAGAGCATCCATTCCACTCGAAGGTTACTTCGACGTGGTGTCAGCAATCTCGGCAAAAGAACCGCGGAAAAGTCAGCTCCCAGCATCGCAGTCCGGATGGCCTAAGCCAGCCATATTTGACGGTGGGACAAGAGGCAACTAACACGAATGCCCCCATCCCCGAGGATCATAAGACGACATTCGTCCGCTCCTCACCTCGGCGATGAAGAAGGAGAAAAACCAAACAAAGCCCCGCAAAGCGAGACGCACAGTTGTAATAATTTCCCCCACTTCCTCGGCTGAGGCGGGAGGCCCTGCCATTGCCCCGGAAGTGTGAGTGTTGCATAGGTAAACGATGTAATAGAGTGCAGTAATTTAACATGCAATATGACATGCGAGGTGCAGCAGACATTAATTCAACAGACAAAATATTTTCTAAGTCGACCAAGTTTGAAGTTGGGTTGGTGGCTTGCCTTCGGGTTCGGGAATAACTTCTACTCCGTCGGAGGGGTTTGAATCTAAAAGAACAAGACAAAAATGCATCAAAACAACTCCTAAATGATTTCAAATAAATGCCAAATCAAATAATTCCAAATAAATTGTTTCTGGTTCCATTGGAAAGAGAAAAATCAAACTAAGCCGACAAAATTGGTTTCATATTTTTCTGAGTAATATTCAAAGAGAAATTGCATTTCAAAGTTTGAATCATTTTCGGCCCTTTTCCAATAGAAAAATAAAACAGGAAAATCAAAACAGAAAACGGTTCGAAATGTTTAAAAATCTGACCAGTGGGTCCCACTGGTCAGTGGCTCATAAAACCGAATCGTTTTCTTCCCTTCCTGCGCGGAAAAAAAAAAGAAAAGCCGGCGATGCTCCGGCGAGCTTACCGGCGAGAGGTTGCGGCGACTAGGGCGAGGCAGAGGGGAGGGAGAGGACGCGAACGGGCTCGGGGAGAGCTGGCGCAGCCCGTCGGCGTGCTCGAGGGTGCTGGGGAGGCCGGGCTCGAGCGGAGCGTCCACGGCCGCGGCGGCGGCGATGCGTCGATGAAGAACACGACGATTCCGGCCACCGCGTGCTACGGCGAGGACAGCTACGGGTCCGCCATGTTCCAGAGAGGCTGTGGGTGGAGGGAATCGATCTGTGGAGCGACTCCGGCGAGGGAATCGTGTGGAGGCCGTGCGGCGGAGGTGGAGTGGATTCCGGCGATGGGGAGCTTTCCAGGAGCTCTGGCTGGAGGAGAAGGGAGCTGAGGGGCAGGGGAGTGTGGTGTGTTACTTAGCGGTGCTGGGGAGGTCCTTTTATAGCGAATTCGGGAGGTGGCCGTCACGGGAGCGCACGGCGAGGTGGCGGGGTGAGCTGGCAGCGGCCGGCGAGCTCCGCGTCGATGGTGTAGCTGCGGCGCGTCGCGGAGTCAGTGGCGGCTGTGAGTGGCGTTGAGCATCACGGGCTCACAGGAGGGGTGGATAGGCACGGGAGGGTGCGGTGGAGCGGCTGGCAGGCGGGGCCGTGGCGGCACTGCTCCAGGCGGCGCGTCTTCTAGCTTCTCCGACGCTTGCGGAGGAGGCCTGGGGAGCGACGCGTGCTGGCTGGAGGTCGAGGGGGCGGTGGAGAAGCAGGGGGGGCTCGGGCAGGCAGCAGGGGCGACACGGCGGTGATCGACATCTGGCGGCCACAGTGCGGCGCGGCGCATCGCCGTGTGCTTGGAGCCTTGCGGCGGAGGGCTTGCCGGCGTCGTGGAGCTGCTGGAGGAGCACGGGGGAGGTGGAGGTGGCCAGGGAGCGGCTGGGGAGTGGCTGGGGGGCCGTGCTCAGGCGACGAACACCTGGCGGCGCCGACGGCACTGTGCGGCCAGAGGTGATCACCACCCTGGGCATGGCCAGGAGTGACATCGATCCACATCTCCCAGCTCACTGCTCCAAATCGAGTGTGGTTTTGATCTCTGTGCGCAAAATTGCAAATGCAGCAACTTTCCCGACTAGTGTTTCCCCAAATTCCAAAGTTGGTCTATAGGAAATTTTGAAAAACACTTCTGGTCAAAAGAGCAAAATGCTGTTTTGGTGAAGTAAATGAAATGTAAAAGGGTTCAAATAAATCCCTGAGGTGTGTGCACTCCTAGTGGCTGCGTTTAGGGTCTTGGATCACCAAGGAGAAAACATTTGCTTTGAACTTCGAAAATAAAGAAGAAAATGGGCAGAAACTGAAGTGGAGAATTACTCCCAAATTTTGTAAACAAGGTATCAATTGTTTTTGCATATTTGGGCTATATATTGCCTAGGGGTCATCCCCTAATTTTGGCAGAATTTTTGGAAAGATCTTTGAGGTACTTCCTTTGTAAGGCCAAAATAATAGGATTTTGGTTATTGAAATAAAGGAAAATATTGGAATAATATTTTTGGGTGAAATGAGCCAGCAACATGTTCACCAAGTGGGAGGGAATCCAAATACTAAGATCCCAAACTTGGACAAGATTTGGTAAAAGTTTGAGAGTTTAAAATAGCAGTGAGCACAAAAGAAATATTAATTCCCAAAAATCCAATAATAGATTCACAAAAGAAATTTTTGAAAAGGCCAAATTTCAGGATGTTACAGAACTTCCCCCTTAAATTGAATCTCGTCCCCGAGATTCGGGTTTCTTGCTGACTAGGTATAATTCTTCGAGTTGAACGGGTGGGAAGCTCCAAAATTGATTAAAATCAGCGCGGTTCTGTACACGTACCGAGCGCTGCATTCGTGGCTTCATAGGCTTCTTCGGCTGACATGCGGTGGACGCGGGCAACTTGGGGAGCCTTGACTGCACTGGCAGGGTGGTTGTTGTTGAAGTTGCTGTTGTTGCCGGGGTTGTTGTTGAGGGGACACTCCCTGATATAGTGTCCTGCCTTGCCACACTTGAAGCAGGCGCTCCCCCGTTTTGCGTCATCCGCAATGGGGCGCTGGTGGTAAAATCCTTCACGGGGATATCCCTCCTTCTTGGGCTGATTCTCAGTGATCTGGGGGTTTGGGGTCGGGTTGCTGGGCTGCCAGGTACGGGGCTTGGAAGAAGTCCCTTCTTGGTGGTTTTTGCGGGGCCTGACCCTGGGATCGGGTAGTGATTGGAGCCTGCGAGGAACTAGTCGCAGTAGCAGGTTCTCGCGACTGTTCAAAGAGCATAATCATAAACACAAAGTTTGTGTCAGAAGCTAAGACTCATGTCGTAAGCATACAACTCTTCAAATGAAAGACATTAGCAAAAGACAGTTTGCATAAACAAGGTAGCACAAACAAAGCGCAGACTCGCGCAGTTCAGAAGGTATCATTACAAGGCATAAAAAAAGCAAAAGGGTACAGCTACCCTAAGCCTAAGATTTCGATTTCCTAAGCAGACGATTGGCAGTCTCGAGTGCCCGGCGCTCCATGGTGTTTATAAAAACTTCGGCCAGTCGCGCGGCGGCTCCGCTCACCCCCTTCAGGGAAATGGGCTTCCCATCTGGCTTCTGAGGGAACGCAGACAGTGATGCCTCATAGTCGCAATCTATCCCATGTCCCATAAGAAGCTTGATGGTGGACTCGGATCCGCGTACCGTGTTGGCGCGAGCGAAACCCGCCATGGTGGACGTCCCGGGGCCAAACACGTTGGCGAAGTCATCCACCGTCGACGGCACCACGCTAGTCGGGAACACCACTTGGTATACAGCGCCAAGTGTGCTCGTCGATTTGGCGAGTGCTTCTTTCGCCTGGTTGCATAGAGCGCCTAAGCCGCCCACAGCCTGTTCCAGCGAAAGATCGGCACTCGCCACCTCCGCAGAGGCCGGTGCGCCAACAGCTTCTGCACAATTCAAAACAGGCATAAGTCATTTTACGACACTTGACAACTTATATCGTTATATCAAAAGGAGAAAAGATTACTCACCTCCCATGGCCTGCGCGAGTGCCGCGAGCTGGTCAGCATATTCTCGCTCGCGTGCAGCGGCTGAGTTAGTGGCGGCAGCCAGCTCTTTCTTCGACTCTTCGCGCTGTGCGGCGAGTGCGTCTTCCAGCTCCTTCTTCTCGCCTGGCCCAGCAAAGTTACGTGCATTCAATACTCGACAGAATCAAGCATTGCAAAAAGAAGTTGGGCAAGACAAAAGCAAAAAGGAGAACTCACGACTGAGCCGCTCGAGCTCAGCGCGCATGGTGTCCCTCTCCTGCTCCACCTGGACATAAGCCTTGGCAGAATCTGCCAAGGTGTGGTAGAAGGGCTGCGAGCACACGAATTCAGCAAAAATCCAAAACTCTCACAGGCCTACAACTAAACGGGTCAAGCAAAAAACTACTCACGTGGTTCATCCACGGCTCAGGAGCCGTGACTGATGTCCCGACATCTGGAGTTGCCGCCTTGGCTATCTCAACGACAGCGTCAGTGGCCATTGGCTGGGCAGCCTCGTTTCCAGTCGGTGCAGACTTCGAGTGCTCCAGGGTTGGAACATTCTCGACTGGAGGAGTCCCAGGCTGATTGTTTTCAGCACTGTGAGCAACACAACAAACAAAAGGATGGTCAGCACAAAAATGTGACAGCACAAACATTTTCATATCATACTCAAAAAAACACATACCTGTGCTCCTCATCTTCGGAGTCGCCAAAAATTGGTCCCCCAAAGGCTGGGGTACCACTCGACTGAAGCGGAAGAGTCGAGCTTGTTGAGCACGCACGCAAAGGAGCGGCTTGGAAAACAGGTGGTGAACCTGATTCCTCGTCATCCTCCAAGCCCTGCTCCTTCGCGGGTGAACTTGCAGCAGAAGGCGCCTTCTTGGCCAGTCGACGCCGCTTCGGTTGCGCGGTATCGACTTCTTGGTCAGAGGGGGCCTTGTCTTCAGATTGGACTTCTTCTGCTGCTTCTTCCTCGACATCCTCCACATGTGAAGTGGTGGCAGAAGGGATGGGCGACTGATCCCCTTTCGGGTCCACCACCTGTGCCTGTGTTTCTTCAGTCTCGCCATTTTCAGGCAGAGGAGGAAGGGAGGCAGCAGTCGAGTGACCCTGCATAGCATACATCACAAATTGCAAAGTCAGAATCAAAAAACACATATCGAAGAAACTACGAGTGGCAAACTATTAAACTACAGACATACCTCAAGCAAAGGGTTTTCCGTCCCGTATGGCGTAACGGGACAATCGATGTTGCAAGGGTCGGTTGTCGTCAGGCTGGTAATGTGGCGCACGTGCGTCACAAGCTCGTTCCTCGAAAGCTCCTCTGGGTTCATTCGGGTGATGTCACCCGCGCCTTCATACTCCCACATGGGGTGCGCTCGGGCACGGAGTGGCCACACCCGCCTCTTCACAAAGGTGGCAAGCAAATGAATGCCTGTGACCTTGTCTAGCAGTCCGTCGATTCAAGTCAGCAAAGGGCGTGCTTCCTCCATTTCTTCGGCTGAGAGCTGGTGATCCCACGCCTTGGTCCTGACGTAAGCTGCAGTCGAGAAGGTGGCGACTCCTTCTTGCTCGACACTCGCATAAAACCACCCTTTCCTCCAGCCTTGCGCGGAGTCGACGGTCTTCAGGCGGAAATAGCGGGTGTCGCTGCGCACCTGGATGCCGCAGCCGCCCACGGGGTAGGTGCGACCACCTCCTCTGTTGGGTCGCACCATGAATATGGTCTTCCATAGCGCCCAGCTGGGTGCGACGCCAAGGAAGCACTCGCATAGCGTGATAAAGCACGCAATATGCATAATACCGTTCGGGGTGAGATCGTGGATCTTCACCCCGTAGGCATAAAGGAGGCCACGAACAAAGTCGTGGAGGGGAAGCGAGAAGCCCCTGGATACAAACTCCGCAAAGCAAACGCGCTCGTTGGCGCGTGGTTCGGGGCATACCTCCTTGGGCGAGGGAGCGCGGACGGCGAGTTGCTCCGCGGGAGGCAGATATCCCTGCTCGCGGAGCTTGAGCAGATGGGCGTCCTTTACGGTGGACTTCGCCCAGTCCCCGCTGCCCTTCTTCAGCGCGGCGGATGCAGATGTACCCGCCACGGCCTTCTTGCCCTTGGTCGCATCGGTCGCGGCGGCGGCGGCAGCACCACGCTTTGCACCTCCACCTTTCGCCATTGCTACAGTGGAGGAAGTGTGGGGCAAGGAACTTGGGTGCAGAACAATGGAGGGGCAGCGCGAGGAAGGAGACGAGGGGCGGCGCAGGGGGCAAATGGCAAGTAAAAAACTCTGTCAGCGCCGTCCCCCCTATTTACCACAGAGCGCAAAAACGATCGTAGCCGTTAAAACAAATCCATACGCTCTGCGCGAAATCTGGCCATACACGTGGCGGCCGCGGAGGGCAACCGTCGTCGGCCACTCTGCCCACTACGCACGAGAATCCAGGAAGCCATCATCACGCCCCGTGAAAATCGCGCCAGAACGGTCAAATCAAGTCCACGCGGCGTCATCCCTGGTCAGCTCTGCAGAAACGGGCCCACAAAACAGGGTCACGTCTTATCAAAGCTTCTCCAAGCATGCCACCGCTTGTCAGAGATAGCAGTCGCAAAATGCGTCATTGCTGACGTTGTTCTCTCTTTCACAACTGGCATAAAAATCACTCGATGATATCTTCGGGTGGTCTCTCGCATAAGTCTTGGTTGGTTTTTTAGCAAATGTCATAGAGGCCAGTCGAAATTCTTTCGACTGAATCATCATACTCCCATCGGGAGCGTATCAAAAAATTTCTTTGACTAAAATGTGCAGGGTAAAAGATTTTGAGATTATCCTCCATTGCAAGCAATAAAGCACAATCTCGGGGGCTACTCCCATCGGGAGCGCTGTCGCGCACCCGATAGAATTATGGCAAAATATCAGTCGACAAATCATTCGACTCAGTTCATAAGTAAAATCATATTCAAAAATATTCCCGAGTTGATCTGACGATCCTTGGATGTTGCATGCATAGTGCAAAGGTAAGACCCGCCGATCAGTCGAGTTGGGCTAAGGACCGCCCCAGCAGCGTTATCCTTAAGTGTTCCGTGTCAGCAGACATGATGCATTATCCCCGACGGACGCGTTGGGTTGATTCAAAATTATACTGCAGTTCGATTCCGTAAGACCTCAACGGCTGTTTCGAGTCTGTCCAGTTTGTTCCAGATTCGAGTCCGGGGAGTCGAGTTTGATTGAAAGCTAGTATGGTTTTGCCACAAATGGTAGTTAACTGGCCCCGATCCGTCGTGTGTGCCGGGCCTGCTAAGCTAATATCCCTTGACTATCATAAGCAAAAAATTCATAGTCGATGAAACACTCGACATAGCCAACATGCTCACACATGTTATGACTGAAAAATAAAAGTCAATTAAGCCTTGATGATCTACTTTGCCTCAGAGTTTTAGTATCGTTTTTATGCCTCCGTTAATTTTATTTTGTCGCAAGCATGATTATGACCGTTATCGCTCTCGTGGTTGTCGCTTCCCAGTCTATTGCTAGCCTTCACTTGTACTGAGCGGGAATGCTGCTCGTGCATCCAAATCCTTAAAACCAAGTTATCCCAAAGAGTCCACCAAAAAATTCCTATGCATGGTATTTCAAGCCATTCCAAGTAAATTTGCATGTGCTACCTTTAAAACCTTCAAAATATTTCTCTTTTTGTGTCAATGTTTACTAGCTCATGAGGAATTAGTGTGGTTATTCTTTATTCTATTTGTCAAATGGAATTTTACACCTGGACTAGTGGCATATACATCCGCTTATCCAATAACTTGCAAAAAGAGCTGGCAACGGGGTGCCCAGTCCCAATTAATTACAACTTTAACCTATTAATTCTCTTCACACTTTTGCCCTGATTCATCAGTAAGCAATGACAAACAGTGAAATACCTGAATGTGTGTAAACCAAAGAGAAAGATGGATGATCTGCCTTGCTGGTAGAAATAACGTCCTTCATGGGAGCCGCTCTTAAAAGTTCATTTGACAGGTAGAATACTGTTCTCACCCGCTACCATTCATTGACAATTAACAAACACCTCTCAAAACATTTTTTTCCTCTGTTTTTAAAACAAAAAGCTCTAGCACGTGTTAATCCCTACTTCCCTCTGCGAAGGGCCAATCTTTTATTTTTATGTTGAGTCACCATCCTTTCTTTGAGCACTTCTTCGAGAGCATAGCTGTCGTTCTTAGTGTAATGTGCTTGTCCCAGAATACGATTAATTGAGGTATAACCATGATGCTTTTATCTTTGATATCTCTATATCTAGTCTTCACTTGAAATTCAGAGGTGCCTTGGCATTTATGTTTTGCTCCACAATTAAGGGCAAGCGAGATACCACTCTATCATGCTTTATTATGGTCATTACAATCTTGTTGATGTTTATAAATTTCATGTTATAAGCTCTTAGTTCGTCGATACTTTTCATTAGGAAACATGATTGGTAGGTTTTATTATCCATACATCATGCAATTGTTAAAGACCTGATCATAGCATTTACAATCAAAAATTATTTTGTTATCATTTACCTACTCGAGGACGAGCAGGAATTAAGCTTGGGGATGTTGATACGTCCAAAACGTATCTATAATTTTTGATTTTTTCATGCCATTTTTATGCTTTTAGCACTTGTTTTATATTAAGTTTATTATTTATTTGGACTAACCTACTAATAGTTGCAAAAGTGCACAATGTTCTTGTTTTACTCTTTGATATGTAGAAATTATCAAGAATACAAGAGGAAACCTTGTTGGAGTCGAATTGGGACTTTTCTGAAATCTGTCTGAGAACTTTTTACGAAGATTGCCAGTTTGACCCTCGAATAGGACGTTATATGGAGACCTGGCTGTTACGAAAGTTGTCACAATTTTCCATACGAAGATTTTAAGCCCGAGATCAACCCAATTGGAGTTCGGACGTGGCCTGTACGCCCGTTTTGGTGGAACCCTAAAAGGGGTGACGGAAATCCGAGAAGATATTTAAAGGGAGGAAACCTAACTCGTGGAGGACTCCTCCACCCACGAATTTCAGCCACCAAAAGTCACGTTTTTGCCTCCCCCATGGATCCCATCTCCATGGGGGAGGGCTCCCAAGATGCCATGAAGGAGGGAGGCTAAGGGGCGGCGCTCCCCAAGCTTGCCGGCGGCGGGGAAAGGAGTTCCCCGCACCGTCGGCGCCGCCGCGCTACCCCTCTCTGCCGTCTTCACCGCCATCTCCATCACCATCTCCTCCTTGTATTCAGTGGTTCATCCTCCCACAAATCTCTGTACCGTCCTATGTAAACATGGTGTTTGATGCTATAATATTTATCCTATGATTTACATCATGTTTTCGTAGTTTATTTGTCTTTCGATTGCTTAATTGAATGCATGAGGTTCATTAGAGTTGTATGTCTATATGGTGCTGTCCTTTGGTGTCCATTTTATTTGTGCGCGCATGGATCAAACACCCTAAGGTTGGTAGTATTTGTAACGAAGCGGGGGAAGTTCTGCCGGAGTGACAGAAACCTGAGAACGCGAACCGATTAGTTGCACGTATGGGAGTAAGACGACCTTGAACTTAAGGCTATGGTTGAGGAAACCTTAATGCATTGTTAGTATTTGCGGATGCTTGCTAAACAATCCAATCATATAGTACTTGTAATCCCAAGTAGTGGAGTGCATGTATATTTAGCCTCTCCCACATAGAAAACTGCATCGAAGACAATGAACCAAGTACCTTCACTAATTAATCTTGGACAAAGCCACCACAATTACCACCACTTTTCCACACTCATGGTACTGTTAGTATATAGTTACTTAGTGTATGTTATTGCTGCAGCACTAACATTTACTTTCTTCTATTTATTATCTTGCAAAACTACCTCTCATACCCGTATTGCTACCGTAGTTTTATTTTCTAGATAATGCAAACGTTTAGTGTGCGTAGAGTTGTATCAGTGGTTGATAGAACTTCAGAGAATACTTATCCTACCTTTAGCTCCTCGTTGGGTTCGACACTCTTACTTATCGAAAAGGCTACACGCGATCCCCTATACTTGTGGGTTATCAAGGGCTCCCAAGAAGCCATGAAGGAGGGAGGCTAAGGGGCGGCGCTCCCCAAGCTTGTCGGCGGCGGGGAAAGGAGTTCCCCGCACCGTCGGCGCCGCCGCGCTGCCCCTCTCCGCCGTCTTCACCGCCATCTCCATCACCATCTCCTCCTTGTATTCAGTGGTTCATCCTCCCACAAACCTCTGTACCGTCCTATGTAAACATGGTGTTTGATGCTATAATATTTATCCTATGATTTACATCATGTTTCCGTAGTTTATTTGTCTTTTGATTGCTTAATTGAATGCATGAGGTTCATTAGAGTTGTATGTCTATATGGTGCTGTCCTTTGGTGTCCATTATATTTGTGCGCGCATGGATCAAACACCCTAGGGTTGGTAGTATTTGTAACGAAGCGGGGGAAGTTCTGCCGGAGTGACAGAAACCTGAGAACGCGAACCGATTAGTTGCACGTATGGGAGTAAGAGGACCTTGAACTTAAGGCTATGGTTGGGGAAACCTTAATGCATTGTTAGTATTTGCGGATGCTTGCTAAACAATCCAATCATATAGTACTTGTAATCCCAAGTAGTGGAGTGCATGTATATTTAGCCTCTCCCACATAGAAAACTGCATCGAAGACAATGAACCAAGTACCTTCACTAATTAATCTTGGACAAAGCCACCACAATTACCACCACTTTTCCACACTCATGGTACTGTTAGTATATGGTTACTTAGTGTATTTTATTGCTGCAGCACTAACATTTACTTTCTTGTATTTATTATCTTGCAAAACTACCTCTCATACCCGTATTGCTACCGTAGTTTTATTTTCTAGATAATGCAAACGTTTAGTGTGCGTAGAGTTGTATCAGTGGTTGATAGAACTTGAGAGAATACTTATCCTACCTTTAGCTCCTCGTTGGGTTCGACACTCTTACTTATCGAAAAGGCTACACGCGATCCCCTATACTTGTGGGTTATCAAGACCTTTTCTGGCGCCGTTGCCGGGGAGCCATAGCGTAGGTTAATGTTCTTGTGTGCACTTGTTTGCTTTATCTCTAAGTAGTTTTTATTTTCAGTATCAAGTTGTTCTTTATCTTACTATGGATAGGGAATGCGAATTACAAAAAAAATTAGGTGTAGTTGTTATCTAAAAACGTTTTCAAAAAGAAAAGTGATTGGAAAGATGAGTAATGGTTAAATGGGGGTCGACCTTGAACACTTGTGTTCATGCCTATGAAACCAAAACAAATCTTTCCATGGAAGCTTTTCATTAAAAACATGTAAATATTGTAAATATTGTGTATATACCTCTGTACATAAAAATAAAATGCTAATTATAGTCTTTAGTTAATTGAAAGTTGATAGTTTTACTTTGCTGTCCAGAAACAGATTTTCTGTGCTCCACCGTATTAAATGTTTAAAATCACCAGAACGTGATCTTGATCTGAAATTTCTTGAGTGCAAAGTGATGCTTATTAGCTTTCTTTCATTAGACTAACTTTTTCTGATTTAAGGTACGTAGATAGGTCGAAAAATTCGATCTTTACTGACTGTTCTGTTTAGACAGATTTTGTGCTTCTCTGTAAATAAAATCGTGATAAATCTCAGAATAGTATTTTGACTTGAAAATTTTTGTGCATAAACCTGAGATTATTATTTCTTTCATTAGAGTTTTTCGATTTGAGCTACTTAACTATCTCGTTGAATGCCATCTTTACGGACTGTTCAGTTTTGACAGATTTCTTTGTTTATTCAATATTGTACTTTGTTGTTAGTTTCATTAGTTTTTCGACGGACAACGGAAATCATGAACACCTTAGTATATACAGTGGCTAATGTTGAGTAAAAATTATAAAACTTGTCAATGCTTGAACATGAGTGGATTTTATTTAATGAGTACTAACCCTACTAATGAGTTTTGTGAAGTTTTATGTGGATGTAGCTATAAGATCTAATCAATATGGTGATATGAGATGAATAAGAAGACGCAAGAGCTCAAGCTTGGGGATGTGTAGGTGCATCCCAAGAACATATTCAAGAAGATACAATCATCTAAGCTTGGGGATGCCCGAGTCATCCCCCTATTCATCAACTAACATGAGGTTGTCTCGTTCATACTCTATATTACCCGTCCACATGATATGTATTGTCTTAACTTGTATTATAATTGCTTTTATATGTCTTGGTTTTACCTTCTTTAGTTTTATTAGGCTCCTTATTTGGTTTCGATTGCTTCTTTACTTTCACTTATAAATTCAAAATAACAAAAATATTTTCTTTTGTTTTGCTTCTTTGTTTGGTTCTTTATTTTAATTTTATTTGGGTTTTACTTTTGATTTTTATTTAGAGTTTTCCTTGCTGTAGCTAGCATGTTTAGGTCTTGCTTAGCCTCTGGTTTCTTAGTTTATCAAAAATAAAGTACCAAGTTTTATCCATTTAGCTTAGTTGATACATATGTAAAAAGTGATTTTCTGTTTTCGGTATCTACTGCTTATTGCGCGATTTTTCATATTTTACTGGAAGCTCTAAAAATCACGAAAAATTACTGATGTTGTAGCACCTAATCCTCTGCATGTACAAAAATTGGCTAAAATTTCGGGCATGTTTAAGTGCACCTAAAAATTGCGTTTTCCAGCTGCTGTTTTTCTGGACAGATTCTGACTTTTGTTGCAAGAGTGGCCTCTTTTCGTTTTCATTTGATTTTTAATGGTTCTTACCTTTCATTTATAAGTTGGCCATTTAAGCAACCTTTCTGTAACTTAAAAACAAAATTTTATTTGGTTTAATAGTAGCACTTGGGAAATATTATCTATTGTACTAATGTCTAACCGCAGAAAAGAATGGGAAAGTTTTTGTGTTGAAGTTTTTTCACAGAGAATGAAGGAACACCAAACTATGGAATATTGAAGAATTACCAAAGTCATAAGCTTGGGGATGTCCCCGCATCCCTCTTCATCAATAACCCCACGGTTTGCAAACCTTTAAACTTTGTTTTTTGAGCAACATAGGAACTTAACTAAACTTGAAGCGGCTGTATTTTATTATCTATTTATCTTAGCATCAAACACCAGTTACATTAATAAGTGGATCGTCACATATTTTATTTATCCTCTGTTTTCAATGTTTACTTGGTTAATGGATTACTTGTTGAAACTTAAAAATGATGTGTGAATAATACTGTTTAGTAGTTTATGTTTTCTTATGGTTAGTCTCAACTAGCTAATAGTGCATATTATGTTATTTTGATATCAACATGCATTGTCCTGTTCATAAGATGGTATGGTATTGTGGTATCCTCCTCTGAATAATTCACTTGAATCGACTTGGCACATGCTCACACATGTTATGACTGAAAAATAAAAGTCAATTAAGCCTTGATGATCTATTTTGCCTCAGAGTTTTAGTATCGTTTTTATGCCTCCGTTAATTTTATTTTGTCGCAAGCATGATTATGACCGTTATCGCTCTCGTGGTTGTCGCTTCCCAGTCTATTGCTAGCCTTCACTTGTACTGAGCGGGAATGCTGCTCGTGCATCCAAATCCTTAAAACCAAGTTATCCCAAAGAGTCCACCAAAAAATTCCTATGCATGGTATTTCAAGCCATTCCAAGTAAATTTGCATGTGCTACCTTTAAAACCTTCAAAATATTTCTCTTTTTGTGTCAATGTTTACTAGCTCATGAGGAATTAGTGTGGTTATTCTTTATTCTATTTGTCAAATGGACTTTTACACCTGGACTAGTGGCATATACATCCGCTTATCCAATAACTTGCAAAAAGAGCTGGCAACGGGGTGCCCAGTCCCAGAATACGATTAATTGAGGTATAACCATGATGCTTTTATCTTTGATATCTCTATATCTAGTCTTCACTTGAAATTCAGAGGTGCCTTGGCATTTATGTTTTGCTCCACAATTAAGGGCAAGCGAGATACCACTCTATCATGCTTTATTATGGTCATTACAATCTTGTTGATGTTTATAAATTTCATGTTATAAGCTCTTAGTTCGTTGATACTTTTCATTAGGAAACATGATTGCTAGGTTTTATTATCCATACATCATGCAATTGTTAAAGACCTGATCATAGCATTTACAATCAAAAATTATTTTGTTATCATTTACCTACTCGAGGACGAGCAGGAATTAAGCTTGGGGATGTTGATACGTCCAAAACGTATCTATAATTTTTGATTGTTTCATGCCATTTTTATGCTTTTAGCACTTGTTTTATATTAAGTTTATTATTTATTTGGACTAACCTACTAATAGTTGCAAAAGTGCACAATGTTCTTGTTTTACTCTTTGATGTGTAGAAATTATCACGAATACAAGAGGAAACCTTGTTGGAGTCGAATTGGGACTTTTCTGAAATCTGTCTGAGAACTTTTTACGAAGATTGCCAGTTTGACCCTCGAATATGACGTTATATGGAGACCTGGCTGTTACAAAAGTTGTCACAATTTTCCATACGAAGATTTTAAGCCCGAGATCAACCCAATTGGAGTTCGGACGTGGCCTGTAGGCCCGTTTTGGTGGAACCCTAAAAGGGGTGACGGAAATCCGAGAAGATATTTAAAGGGAGGAAACCTAACTCGTGGAGGACTCCTCCACCCACAAATTTCAGCCACCAAAAGTCACGTTTTTGCCTCCCCCATGGATCCCATCTCCATGGGGAGGGCTCCCAAGATGCCATGAAGGAGGGAGGCTAAGGGGCGGCGCTCCCCAAGCTTGCCGGCGGCGGGGAAAGGAGTTCCCCGCACCGTCGGCGCCGCCGCGCTGCCCCTCTCCGCCGTCTTCACCGCCATCTCCATCACCATCTCCTCCTTGTATTCAGTGGTTCATCCTCCCACAAATCTCTGTACCGTCCTATGTAAACATGATGTTTGATGCTATAATATTTATCCTATGATTTACATCATGTTTTCGTAGTTTATTTGTCTTTCGATTGCTTAATTGAATGCATGAGGTTCATTAGAGTTGTATGTCTATATGGTGCTGTCCTTTGGTGTCCATTTTATTTGTGCGCGCATGGATCAAACACCCTAAGGTTGGTAGTATTTGTAACGAAGCGGGGGAAGTTCTGCCGGAGTGACAGAAACCTGAGAACGCGAACCGATTAGTTGCACGTATGGGAGTAAGACGACCTTGAACTTAAGGCTATGGTTGAGGAAACCTTAATGCATTGTTAGTATTTGCGGATGCTTGCTAAACAATCCAATCATATAGTACTTGTAATCCCAAGTAGTAGAGTGCATGTATATTTAGCCTCTCCCACATAGAAAACTGCATCGAAGACAATGAACCAAGTACCTTCACTAATTAATCTTGGACAAAGCCACCACAATTACCACCACTTTTCCACACTCATGGTACTGTTAGTATATAGTTACTTAGTGTATGTTATTGCTGCAGCACTAACATTTACTTTCTTCTATTTATTATCTTGCAAAACTACCTCTCATACCCGTATTGCTACCGTAGTTTTATTTTCTAGATAATGCAAACGTTTAGTGTGCGTAGAGTTGTATCAGTGGTTGATAGAACTTCAGAGAATACTTATCCTACCTTTAGCTCCTCGTTGGGTTCGACACTCTTACTTATCGAAAAGGCTACACGCGATCCCCTATACTTGTGGGTTATCAAGGGCTCCCAAGAAGCCATGAAGGAGGGAGGCTAAGGGGCGGCGCTCCCCAAGCTTGCCGGCGGCGGGGAAAGGAGTTCCCCGCACCGTCGGCGCCGCCGCGCTGCCCCTCTCCGCCGTCTTCACCGCCATCTCCATCACCATCTCCTCCTTGTATTCAGTGGTTCATCCTCCCACAAACCTCTGTACCGTCCTATGTAAACATGGTGTTTGATGCTATAATATTTATCCTATGATTTACATCATGTTTTCGTAGTTTATTTTTCTTTCGATTGCTTAATTGAATGCATGAGGTTCATTAGAGTTGTATGTCTATATGGTGCTGTCCTTTGGTGTCCATTATATTTGTGCGCGCATGGATCAAACACCCTAAGGTTGGTAGTATTTGTAACGAAGCGGGGGAAGTTCTGCCGGAGTGATAGAAACCTGAGAACGCGAACCGATTAGTTGCACGTATGGGAGTAAGACGACCTTGAACTTAAGGCTATGGTTGAGGAAACCTTAATGCATTGTTAGTATTTGCGGATGCTTGCTAAACAATCCAATCATATAGTACTTGTAATCCCAAGTAGTGGAGTGCATGTATATTTAGCCTCTCCCACATAGAAAACTGCATCGAAGACAATGAACCAAGTACCTTCACTAATTAATCTTGGACAAAGCCACCACAATTACCACCACTTTTCCACACTCATGGTACTGTTAGTATATAGTTACTTAGTGTATGTTATTGCTGCAGCACTAACATTTACTTTCTTCTATTTATTATCTTGCAAAACTACCTCTCATACCCGTATTGCTACCGTAGTTTTATTTTCTAGATAATGCAAACGTTTAGTGTGCGTAGAGTTGTATCAGTGGTTGATAGAACTTCAGAGAATACTTATCCTACCTTTAGCTCCTCGTTGGGTTCGACACTCTTAGTTATCGAAAAGGCTACACGCGATCCCCTATACTTGTGGGTTATCAAGGGCTCCCATGAAGCCATGAAGGAGGGAGGCTAAGGGGCGGCGCTCCCAAGCTTGCCGGCGGCGGGGAAAGGAGTTCCCCGCACCGCCGGTGCCGCCGCGCTGTCTCTCTCCGCCGTCTTCACCGCCATCTCCATCACCATCTCCTACTTGTATTCAGTGGTTCATCCTCCCACAAACCTCTGTACCGTCCTATGTAAACATGGTGTTTGATGCTATAATATTTATCCTATGATTTACATCATGTTTCCGTAGTTTATTTGTCTTTTGATTGCTTAATTGAATGCATGAGGTTCATTAGAGTTGTATGTCTATATGGTGCTGTCCTTTGGCGTCCATTATATTTGTGCGCGCATGGATCAAACACCCTAGGATTGGTAGTATTTGTAACGAAGCCGGGGAAGTTCTGCCGGAGTGACAGAAACCTGAGAACGCGAACAGATTAGTTGCACGTATGGGAGTAAGAGGACCTTGAACTTAAGTCTATGGTTGGGGAAACCTTAATGCATTGTTAGTATTTGCGGATGCTTGCTAACAATTCAATCATATAGTACTTGTAATCCCAAGTAGTGGAGTGCATGTATATTTAGCCTCTCCCACATAGAAAACTGCATCGAAGACATTGAACCAAGTACCTTCACTAATTAATCTCGGACAAAGCCACCACAATTACCACCACTTTTCCACACTCATGGTACTGTTATTTTAAGGTTACTTAGTGTATTTTATTGCTGCAGCACTAACATTTACTTTCTTGCATTTATTATCTCGCAAAGCTATCTCTCATACCCGTATTGCTACCGTAGTTTTATTTCCTAGATAATGCAAACGTTTAGTGTGCGTAGAGTTGTATCAGTGGTTGATAGAACTTGAGAGATTACTTATCCTACCTTTAGCTCCTCGTTGGGTTCGACACTCTTACTTATCGAAATGGCTACACGCGATCCCCTATACTTGTGGGTTATCACTCGTCGGAGGCCGTGTTGCCGTGGGTGGAGGAGGGGGTCGCCGGAGGTGGGTGGGTGGAGGTTGGGGGTCGCCGGAGATGGTGGAGGAGGAGAAGGATGTCGCCGGGGTGGAGGAGGAGGTCGCCAGAGGTGTCGCCGGAGGAGGTCGCCGGAGGTCGCCGGAGGTGTCACCGGGGGTGGAGGAGGAGGAGGAGGTCGCCAGGGTGGTGGAGGAGGTCGCCGGAGGTGGAGGTGGAGGTGGAGGAGGAGGAGGAGGAGAGAAGAAGTGGAGGAGAGGAGAGGAGAGGAGAAGGAGGAGGGAGGAGAAGTGGAGAGGAGAAGTGGAGGAGAAGGGGAGAGGAGAAGGGGAGAGGAGAAGTGGAGGAGAGGAGAAGGGGAGAGGAGAAGTGGAGGAGAGAAGGGGAAAAGAGAGGAAGAAGGGGGTGCCGGCTGGATTCAAATTTGAATCCCGCCCAACAATCTTCTTTTTGTGGCTTTTCTATTTTTTTGAATTTTTTTGATTTTGTAGAAAAAAATCTTCTTGTTGAAATAACTTTTCTTCTTGTTGAAAAAATCTTTTTGAGTTTTTTTTTATATATTAAACGCATTTTTTCGACATCGTATACAAAAGTTATGGCTGTTCAAACTTTTTTTTTGCTGTTTTTTGCAAAAAATGTCAAAATTCATATTTCAAAATTTCTATACCAAGTAGACACTAAAACCTAACTATATCTCAAAGGATTTTATTTATTGAATTTTTTATGATTTTTTTTTCTTGTTTGCAAAACTGAAAAGGCGATCCACAGGGGGGATGGGATCTGTTTTCAACAATTCTGTGGCGCATGGGCCCACATGCGCCACAGAAATGTTGATTTCTGTGGCGCATCTAGACCCATTTCTGTGGCGCATGGGTCTAGATGCGCCACAGAAAGCCACCTTTCTGTGGCGCATCTAGACCCATGCGCCACAGAAATATTTTTCTGTGGCACATGGCTATTTGGTGCGCCACAAAATGTGTTTCCACGGAAATCTAGTTTCCTAGTAGTGCTCATCACAGTTACTTTAGTTGTGACAACCAGGTGCAATACCAATTAGTTTAGACACAGAGAATAAAACCGACATGTTGGTGCCAACGACATACTACTAGGCAACCCACATATAAACAATCAGAATAAGGATATTAGGCGGTGCAAAATGATTGCTTAATTTGGCCCAGAGGCAGCAAGTATCGAAAAGTTTGAACCACTTAGCACATAGCAGATTTTGGGTAACCTTGATACTAAAAGTATATGATCATATGAAAAGACAAAAAAGGCATGATTTCAGAGCATAATGAGCAAACCATAAACTTTTATTTCATGACCATACAATTAATTAAATGTTATAAAGAACTTAGCTTTTTTTACGCTTGCTATTGTCGATGTCGAGGAGTTTGAGGCGGAAGACGGCAGCCCCCAGAATGTAGGCGGCTACCCCCGGGATGTAGGCGGTAGCCCCGGGATGTAGTCGGCAGCCCCCATAATCATGAGGTCGATTCGAGCAAGGTGGCGACTTCCTTTTTTCCTCTTATGCGGTTAGCGATTAAGCCGAAACTTGATGATGATCTTGCCGGAAACACATCGTGCTGCGTCGGAACGCGACGATAAATATGCCGGACAGGCGGTGTGCCGCGTCAGAACGCAACGAGAAATATGCCGGACAAGCTGCGGGCCGCGTCGGAACGCAACGATAAATATGCCGGACAGGCGGCGTGCCGCGTTAGCAATTAAGCTAAAACGCGGAGCTAGACTGTTTTGTATCAATCGATGTCTTCCCAAACTGGGCAGGTTTGGGCGATTGAAAATAACAGCTAGCGACCTGGTGATGAATTTTACCTAAGCCCGGATACGATGATGGCGGCGTCCCACCTGGCATCGTGAATACGACAAGAGTTGATGTGACAATCGGTCATGCCGAGATGGCGATTTAAGCCAGGACACGACAATTAATCACGCTGCGACGGCGACGATCAAGTTACGCCTCTTCAGCGAGTTGAAGTCCCTCACACATCAGTGATATATCTGCTAAAATAAACCTGTACGAGAAGTTTTACTTTCTGGAAGTAAAATCGAGTCACGTAAGTCGTGTCCAGCGTGTATCTTTGTTTCTTGCCAACAACCATGTATGTACAGTAGCTAGCCTTCTCTTTTTCCAATATAGGAGACAAGATCACATGGCAGCCATGTACGTACATAAGGCTTGTTCGATGCAAATTGGGTTTTCTCGCATGTTGAGTAGCACTCGGATGCAGAGCTGATCTGATGCATCGTTCCGGTGCGTTGCTGCTTTGCTTTGACTAACCGGCCAGAACGGATTTGCAGGTACAAGGCGAGGTCGACAGCTTTGGTTCGATCGGACGTAGCTTGTCGAGTCCACCGCCTTGCTGCATGCACTCGGAAAATTTCCGTCTTCCACAGGAATTGACGCCGCCTGCCTGGCTTGTCATATTTTGACTCGGATCACGAGAGTAAGAAACCTATGCCTTTTTCTCATTTGCATGACCGTTCCTAGGATGTGGATCCAGTTTTCCCAAAGATACTTTATTTCCATCTGCATTCCTATTTGTTGTGGGCTCGATGAAGCACGGAGCGACGACGAGATTTCTGCCGGTCTACCCAGATCTTATCTCGCAAAGGCGAACTTGCGCCGCGTGTGTTAGGATCAACTGAGCAGATGAACCGGCCGATCGGTTTGACCGATGATGATAATGTTGATCGCGCCGGAAAAGATGATCCGGCCAAATGCGATCTGGTCGATGAAGATGTTCCCGCCCGGAACGTGACGCTTGACGCCTCCAGCCCCACGGTGGGCGCCAACTGTCGTCGTATCGGCTTAATTGATAGGAGACGGGGTCCTCTAGCCGACGGTAGAACGTGGAGGTAGAAGGTGGTATCGTCCGGGTCGAGATTGTACACGGCGGTTTACCCAGCTTCAGGCTCCACGGCGATGGCGGAGCCCTACGCGCTGCTATAACCCACTATAATGGCGATAGCCGTGTTACGGGTTACAATGAGCATATTGGATTGTCTATATCTTGGATGTTGGATGTGCCCTAAAGGCTTCCCGAGGTCTGGCTTATAAAGGCGGCCAGACCTAGGGTTACAAGGAAACTACGTGTTCGGCAAGAATACAGAGTCCTAAACCTAGCCAGCAAGTTACCGCCTTCTATCTTGGACTTGGTGGCTTCGTGGGCTTCAGTCTTGGGCCTCCTTCTTGCCGGCTGCCTTGTTTGCCATCCAGCAAGCTGCCTTGTTTGTTGTCCGCCTTGTTGGTCATCCGCCTAGTTTGTCATCCGCTTAGTTTGTCATCCGCCTAGTTTGCCTGCCGCCTTGTTTGTCGACTGCCTGGCAGGCACAAGCCTTCACTGGACTAGCCGGATTGACCCATGTTAGAGATACCCCCACTTGGTATATCCCCAACACTCTGTCGAATGCATAAGATCAAGCCCGAGATTTTTGTTGCTTTCGAAGGAACCATGACAGGGAGGCGTTTCTACCTCCGTCCACTCAAGAATGTGAGTGGACACAAGTACTTGCTTGTTCTGAATTCTCACTAGCTTGCTTCTACTCAATTCTGAATTACTGTATGCAATTGTGATCTCTGAATTTCAACTATGTCAGTTTGCAAACCAACTGAAAATACTTGTCTTTCAATATGTAGGAAGCTGAGAACTGTGGTTTTGTAGGATGGATTGATCCAGATTGGCATGGAGGTTTGCAAAATGCCCTAGCTAGGTTATGGGCTATGCATGAGGGCAGTGAGAATCGTTTAATTGAAAACAATCATCAAAATGCTACCTTGTTGCACAATATTTCAGAACATAAGAAGAAGGTGGAGAAGAAATACTCCAATCTGTTAGAAGATATGGACAAGTGGATGGATGACACTTACCAAAAATTAAAAAAATGTAATGGAAGAAGCCAAGTCATCAAAGGTGAAAGCAGAGACAGAACTAGATGAAGTGAAGAAGCAAAATGTTCAGTTGCTTGAGCAGTTGCATATGATGAAACTAATGCAGCAAGATGAGCAACAGGAAATGGATGAAGTGAAGAAACAGAGAGCTCAGGTGCTTCAACAGTTGCAGATGATGCAAAGTGAGCAGCACAGAGAGCAAGAGGAACTAAAGGAGGTGAAGAAACAGAGAGCTCAGGTGCTTCAACAGTTGCAGATGATGCAAAGTGAGCAGCAAGGAGAGCAAGAGGAACTAAAGGAGGTGAAGAAGCAGACAGCTCAGTTGCTTGAGCAGTTGCAGATGATGACAACTGTGCAGAAGGGCGAGCAGGAGGAACTAAAGGAGGTGAAGAAGCAAAGAGCTCAACTATTTGACAAGTTGAAGCTGATCACTGCTGTGCAGAAGGGTGAACAGGAGGAACTGAAGGAGGTGAAGAAAGAAAGAGATCAGTTGCTTGAGCAGTTGAAGCTGATCAATGTTGTGCAGAAGGGGGAGCAACAGGAAATGGAGGAGGTCAAGAAACAAAGGGCTGAGTTGAAGGAGGACAAAAAAAATTAGAGTACATGCTCTATGACATGCTGCTAATCAAAGATCAATTCAGAGAGAAACTAAAGAAAATCAAACAAATTTGTGATGAATGAGAGTGCTGTCAGTATTTCATTTCAGAGTGCTGTGTTTGTAATCACTTGAGATGATGTAATAATTTAGTTTCTGTTGAATCCTTCTGATGTAATCCTTCTGAACCATTTGACATGATGTAACAATATCAGTTCAAAGCATCTCTACCTTTTCTTGTGAATTTTGAAAGATATCTATCTTGATCAAGCAAGCATTTCAAGCATAACAACATAATCATACTTAATAACTTCATCACAACCACTGAAGCAACATAGGCAACACCTACTGATTCATAAACAAGCATGGAAATGCTACAGAAGCATCACAAACTGGTTCCTTACAAACCATTTACAAGCACAAAAGCAACACCATCACATGACCAATATAAGGTTCATTACATAACAAAAGCAGAGCACATGGCTCACAAGTCTGACCCTAAACAACAACTACTACTTACTAAGCTACCATCCAGGTCACAAACTGTCACTGTCCAAAAGAACCTGGTTGAAACTGACCAACAACTCTTCTCTATTCACAGCCCAAATGCACCTGGTTCAATCTTGTCAGCATAAACATGCACTCCTTTCTTTGAGGCTTGTTTGAATTTGCCTCCCAGTTGGTGGATGTCAGGACAGTTGTCCAATTCTTCGTCATGATGGCTAGCTTGTTGCCTTTGCCAATCTTCATCCTCACAGCAGTTTGCTTCTTGTTCTTCTGGTAGTGGACAATCACATTAGTGCCAGAAGCTTTAATCTTGTTCCTAACATGGTTCTTTGTGAACTCCTTGCTGAAGTGCTGCAACACAAACAAACAAAGAAATTTCAATCAATTCAAACTAGCACCTAAGCAACTGTACACACCATTTTGCATTAAGAAAATTCAATAATTTTGAACTATGAGTCTGAATGCACTCACCATTTTGCCTCTACCATCCTTCAGCACTTGAGCATCCTTCATCAGACACACATATATTGGTGTCTTTGGTGCTTGTTCAGCACAAATCTGCCTCAGAAGCTGAACTTCCTGAGGAAACAGGGCAACACGAGTGGGGAACACACAGTAAGGATCGAAGCTGTCTTTGTCTGGATGATTTGGACCTGCATTCAAGCAAAAAGACAGTTAGCAAACACAATGATACAAAAGGAGCAGCAGAAGAACAACACTTAACAGAAAACCCACCTCGGATAACCATGTGGTTCTCACGTTCCCAGATGCATGTCTCGCAACCGCATAGATCCTCATCTTCAGAGGATTCACCATCTTCAGAGGATTCACCATTTTCAGTCGAGGATGAATCCATCGACTCATCTTCAGAGGATGAATCATTTCCAGTCGAGGATGAATCCCCCTCAAACCCTAGCATCACATCAGTGGATGGATCGTTTTCAGTCGAGGATGAATCCCCCTCATCCCCCTCGACCTCTGGCATCGCATCATTCTCAGAATCATCATTCTCAGAATCGGTACCATCGAGAATGATGTACTCAACCTTTGGCGCCATGGCGGACTTGCAAAATAAAAACCACAAATCGATGGAATAAGATGGCCTGAGGATCGGTATGAGCATAAAAAACAGCTACAGCTGCGATGAATCTACTGGACGGCCAATATCCTAAACCTAATCGACGGTCGCCGTACCCGCGCGTCGGAAACCTTATCTACGCCGCCGGAGAGATGGATATGAGAGCTACAGGTACTGAGCCGGCGGCGGAAACGTACCTTCCAAGGACGGCGGCGGCGGGCCACGATGGACGCGACCTGCAGCGGAGGCGACGACTGGCGAACTCGACGGTCTTCTCCGCTGGCGAGCGAGAAGACGAGCAGCTCGAGGAGAGGATACGAGCAGTCAAGTGATTGGACAGCGGGGGCGGTGAGTGAGTGGTAATTTTTAGACAGAGGAGTAATAAAAAGAAGCGAGCACACACTGACAGGTGGGGCCGGACAGAGGTGGGTGAGTTTTTCTTTTTCAGACAGACGAGCAGATGCGAGCACACAATGACAGGTGGGCCCCACCGGTCAGCTAACGGCGTTACACGACTTGCCACGTCACCGCCACGTCAACAGATCCATCCTCGTCCAAAACCGCCCAAAATTCGCTCAAAACCGCCCAAATCGGTGCAAAACCACTATCAGGATGTGATTTCTCGGTATTGCAAACTTCAGGGTACAAATTAGTCGGTTTTAGAATTCAGGGTGAAATGTATCCCAATTGGTAGATTTGAGGGTGAAAAGCTTTTTCCTACTTCTATCCTAGAAAGCCCATTCATACTAGAAAGCCCACGAAGCTCACAGACAGAGAGTGAGGAACGCACCTGCTCCTCCGGCCCCCAACCTCCCCTCTCCATCTCCCGTCCTCCCTTTGGCTCTCTCGCCCCCAGATCTCCACGGCGAGCCCCCCCTGCGCCTGCAGAGATGTCAGCGAGCAGCACACCGATCGACGCCTCGGGGGAACCGATCCCGACGTCGTCTGTTCTGATGGCCGCGTCCAAGCACATCGCCGTGCGGTGCCGGCCGGAGAACCTGGCCTTCCTCAACTGCAAGAAGAAGGACCCCAACCCCGAGAAGTGCCTCGAGAAGGGCCGCCAGGTCACGCGCTGCGTCTTCAACCTGTGAGTCCCCCGTCTACCTGTCGCTCGCCAGCGCTATACCCCTTGTCCTCACTTCTGCTTCGATTTCGGATTCCTGATATGTTGCTTTGGTCGTGCTGCTCGTGAGAGTTGAATTTGTTCTGGTAACTGCATCCTGTGTGGCTGACGTGCGTCCAATTTTTGGTAGTTTGTGCCGAAATGCTGCTGTGTTGAGATGTTTAGGCGGCGCTATCCTGAATTCGTACTTTCCCTTTAGTGGTAGCTGATGCCTGATGAACATGTAAGCCAAGTTTGTGCCTCTGCGAGTAGCCTATGCGAAGCTGTGAATAGATCAGTATTCTGTTCAACAGTGTGGCAGCCACTGGCAATTTGTCCGTGACGATCAGTCTGATCTTATTGTCTAGTATCTGGTCACGCAGGGGATTAAAAAGTAATGGTACAGGGATTAGCTAGTTGCTGATGGTTATGTTGTAATACTTACATGCCTTAGGTCATCAGTTTGTTCTGTGTAACTGTGTAGCGATAATTCAGTGTTCATTGTGATGTGAATTTATGCCAAGGTTGGGTATATGTAGTGAGTGGGCAGGGTTCATTGCTACCAATCTCATCCCAACCTTGGGGTAATAGGTAGTTTAGTAGAGAGTATCACATTTTGTACTGGACCTGGACGGGGTTGAAATTCATTGTTTGGCCAATAAACTGCATAGTTATTGTGGATAAGTAGTTTTGCATGACTACCTAGTTTCTGATGATGTTATGACTTAGACCACACAGTATTAACCTTCTGATCAGATTATAGAGAATGGGATGAACTGGTAATGCCACACTCAGTAGATAGCTTATTTTGCTTAGACTCGACTGCAAAAGTGAATCGGCTCATCTCAGAGAGTGTGGTTAATTTCCCCCAAAGAGAATTTGCTCTAATGCAGCCAAAAAACGACTATGAGTTGAGATTTTTTTTAGTTTAAATTCTTAGATATCGCAAACTTAGGTGGAAGACTTTTAATTTTGCAGCTTTTATGCTACTTCTGATATTCATCCGTCATATTGTCCTGTGTGATAGTCAAACAGATAAGTATAAATTCTGATTTATTCATTTGCCAGAGCAAGTTCGCAGTTGCACTGTTGTCTTTTTGTCCCATTTTCAGATGAGTAACTAAAAAATTATAATGTCCTCAATGGAAAAATCCCTGAGATAACCAAGAGGGATAGATCGATACTGTATGTACAGTGCTCAGGTTTTAGTCAAGATACACAATGGGCTACTGTTTACTTTGCCAGGTGAGACACGCTGTGATTGGTATCTCCTAGACTATCTCACATTGTCAGTCCACTTGTATTAAGTATTAGCCGATTCTGGGAATACAAGGGTTGAACAACATCCAGTGCCAACTGTGTATACTGAATTACTGACTTACTGAGATGAACTAAACATCCTGTGACACTGTTTCGTTAAAAACCGCTCTACTTTATAAGTTCCGTGACAACACAGCCTTATTACTCTTGTGTTAGTTGAACTAAGCAGTCAGTGTTACAGTACTGTTGTTTTCGGTCAAGAGAGTATTTCCTCCCTTTGCAGTGAAAGCCAAAAGGTATTTTGTCAGGCGGTAGCAAATCTATGAAATGATTGATCATTTGTCTGAAATGTCTTTTATTAGAGTACATGGAGGTCGCAAACCACATTGGTAAGAAAATGACAAACTACACACTTAGCGTTTATTCCGTAAACCAATGATTGAGATTTGCACAACGTAGACGCTAGGAATAATAGCAACATACAGCAATAGTATAATCACGAGAATTTTTTTCTTCTCATATATATGCACTACCAAGATCAGACATGATCACATGAATAGTACTAACAAGAGATATTATCATTGATACTTTAGAGAGTACTACACCCAAAATAACCCGGTATTGTGACTTTAAGGAGTGCACTCCAGTGATGGTTGCAGCAGGATGGTATGGTGATTTTGCAAGCTGATGTGGTAGGGGTGTGGGTGTCGCATAGGAGGTGGAAGATGGGAATTAACGAGAAGTCTAATGAGAGCTCTTCAGAAACCTGACTCACCGCACCCTGTACAGGGTCTAGAACGCAGCAGTTTCAGAGAGGCTGCTCTCTTATAGTAGTTCCATGCCAGCTCAGGATGGAGTAGTCGAGGCAAAATGAGGGATGGATGGAGACGGATAAAATTGGAAATGTCATGGTCGCATGTTTTGCCTCTCATTCTTGTGTCTTCGTGCTGCCTTCACTAATCTGTCCCTACACCGGGATGCACCGACACTGGGGAGAAAGGTGTCTCCGGAACTGCCATTTATAGATCCTACACAGGTTGGGATGAATCAGGCGTTTGGAAGCACCTGTGTGACTGCTCGCTTCTTCTTATCTCTGTCCCACTCTGCAACGCCCTGCTGCATGTGTTGTCTTTGTCTGTAACAACGCCATACCAGTCCTTACTGCATCGGTGCACTCCTGTAAGTCGCAGTACCCCTGTTACTTTGGCAAAGTACTGTCTGAAGTATCAGTGATAATATCTCTTTCCTTAGTATTCCTATGATCAGGTTGATCTTGGTAGCGCATATACATGAGGTTTACTAATATGATACTTTTGCTGCCTTCATGCTGTTGTTTCTATTCCGTCTGGTGTTAGGGAATAAACTAATCAGTAAAGTGGATAATTTCCTGACTAGTCATTCATATGAGTGTGACTATGGGACATTGAATAGCTATGAAGATAGCAATAACAGCTGTTCAATAATAAAATTGTGATGCATATATGTCTCCCACGATGACTACTCTAATGTATCACTACTTCACTAGTGGACAAGCATGATATGCTGTTGTTTTTTACTTCTCTTGTTTATTTTAGGTTTTGTTGATCTACTAAGTGATTGTGAGAATAAATGGAGGCAGGATGGTTTTCCTTTTTGCTTTGGTGTATTGCTTGAACCTTCAGCCCTGCCTTAGTTAGCTAGGCTGTGAATTGACATTAGAATAATCCCAGACTTGCGTGTTATTTTGCTCATTTGTTGTGGAAATCTTCCTTGTTCAAAACTTTGGATGGTATAATAGTGGAGTGGTGGTTAAATTTGTGAGCTAGTACACATAGTATAAGTTGTTGTCCATCTTGGGTAGTGCATTCCTTAGGTGCTATACAAGACAATGGCAAGGAGAATAGTACTGCAACATGATGATTTATGCCTGCTTTCGTTTTTTGTGACTAATTCTAATTAGTCATTACCAACAAATTGTGTACATATCCTGCACTTGATAGGGGCATCCAATTGAGTAGCAGTCTTAGCGGTATCTTTTCTCAGTAAAAGTTCCTCTTTTCATGTGTTAATTCTGAAGTTAGATATTCCTCCTTCCCTCTGTGAACCCCAGTGATTTTGAACCTTCTGATCATATGCTTCATGTTTGTAGACTGTAGAACCCTCTTTCATTCTGCTTTGTTTTGCTTAGATGCACGAATGCTGCTTCCGTTAAGCCAATCACTTAAGTGGCTTCTTTCTCCTCTACCTGCCCTACTTTCTCATTTTCTTAAGTACTCATTTTGTGATCGCAGCCTGAAAGACCTTCACCAGAAGTGCCCCAAGGAGATGGACGCGTATGCGGGCTGCATGTACTACTACACGAATGAGTTTGATTTCTGTCGCAAGGAGCAAGAAGCCTTCGAGGGTGCGTGCCCCATATCCGAGTAGCCCCCCTTGAGAGTTTTACCCCCAGTGATCTTGAGAAATAAGGAGAAAAGCCAGCAAACCAAAAGTTCATGATCTCCCGTGTTTATTGTACCCCAGAGAGTTTCTTATGGGTGAATGAATAGTGGCAGGTCGTTGAGCTGCTCATCACCATTTACTCAAGTCTTTCTCATGCAAGATTTTCACACAGTCAACATCTCTGTTTTGAGTTGGATGCCAAACTTTGACTCAACTGTAGTCTTATGATGACGATGATGATTTGTCAAAAGCATTGGCTTTCATACCTTTTACCCTCTGGAACGCGTAGGCGTAGCGACCATGTTAAGGGCCTCTTTTGGGTTGGAGGATTACAATCCATAGGAGGATTTTCATAAGAATATTGGAGGATTAGAATCCATAGGAGTGGGATTTTCCTAAAGAATCCATTTGAATTTCAAATGAATCACACCTCCAATATTCCTATGGATTGAATCTCTATGCCCCAATCACTTGGAATTTCAACATCCAACCTCTTTTTTACACTCATTCGCGTAGGATCGAGGCAACTTTCCTTTGTTTATCATGTGTTCCATCAAAATGATCATTCCAGTTTTCCTCTGTTTTGTAATCCTCTGTTTTGCATATGCAATCTTATCAAATTCCTGTGTTTTTCCAATTCATGTGTTTTCAAATCTTGTAATTCAAAGAAGCCTAATTTTCTTTGTATCGTTCCAATTTTATTGTATGTAAGTGAAGAGAACTTTGCCCATATACTCACTCAGTTCCAAATTAGATGGCTCTCATTTGTCTATTTGTCTAGATGTGAATGTTGTAACATGTCTAGATACATCAACATTTAGCTAAATGAAAATCATGTAAATTGGAACGAAGGGAGTATCATGTAGAGCAAAACGCAAAACGCAAGTGGTAGTGAACCCTAGGTTAGGAACATTGATGCCAATATGCCATCACTCCGTCAGCCTCTCCATCCGTGCGGTTACCCTTTGGCCCTCTACAAGTCTTATCAGTAGGCTGTAGCCACGGCATTGTTTCAGATCTACTACTAGGGCCTGTACCAGCCTGCCATGCCATCCGTTCCTTCATACTAGCGCGCATCACTCATCAGGCACGGCATGCGTGCCAAGGGCAGAGAGCGAGACGTAAATGCGGTTCAGCGAGAGCTGCGTGACAGTGTCGAGGATCCGCTGGGCTGGCTGCACAGAAAATTCATGGCACGCCCGAACGGAGGCGCTGCTGCATCGTGCCGTGCGTGCCTCATGGCCGGACGCCAGGACGCGTCACGGTTTCCAGCCTTCAATTTGATGCTGTGACTGATCCTTCCTGCAATAATAATGGGTTCTTCTGTCCTGTACCCTTGGCAGTATCACCGTGTATTTTTTATTTTTTTGAACAGATAAGGTCAAGAAGGGCATGGGAGCTTCATTAATAAGGCAGCAAGCACCAAGTTACAAGGAGGCCCTTTAAAAACTGGAAAATTACATAGACTCCCCCCATAGTTTGCAAACAGGACCCTAAAACTGAAGTACAGAACGCAATCAGGTCCTTCGTCGTCGCCGCCAGTCACCTGAGACCTCAAAGCACGGGCATCAGCAGCACCACCGGGGAACAAGCCACTTGGGGTGTCACAGAAGAGAAATCCCACCCCGAGCTCGAAGATCCTCCACCTAAGGAGGAAGAAGCAGCTCTGGCCATCACGCCAGAGCACGGAGTGGCTCCATCGGCCATGGATAGCATCGGCCCACCGTGGCCGACGCTTGGGAACTTCGGAAGAAGCAAACGAAGCTCCAGCAGCACGCAACTCGTTGCGCACCGCTCGGTCTGTCCAAGCACCCGCGTTGAGCGGCGCCGCCGCAGCTATCTCCTCACCCTCCCCGTCTCCGCGACGGCAAGAAGAAAGAAGAAGCAGCAGGTCCATCCAACCGAGCACCAAGGCCGACACGGCAGAGACGGCGTTGAGCTCCAACCTCCCCTCGCCACCAAGGCTGGCCAGAGGGAGGAGCTCTTCGCCATCCACCACATCAAACCCACCGCCAATCGACGCCGTCGCCGACACGCCTTTCCATCCCTCCCCTCGCCACCCAGGCCGGCCAGAGAGGACTTCAGAGCAGATCGAGCAAAGACCACCGAAGAGCGGTCACGAACCAGCACTTTATTCAAACGAGCGTCAGCCACCTCCGTCGCTCCTGGCTTTGACCAAAGAAGCATCGAGGCAACAAAGACAAACCCTAACCTCCAGATCTGGCCGCCAAGACCTGGATCTCCGCTCAAGACTGCGGGCATAAGGCCCCTACACGGCATCCAGCCGATACCTAGGTAACTACTATGTGCCGGAGGACGACCGACACCTCCCCTCAGCCATCTCCGACCGACAACGCCGGCGAGAGAGGCCTCGGTTCGGCCCGGAGCACACACGCGAGCTCTCAGCTACATTGAAATATGAGAGAGAGGGTGAGGATAAGAATGTATCACCGTGTATTCATTACTGGCTGTGTCGTGCGTGCCCAACTGCCCATGCCTTGGTTCCATGGAACAATCGTTGTACGTTAGTGCAGCGCGTACGGCTAGATTTACCATTCGAGACATCCTGGGCAGCCCGGCCCGGACGGCCTGACACAGCCCGGCCCGAAAATCTCGGGCCAGGTCGGGCTTGCACATCGGGCCGGGCTCGGGCCTGAATTTCGGGCCTGGTAGACAGGTCGGGCCGGGCTCGGGCTTAACTAAAACGTGAATTTAGCAAGGATCGGGTCAGGCTGGTCGGGCTTTGTCGGGCTCAGGCCTGATTTTTGTGGCCCGACTGTCGGGTCAGCCGGGCTCAGGCCTGGGGTTTTCTGTGACGGGCTTTTTTAGGCCCGGCCCGAGAAATGCCCAGGTATATTCGAGAGCATCTCAATCGGCGCTTGACGCAAAAACGGCGCTCGCGGGCATCGCCTCCTCCCTAGGTGTTGCTGTGGTGTTGCGCCCGTCCTCTCAAACACCTCCCTCCGGGGGAACCTCTGATCAGGGTTCGATGATGGCGTTGTGCGTCATGTCCCTCCTAGGGGTGGCAAGTGATGCAGGTAGACTCTCTCATGACAAGCTTTCGTTCAAGTCAGAGTTGTCGACCGTCGCCGCTGCGGCCAACTGTTTGGCATAGGCCAAGATGGATCCCCAGATAGGTCATTGAGAGGTTTGTGCCTCGTCATTTGTCTTCGGCAAGTCGGAGTCGCGTGTGTGAGACGATGGGTGATGACGATGACCCTCTGACGGGCCTCAGCGGTTTCTTCCCTCCTCGGCGGTTTGTGTGGTGTTTGTGTCAGTAGCCAGGTTGGCTGGGTGCCCTGTTTGTCGGCGGTCGTGCTCCACGATGGTCGGCCTTTGGGCTTGTATCTGGTTTTAGCCCGATTTCCCCCTAATTAACCGGGCAACTCTATCTTCTTCTTAATTAATGAAAATGACACGTTTTTTGTCTAGTTAAAAAACGCGCTCAGCCGCAACCATAATAGCAGCAAGTTTGTCGAACGTCCAGTACTCCCACGACACCGGTCTATAGGGAGAGGCGTGGGAGCATCGGACAAAAGCGGCAAACACGTCCACATAGGATACCGATGGACGAGCGCGGCGTCGGTGTTAATGCACAGAATTCCGGCGAGATGTATCAGCGACAACGGGGCGATGTGGGTAGCCCGCCCGTGGAGGAGGGGGAGTTCCCAAAAACCCCGCAGTGGCCCGTCATGCAGGCGACCATCGAAGCGTTCTTGGCACAGCCACCGCAACATGCACCGTCGTCTCCCACCATGACGACTCCACGGTGATCAACATCGACCAACATTGACTCCGATGATAAAGACTAGAGTTTAGAAACCCTGATCAGTTATTTATTTTGTTTTTAATTTATTTCATGCTAGTTATCCGCCAATGGATTATGTTTGGTTTTACATTATCATAAGCTTGAATGAAATTTATGCGGTTGTTCCCTACATAAATTATGTTTGAAAAAACAATTGGGATTGCCACTGGACCACCCGGTTCCTATAGCGGGGCAACATGTGCCGACGATGCCAATAACAATCATACAACACATGTGACAGACCGGAAAGCAGCGGTGAAAAATGCACTTGCCGGTCACAGACAGGTGTGTTCCTTGACGCCTTCGGCGCCGTGGGTTCTTTTACCCCGAGCCTCCGCTCGCAGGAGAGAAGGTTATCGAGAATTTTGGCCAAGCGACGGCTGAGCAGCCGCTGGCAGGCTAGATGACGCGTTCACGGTCTGTTTTGGTCAGAGTCAAAACAATGATCATTCCGTAGGTTTACCTACGAAAATCTTGTTACGACTTCTCCTTGCTCTAAATGATAAAATGATAAGATTCAGTGGACTTCTGGCGACGTTGGGGATGGCAAACCCCAGTCGTCGCGATCCAAACACTTGATCGGACCATTCAATCATAGGAGCGACGTGAATTAACAGAGTGTGTTCACGAGCTACCAACAATTCGAATGATCTACCCATTCATTCTTGATTTGTTTCGCAATGTGAACTCATCGGATGCTCCACCATGCGCCGATACCGGGTTGCCCGTGCGGCGGTGCGCGGAGCCATCCATCCACATTGTCAGCTGCTCAGCTCCTCCACCCACTCCACGTGAGCAAAGCGCGGCTCTGCAAGCCGTGTCGGGGGCTGATGGCGTACGTGCGCCGGCGGGGCCATAGCAGCCGCACTAGTCATCTTGCAACGAAGGAACAACAGCTCAGTTTCGATCTGAATTCGAAGAAATTCTCTCACACTGAACCGATGCATCCAGAGACTACTGCTTACCCCCAAGCATGGAAACTGCATCAGGCCGGCCGTCCAAGACACATCAATCAAGCGACATAATTGATCCAGGAGACACCGGCCGTCGTACCATTGCTTGATGGCAAAACCAAATCACGTTCGGTTCATCTAATGAGTTCAGGGCGCCCACCATACAGTCAGGGCGAGAAAAAGGAAGAAGAAAGCCGGAAAGTGGTTTGTGCTCCCGAGTTCCAATGATCCTCTAGTTTAAAAAATTCAAAAATTATATTTAAAAGATTCAAAAAAAATCTGAAAAATACCATACAAGCGTCATTCCCTTCTCCTGCGCATACTTTTTTTTTTGAACAGGGGGTCGGCCCGAAGGACCAAGAGTCTTCATTAAAAGTCAACATTGGTACATTTTACAGATAAGGCAGCGAGAAATTTAAAAATTACACTCAAGCCCTTACAAGTTGCACAAAGGACCCTGAGAAGAATAAGAGGAACGCAATTGGGTCCTGCTCCTTCTCCCGTGCGACGAATCCATAGCTTGATGCAGCCAACCTCGACGTCGCCGGGGACTACGCTACTTGGGACGGGGAGGCGGGAGCTTGCTGCACCTTCGCTGAGAGGCCTCCGCAACGGCATAACAGCCTGGAGGTTGAAGATGTCCTTTAGACGCCGGCCGAAAGCAGCCGTTGCCGACGTCGAAGGCGGGAGCAGTCGCCTTTCGGCCATAGTGGACGCCAGCGAGAAGAACGCCGCCGTGAGAGAGCTCCCCGGAGAAGCACTACTGCTCCCCTGGTGCGGCTCCAACCGCAAGTGCGCACGGAATCGGTGCTTCCCTTTTCCCTCGCCACCATGGCGAGTTGCAAGGATGGTAGCCAAATCCATAGCGCCGCCGCTGGAAACGCGAAAAGCGAGCTTTATTGAAGAGGTCGCCGAGGGAACGACGCAGGCCGTCGCCTCCATCCACTGGAGCATCAACGACTGCACCATCTCCTCCGCCGTACACCAGGAGCAACTCGGGAGCCCCGGCGACTAAGACCTCGCAGCACCACCTCCACCACTGCCGATGCGGCCACCATATTCTTTCCTCTCCTCGCCACCATGGCCCGGCCAGAGGAAATCCAGTAGCTGCACACCTCAGAGCAAGAGAGTGGTCAGAACTGTCATTATTCGAGAGACCCTCTACCGCCACCACTCCGCCGCCAAGCTTCCACCTCGAGAGCTTGCTGGAGAGCGACTGAAACGGCCTGCAGGTGCTTGACGGGAGCATGAGCAGAGGAGAGCCGTGCGGCATCTCGCCATTCGCCACGGAGGACAACACCTCAAACCCTAATCCTACACCTACAACTACGGCGAGAAGAAAAAAAAACAAAGCTATACACGGTGGGCTGGCACCCTATTTCATCTTCCTTCCAGCTGGCGTAGGCGCCGGAGGTCGGAGAGGCCGGATCTGGCCTCAGACGGTGGACTCTCAAAGCAGAGGAGAAGAGGAGAGTGGATCTAGCTAGAGGCTGCTCCTGCGCATACTAGTCCAAGAATGACGAAGTCGTAGGTGGGCACTGTTCCTTGGAACCAGACGCTAACGATGACCATGGACTATGGAGGAACATCTGCACATGCATATGGATGGTCACTCATTCGCAGTCAGAAGCTTAACAAACAAAGCCATGGCCTGATGGACTCCCTCGTTGGGTAGGAGCATAAGCTGCAGATGTGGTGTGGAAACGAGAGTGCCGGTCGCAATCTTTGGGTGGTCAAACAAAGGATTTATACTAATACTACTGTATAACAGATTAACAGATCTTGACCTCCCCAGTGAGGCGGTTGCACTGTTGACAGACAGCCGGCCAGCAACCGGCCTCCAAGTGTACCAACTCAAGCACACCATAGAGCATCGCATCGAATCGGATTGGATTGCTTGTTTAATATGGTATGTACAGTTACTATGTTGTAGAGGATAAAGGGCAAGCAAAAACAACTGTCCTTTGTCCTACAGATCCTCCTATTAAAATCCTTGATCGATGATGCCCTCTGGTTTTTCATGCCACTTAAGTATGTGGACTACTATAGCACTCATGTTTTGGACAAGCAACATATCAAGCCTTTGCACCAAAGATCATTTGTAGCTTCCGAGTTTCAGTGATCTCGTTCTTTAAATTTTTTGAAAAGTTAATTTTTAGGTCTCCAAAAATTCTGACAAAAATCATTAAAAAGTCTGGATTGGATTGCTTGTTTAGTGTGAACTGTACAGTTAGTTCGTTGTAGGGGATAAGGGTAAGCAAAAACAACTGTCCTTTGTCCTACAGATCCTCCTATTAAATCATCGATGATGGTCTCTGGTTTTTCATGCCACTTAAGTATGTGGACCTACTATAGCACCAAGAGAGAGAGATGTTTTGGGCAAGCAACATATCAAGCCTTTGCACATATATTATACTTCTTTTTCTCATATGCAGTCTCCTGCATGACTGCGCAGCATAACAGCCAAAACATTACAAATACTAATACTCACTATATGGCATAAGGGTAAACAAAAAAGAAAGAAAGAAAAAACTATCTGATGCTCTGCTTTTGCAGGATGGATATGATCTCCGAGAACTGTGGGCGCTTCAGAGGGCAGTTGTCCCAGCACCGGGTCATCAGCGACCTCAGGAATTGAGGACAGTCCCTCGGTAGCTCCGGCCTCAGTCCGCAGGCGGCGATCCCCACCGCCGCTTGCACCGGCGAATAAGTCGAGTAGGCCTCCTCGCCGGTGACCATCTCCCACAGAACCATCCCGTAGCTGTAGACGTTGCTCATGCAGGTCTCCGACACGCTTTCAGGGTCTCCGGCGATGATCTGTGTAACACGGCATGGTGGTAAGCTCTCGGTAAGGACAGGTTCAGTAGTAACTGACTGTCAAAGGATGTCAAAGCAGGATGAAGCGGTATTCTACACAGTTTGTAGTTCTATGTACTCTTACAGTTTATACTTCATGTTGTTCTTACAATTAATAATGGTCATTTAAAGATTTCAGAGAATGCCTTCAATTAAAATAGCTCAAGGAACTTCTATCATGTTGGAAGCCTGGAACTTTCAAAAAGACCACTTCTAGAAGAATTTACAGTAAATCGAGTTGAGAAAACTAACCTCTGGAGCTAGCCAGCGATACCCGGATGTCTCGTACTCAGTAACCTCGCCAGCATTATTACAAGGGGTAACAATGCCCATATCCCCAAGGCAGGCATTTCCTTGTCTGTCTAGTAGGATCCTTCGTGCATTAAGATCGCGGTAGGCAATGCCGTAGCTGTTCATGAATGCCAAGCCATCAGCAACATCAAGAGCGATCTTAATCGTGTCCCGGAGTGACAGTCTCTTGTTTCTCTGCATAATAATATCATGAACTGAACCTCCTTCCATCATCCTAGTCACTATGCAGAGCCCATGGCTCTCATTGAAGCAAATGCCATGGAACTGGAGGATGTTGTTCTGGCCACAGCTCATCAACTGCAACAAGTCCTGACGGATCTCAACATCATAAGCACTTCCCATGTCGCAACCCCTCAATTTGTTAACCCAAACTTTCCTTCCTCTATGAACCCCCTTGAATGAATTTTGGCCAACCCAATCAACAAATTCAATCTCCTCGGAGCTCACTATCCAGCGGCCAAGCTCCTCGTCCCCGTATCGGACGGTTTGCCACTCGTCTACTGAGACAAACACTGATGATTGTGGTAGGGGAGTGGGGAGCTGTGGTCGGCGAGCAGGCTCATTGTCAAGAACCTGACCATCCTCTGGATCAAACATAGACTCCTCGTCGAAGTTGCGCGATCCTTCCTCCTGACAGCCACAAAGCCCGAAGGGAAGCTTCACGCCACCACCACTGTTCTTCCGATTCTTCTTTGTCGCCGATTTTAGGGCAGCCTCGACCCTGCTCTTGAAGAGCTCCTCATTCCCGGATTGCACAATTATCATGACAACACCAAGTGTCAATCCTCTCTTCTCAAAGATCTGGATCTTCTTGCAACTGATCGATGGGCTATCAAGTGAGCCGGACAGTGACTGCCATGAAAGTGGCGCATTGCAGGCAAAGGTGAGCAGAAACACAGTGCCTTCAGCGCCGCTTTCTCTGCCGTTGCCGCCATGAACTTCCTCGATGCTGACTGCAGTCTGATCCTCACCGGCCGCCTGCTCTACGAGACGAGCATGCAAGAGGACGTCTTTCATGTCAAATCCTGCCTGTCCATAGCTGCAAAATCGAGATTTCTGTTTGTCAGCAACCACTCAGCACATCCAACGGAATCAAATATATCATGTGCTTGATTTAGCATTTCAGATTTAATGGACCAGTAAATATAAAATCTTTAAAACAGTAGAATGTAGAACGCATTTGCTAACAACTAATGTCCGTCGCATTGTTGCAGAACTTGGTCGCTCACCTGTTGGGAAGGGCATCGAAGTGGCGGCGGAGGTCAGAAACGAGCTTCTCCGGCAGCTGCTGCGCGGCGGCGCCGCGGGAATAGAGCTGCGCGAGGCCGCGGAGAAGGAGCGGCGGCTTGTCGCCGACGGCGCGCGGCGAGGGGTCGCGGGGGAGACCGCCGTTGTCCAGGTTGAGCGTGTTCTTGAACGCCGCGATGGCGCCGGCGAAGTTGCGGCCCAGGCGCTGCCACTTCTTGGGCGCCGCCGGGCCGGAGGTCGGGTCACCGGCGCCGGCGGAGTCGGCGCAGGTGGGGAGGGAGCCGTCCGAGCGGGTGTGGGGCTTCATGAGGACCTGCTCCACCATGGACTCCTCGTCGGTGCTCGGCCGGCCCGACCAGCACTCCAGCGCGGCCGCCATCGCTGGAGAACTGGGCTTGTTCCGCTTCTAAATCTTAACTTCCGGGGCCAGATTGGTACCTGAATTGGCGCTAGTGTGGGAAGCAAGATCTTCGCTGGAGTGGTTCTTGGCTCTGTATCTCCTGCTCGGCGGATTGGACCGAATGGGCAAAAGGGATGGGTTTCCCTTTTGCTGGATTCTTGATGTGCTAGACTGCTTACTACACACAAAAGGAGAGTTTCTCGAACAGAAAGCAGAACAAGTGGCAGCGAAGCCAGTAAACAATGTCGTTTTTGCTAGATTCGCGAGGGGATCTCAGGGCAGGAAAGATGTTGTTTTCCCTAGAATATGTTGGGTTCTCTGCGTAACCGGTGGTGTTCTTGGCTCAAACTTGTCAGCTGGAATGGGGTTGGAGAAGAAGGCAGCCGGACAAGCAGGAGAGGGAGGCAAAAAATGATGCCATCTTTTGTAGCACTCCACCAGAGAGGCAGGCTCTGGTCCATGACAGGGAGAGAGAGAGCAGTGGAGGGAGGAACATGCATCATGGGGAGAGGGTGGGGCTGGTGTACTGTGATTAATTTATGGAGGGGATTTGGTGCGCTCATGTGATTTTGCTGCAATTGACAGGCGCAGAAAACGAATTAAGGATTCCTTGCAACTGCTTAACCTCTCTTTTCCCTTGTATGCCTGATATTTTTGTCCAAGTGTGAGGCCAACAGACTGTATGCAAGTGATTAGCACTAGACACTTGGATAGAAGCACATTGTCCAGAGTATCATTTCTTACAAGGGCTGCAACACAGTGACAGGCCAGATAGATTGCAGTAAATCTTCTGCAAAAGCATGAAATTCTCGGACAAGACATGGTAAAAAGTTCCCTTCGTCTTCCTTGATGGTATCACGAGAAAGGAAAGCTTCTCTGCAGCGGCTGCTACACGACCTCCATCTGACCTTTTGCTGCATCTGTCGCTGCCGCTGCTCTTCTTGTCCATTTCTCTCATCAGATGTCGCGGAGCACCAGCTTTACCCTTCTTCTCCATCCATTTCTCCCTCTCGCGCGAGCACGGTAAACAAGAACATGATGTTTCAGTCAGGATCATGGTATTATTTTCTTTCTCTGTAGAGAATGAGCGTGCGGTGTCGCGTTGCTTGAGGTTGACGACTGATATGTGCGTGCTGTGCTGCCCTGCTTAGGATGACTCCAACGGGACGACCCAAACAGACACCGATTTTGTTTAGATTTTGTCCGTTTGGGTCGTGGTCCGGGCAGTGCGGACACGAGCGGACAGGCCTGTCCGGCCAGTGCCCCTAACGGTGGCGACGCATCCTATTCGCACATGTCCGTTTCTATCTTAATCTTGCAGAAACTGCGAGTCGAGAACGAGTCCGTCGCCGGCGTCGGAGGCGAGAGGAAAAAAAGCAGGTGATCTGAACAAAGAAGAGCAAGACCTAGAAATAGAACTGCGATTCTTTGCCAAGATACAAACACAAATACTAGTACTGAAAGTCTGGAACTGCCGCTTGTGATTCTGGCCAAGATGACAGAGGCATCCAAGAGAGAGCAGCGGCAGCAACAGAAATACGAAGAGAGAGAGAGCAGCGGAACCAGCCTCCTGCCTGCGTGGTGGAGTGAAGCTCCTGCGTGGCCGGAGAGTCGGGGAAGCAAATCGGCGCAAGCGACGAGGACGGCCACGCTAGCCCTCGCCGTGGAGTAGCTGGACAGGAGCCGAGCGACAAGGACGCCCACATCCACTACCGCGTCGCCGGGTGGAGCACGCGGGTCTCGGCGGAAGACCACGCCGCCGTCCTCCGCGACACCGGGGTGGAGCAGGCCGGGCTCTGGTCGGCGAGCTGGAGGCGAGGTCGACGCCGTCCTCCGCCGTGCACCGTCGGCGCCATGGTGCAGCGGGTGCCGAGGCGCGAGGCCGCCGTGGCCGTCGCCGAGGCCGACGCCGTCCTCCGCCTCCGGGGTCTCGCCATGGTCGCCGCCGATGGGCCGAGTTGGAGAAGAGCTCATGCGGCTCGCCGCCATCGCCGTCTCTCGGATGCGGTGGGGAATTTTCGGGAGAGAGGAGAGAGAAGAAGTGGAGGGCGTGGGATGTTTCTTTGACTGATAGGTGGGCCTGGCAGGTGGTGGAGCGGACAGAGAAGGACAGAGCCGGACGCGCGGACACGTCCATGCCAACGCATCGGTGGCCCAAATTTGGGCCAGGAATGCGTCGCCCCGTTGGGCTGTGTTTTTGGCCCCCACCGTATCCGTGGGTTGAATTGCTCATCCTATTGAAAGCGTAGGAAATTGCCATCCGAATGCACAACACGCATTCTAAAAAATCTCACAATGTTTACCACCAATAACAAATACGGGGTAGTGTACCGTACAGCTGTCAAAATTTTAAGTTCAGATATGATTCTTGAGCGCAGGTGGCTTGTCATGCACCATGTCAAGAAACCGAAACACTCCACGCTTAGCTCGGTAACGGTGGCAGAAAATAGCTTGATACCTGTAAGTGTTCGTTATCGCACACTTTCGTGGAAGTAAACTTCCGATTTATATCATCTCAAGAGAGTTGTTTGGCGAATGTTTCTTATGGTTGTCTCTTTCACACATAAGATGTCAAACTTGACTGAGTTGACTGCAGGGATTTGTATAATTAAACAATGAAAAAAGGTGATGTGAAATGTCAAAAAAGTGGTTGTTGTTGCAATGTGAAAATGAGTAACAAGAGAGTAACAAAGGGTTTTACTGCTTATGATGAGAGAAGGCACGGGGGTGATGCGGTTCATGGTGATAGTGAGTGTGACTTGATGCCGATGGAAATGTGAGCTAAATTATTCGTATTGAATAGTTGGTAGGCGGGTTGCCCTTGTGCCATCAAACTCATCGTGCCAGTCTTGTTCAATACTATTGTCCCACCTACTGTTACCACGATCACGGTCAGCATTAGCATTTAAGGTCTCATGTTCATGAGACCGGACCAACGCATTAGGCTTGGTGGCTTCCCGTTATTCTCGAGTCATCGTTCCTCATTGAATCCCCATCTGTCACTTTGGGGGTCGCAGATTCACTAAAAAACAAGTACATATCTATATAAGGTCATTAGATCACTGATTAGAAAGCTCTCATACGTAATAAATGGATAGGCACAAACACATCTCACCAATCCCCTACATCTCCCACGCTTATGGAGGATTACTCACACATGAGAGAAATGATCATAGACTTGATAATGATAAAAATAGGGTTCACCTCGGTATTGCCGTAGGATTTCAAAATAGTTGGAGATCAACCAAACAATATCTCAAGTTCAATCTAAAGTAGAGTTTACAAACCCAAGCCTTACAAAGATGAATCTATCTCTCTCTAGTGGGGGTGATGATGGTGGAGTGAAGGATCTTGAAGACCGGGATCGCATGGACAGATCTGGCAGATAGGTCTTCCCTCTAGATCCTAGACGATGTCGACGATGATGTGAATGTTTTCTGTCTGCCTCCCTTTGACGAAAGTTTCTGGTTTTGATGAGGCAGAGGCGGCAGCGTGTAGTACGGTCACCGGTTGTTATTTTTTCTGCTGCCTCGGATGAGGTTGCCACCAAAAAGGAAAATGCTTGATTTGCTCCCAATATTCAAGATATTAGATATAATTAGAAAATGTTGATTTCATGGAAATCAAACAGTTTGTTTTATTTTAAGTTCTTAGTATACATCTAGAAGTAATTAGATATAATAGAACCAATCATTTTTCATATTTTCTAGACTAAAGTACATGAGAAAGTACTTTGCTTTTTATTTATTTTGTATTTCGTATTCAGGTTTAAAGTAGACTTATAACCCATTTCTACCTAAAAATATATATTTAGTATAATATATATGTCAAAAGTGAAGTACATCAAATGCTAACCTTAGCAACCATATCAATTTGTCGATTCCCTGCATTGCTCACATCCCTCCATTATGGCTGGTATAATACAAACTAGGCAACATTGGCTATACTTTCCTCGCCTTTTATTTTAGGACGGAAAGGTCAACCATTGGGCTTTATTTTCATGAACTATTTAATAATGAATTGGTTGTCTAGGCTCATCATCTTAATCTTGGTACAAAGTTAACAAGATCAACACTTCTTCCTTAAAAAAAAAAAAGCAAAAGAAATTCACCGTGTCTAAGGGGATATGAAGTTCTCATAACTGCTGACATAGTTGCGGACCAAGGTCATAACTAGGTGATCCTTAGGAATTGACCTACGGAAGGATCAGTGACTTCATGTCACCTTAGGAATTGACCTACCGAAGGACAAATGACTTCATGTCTCGGCTTACTACATCAATCTTTTATAAGGAGCAAGGATTCCATGAGCAAAGGGTGAATAGGTTATTTCATAATTTACTTATGTCTTTGAATTATCCATCCAATTCATGCATTATTAGGTGTGTGTCTCTCTAAACACTAGAGTTATGAGTTTGATATGTATGAGCATAGAAGGCACCGGGAATTTCAATTTTTTCTCCTTAATTACACCATGCACTTGCTCATGAGCTGTAGGAGTGGCTTGACATTTTCTTGGCTATAACCGGCACTCAAAAGAGGATGGGAGAAAGCAAACGACATGGTCCCTCGATGACCCCGCTAGCTTGTTCATTCAAATTGGGTTTCTTTTAGCCCGACATGAAGAATTAATGGAAATATATTTATACCTTAAGTTGAATTTTCATTTTAACCATTATGACGACATTTTGGTTATTCAGGAAAATATGGTTATGGTGGGTCTAGTTTTGTAAAAAATCTCACGTGGAGTGCTAAGAGATGATCGAAGCCGAGGTGAAGGTTGCCTTATATATTGAAAGTTGTTTTTTTTCTCAAATTTAGCAAGATGACCAAAATAGCTGAGCCTAAGTTCAATACATTTTGTAGCACTTGAAATTATGTTATATTCAAGATATTTGTCCACACATATCGCCCCAATATAGACAAAATATAAGTTATTGTGAAAACATGAATGTGTGTTGGGCAAAAGAAGATCGATGACATTGAAGTATGTGGCTTGTTGTGTACCATGGACTTATATACATACATCAAGCTCTTCCACTTCCAATCAACGTCTATGGGTGCTATCCTCCCAACAATATATTTTGAGATAAAAAATCACTAGGAAATAAATCTAAACATTATAGGTCTTATCACTATCTACCCGCATTCTCGAAGGTCGTGTCGTAGAGGTGCTTTTCGATTGGCACGATGACATGCCTCCTGATAATTCAACATTATACCAACCATCGTCAGTATGATGCATTGTAATTATCACCTTGTGGCATGTATATATTATGAAAGTTAAAAATAATTTTCCCTCACATCGTTCTATATTTTTCTTCTAGTCATGTGTCTATGTTGTTTTCATTTACTCGCATATATTATATGTGAACAAAATGTCTAATACATACTTGATATTATATATTTATTTTATTTTATTAAAATTTCCTCTCTTTGTCACTCTCATCATAGCGTGCTTGCCTAGTGTGCTCATGTTCATTCGCCTATTTCCGTTGCCCATCTATGAGAATGTAGTTATGGGTGAGAAAGCAAAAGTAGCTAGCTCACATGTGTGGGGGAGTGAATACAATCTTGCCCCGCGAACTCAAATCATCATGGAGTCTAATTTGTGATACATATATCATATTAGCAAGACCTTTTCCTACATATTTGATTACAAAAATGGAATTAGCGGTGTATATTGATTGGAATTTTGAAATCGCCCCCTCCACTTGCTCATGCATTATTTGGTGTGTCTCTGCACAACCTGTTAAATATGTCATTGTGAATAGAGTTTTTGGGAGGAGTCACATCAGGTTGAAAATTTTCCGAGGGGGCATTAACAACTGATAGTTAGTAAAATGCCATTTACGAAGAAAGATACCGAGAAGAGTTTATCCAGTACAAAATTGAAACAACGTTCGCTCGAACGGTTACTCTTCAATGGAATAAGCACTCTTTATATCTTCCGAAAAACATTACTTAAGGCCCCACTTGGATTCGATGTATATTAGGCAAACCGGCCGGATATTTCCACGGACCGGGCGAGCCCACGCTAAAAATTCCTGCGCAAGCTCCGTGAAAGATTACGGTCCGCGATTTTAAACTAGAATCCAAGCGAGATAGGTCATCATTACATACACATTTAACTCGAATCAGGGATTCAAGGGGCGGTACACCACATTTTATACACCGGTGTTTGTACGTTCATCCAGATGGATACGATCGACTTTGCATGTGCTTGTATATGACGACGGACATTTTCTCTCCTTCCTCCATGTCGTCTCGCCTCGATCGTGACATTTGTCTCCGCTGGGAGAAACATGCATGCGTCCACAACTAAACCATCGGTTGTTGTTTGCTCCGTGCCCAAGCCTGGGGTTTGCCGTTTGCCTGCCGTGTCGGTCGTGTGACGTCTTCCGAGTCGACACCCAAATACGAATCACCGTATATACATGCATCGATAATGATAGTACTACTAATTAATCAGACTTTTGGGTATGAGTTGGCCAGACAAGTTTGGCGACTACTCCTTCAGTTCCAAATTAGATAATCTGTATTTGCCCACATGTGACGTATTTAGACATGTTATAAGTATAGATAAATCCACGTTTAGACAAATGAAAGCCATCTAATTTGAAACGGAGGGAGTACTAGATTAGAAAAGCAGTTCAACCGAGTAGTATTTGGAAGTACTATGAAGGCTCACTTTGTTTTCGTGCTCTAGTAGATGTAGTGTAGCTGCAATTTGGACCTAATCCTATGTACATTACCGTCTTATCACTATGTGCTTGACCATATATACGCGCATGTCGGGCAGAGAAACCTGTCGGGTCGATGCTACGATCCTCTTTATCCGATCAACGGCACAATAGTTTAGCAGTGGGAACTATCTTAGCGGATGTGTAGTCACATGCCCAAACACCTTGCTACCAGTAGTACTTGGATCCATTCAGAAAAGATGGAGTGTGCATACGGGAGCTCCTCGTCAATTTGCTCCATTTCAGGGCTACTTTTCGCCTGCGAGACACGTACGAATAACACGTAAGAATCACGCCGTGGAATGGAAAATGGATCCTGACACGAGTTGACGCCGCGGTTGTCAACCAGGGGAAGCACGTCGCCTCCATCCGTCGGCAGCGGTCGAGGACGGCGATGCATGTGAGGCTTGGTGTGCACAGTACTCAACGGCCTGCCTAATCATAATCATAGGCGCGACTTGATCTTTTTTTTTTTTGCGAAACACAGTACAACGCAAGCGCTCATATACACGCGCACACACTCACCCCTATGAACGCACGCACGCACACCCTACCCCTATGAGCACCTCCGAGAGACTGAGTCGGCGGGTCGAGTCTTGAGATTGACGAAGTCACCACGGGCGCCTCGCTGTCGACGGGAACGTCGCCTCCCACTGAAGAATATTCCGCCTTAAATGAGAAACACCAGCGTCAAACCTGGGGTTTGAACTCTGGTGGGCTAGGGGTACAACCACCCAACTAACCATCTTGCCACAGGCAAGTTCTCGGCGCGACTTGATCCGCTACATCTCCTCACGTTTACCCGTTTCATAGCTAGATTCGGTTTCCCATTTTCGTTTTTCTCGGGCAATCAAGCAGAAAAGCGGTGTCGTCCATACGGTCCCGAATACGAGAGCCACATGCGATGCGTATGCCGACGCGGTGGTTGGCAAGGATCTCATGCCATGTGTGGGCTCCCGATTCGATGCATCGGCACCACCTTCCGCGGCGATCCAGTGCGTAGCTTTCGAATGGATGATGTGGAATTGCGTAGCGGCGTGTTGACCTACCCGCATGTACGTACGGGACAAGAGTTTCATACTCCCTCCGTTCCAATTTAATTGACTTGCTATCCATCAAATGTGGATGTATCTAGACATATTGTCTAGATACATCCACATTTGATGGATAGCAAGTCAATTAAATTGGAACGGAGGGAGTATGTGTTAGTCGATGGTACGACCATATAACTTGGCAGTATACCTGGCCATACTTTGGGCCGAGAAAAGCTGACGTAGAAAACTCAGACCCAAGCCCGGCCCGGCCAAAAAGCACCAAAACCCATCGGACCGCGGGTTGGGCCTCATCTTGAAACAGCCAAAATGCAAAGTCCAGGCCCGATCCACCGCATCCTCGCCTCCCCAACTCCATGTTTTCTGCGGGTCGGAGTGCCTCCTTCGTCGTTGCTCGACATGATTTAGATGCATGCATGTCCCGCTGGTGAGGACGCCCGTGGACGCTCACAATGCGACGGTGGTCATGAGGCCGACCTCGCTCCCCGGTGATATCTCCTTCCACGACGACCTCCCCTGGTTCCTCATCGACGGTTCAACTCCCACCCCGTTCTACCTGATGGATGTATATAATCGAAAATTGGCGCTAGGAATCAATGGTTGACGCCGGGAGTCAATGATTGATGACCACAATCAAACCTCCTTGCATGGAATCAAAGATCGATGCCAGAACTGGTGTGAGAGGGGCCTCCTGCGAACCCACCTACGAAGGTGAGACTTGATCCCTTCTGCTAACTACGTTGTGGTTTATGTGTACCAGAAAACTTGCCTTCAGTACGGAAAAAAGTTTGAGTGCGGTAGACTTTGTGAGTATCTGCTCTCCGCACCAAAATGTGACATCGGTGCTATGACTATTCAAAAAAAGGGTTTGTTTATGAATATTAAATGCCGACATCGGGTATGACGATATAGTTTGTGTTGTCGATTTCAGAAGAACTTCGTTTTCTCCCTTGGACAATATTTTCTCTTTCCAACAACTTATACTTCGAAATGTCCTGTCTACAAAAAACTGGAAGCAATCACTTCGACCTGCTCCACCATAGATGGTAGCCCCTAATATTTATTAGTCATTGCTGAGTTTTAATATTCAAAGTGTTGTCTTGATTATGAATTTTGAGTATCTTTGCCTACTAGTCTTCTCGAGTTCCAATAAATCGATCTGTAGGATTGATAAAGAATGAGCTGATTTCTTTGATAATCCGGAAACTTAAGATTAAGATGCTCTGGAATATCGATTAGTCCGATCCTTCTCCTCTTTCGTTCTATCTCCATCTCTTGGTGTTTGCCATGGAATAATGGCTAGAGATTGAAGGTTCTAAGCCATGTATGAGAGCCGGTTATTTGAGTATGATGTTGTTGGAGTCTAGCTTCCAACCAATCCACTTTTTTTTTGTGAAAAGGCCAACCAATTTATTGATTGTGAACAACGGTACAAACAATCCCAAAAGTAATAAAAATTACAAATAGGTCTTTAGACCACCTAGCGATGATTACAAGCACTGAAGCGAGCCGAAGGCGCGCCGCCGTCCTCACCCCTCCCTCACTGGAGCCAGGCAAAGCTTGTTGTAGTAGACAAACGGGAAGTCGTCGTGCTAAGGCCCTGAAGGACCAACACAGCTGAGCAGCAACCATCGCCAATGATGACAATCGTAGATCAGAATAGCCAGACCTAGAACCACACGAACGAACACGAAAACGGACCAGATCTGAGAAGATCCGACGGACACACAACTCCACACGCCCTTCGTCGGTACTATACGCACCACCGGAGAGAGGATAGGACGGGGAGGACCTTATTCTGTGTTCCGGATGTCGCCGCCGCCACACCATCCCAAAGAAGACACTCGAAGAACCTAAAAAAAGGGAACGAGAACCTTCCCGCCGACGAGGGGCTGCAGTCCGCCGCACCTCCGGGGCCCAAGGGCCGTCGAAGGCGCTGACGAGAGGGACGAAGACTAGATCGATCGCTTGTGGATCGCCTGGGAGGAGCCGTACCGGTTTGGTACGTATGTCTTCCGTTGATCCCGACCAATCCACTTCACTTTGGAGAAGATAACAGTTTAAGAAGAAATCTAGATCATTCCCGTGGAAAGCGCACACAAACGCCTGTGGAATGAATCCACCTTTTCATTCTCAATACTAGGGGGCTTCTCTGATTGATTGCTTTCACTATTATTCCCCAGATTAACGAAATGACCTTTCGTCTTGCTTCTGTAAATTAATAAAATGTGCATTCACCAGAAGAAGAAACAAGAAGATAGCTTTTTTTAGGGGATTTTTTTTATAGCTAACTCTTTTTTTTTTTAGGGAAGAAGATAGCTAACTTTAATCGGAATTTCTCTTGATCCAATGAAGTCACAAGGGACTGTTTTTTTTTTTAGACAAGGGACTGGTGGACTGCAGTTCACGTTCACGTACGAAACGCCCGTACTGCCGCAATGGAAGGCCCAATACACGGCCCATTAACTGACCCAGTGGACCCCCCATCCCAACAAAAAGGTATACCCAGTGTGCGTGCACGGAGTCCATAGCGCCAGAGGCCCAGAGCTGTCGAGCGAATGCGACCAGCGTGTGCGTCACCAATTTCCCGAAGGAAAACGCTTTGGATCCTCCGGGGGATCTAGTCGTTTGCGTCCTCGCCCTTCAGCGTTTGCCACGCGTCCCCTCTAGCGTTCCTTATTTTTGCGTTTGACTTTTCCCCCATCGTCTTGCGCGAGATAGAGAGATCGAGCTGCTCCTGCGTGCCGCCCGACCTGCAAGGTCCCGGCCCGCCGCCCTCTCCTCCTTCGGCGGAGGCCCTGCAGCATCGCAGTCGCCGCGCCAAGACCACCGTGGCATCGCGCCGACGCCCTCCTCGCCCACCTCGCCGCACGGCGTCCCGTCCGCCTTCCCGACCGTCCCCGCGTCCAGCGCGTCGCGCGTCGCTCCAACGCGACGCCGCCGGCGCCGACCGCCCGGGCGCCTCCTCCGCAAGCCGCGCCTCGTCACCGCGCTCTTTGACTTCTCCGACTCCCTCAAGCACCCGCAGGAGAAGGAGGCCAAGCACCAGGCGCTCCTCGAGCTCGTCGACTATGTCCAGGCCCTCGCCGCCGCGCCCAACACGCGCCCGCGCGCCTCCCCGACATGCCCGCCAACTCAGCGTCCTCCGCCGCGCCCCAAAACTCGAGCGGGACGACGTCGACCCATCGTGGAGATCGAGCTCTGCAACTCCACGACCTTCAACAACCTCGTCTGCTGCCCCAGCCCGCGCTTGAAATTCGTCGTCCGAAGCATCCGCGGAGGCCGCTCTTAGCATCGGCGCCGGCACTTGGGGCAGCGGCGTTGTCCGCCGGTAGCATCGCCGGTGGGGACTCGTAGCATTGTTGCCGACACCTAGAAGTAGCGGCGTTGTCCGCCGGTAGCATCCCGGTGATCGACAATGCTACCCTGCGATGTCGGAGGTGCTACCACAGGCGACCAACGATGCTACTAGCTGTCGACCGGTACAAAAGGCCATTGACGATGCTACTTGTAGCTGGGCGGTGCTACCAAAGGTCCACGGCGATGTTGTCACTGGTGGGTGTTGCCGTGTTGGTGCCGCCATGGGTGAGCGTTGATGCTACCGCTGTTGGTCGCCGATGCTACAAGGTGCAGGTGACGGTGGTGGTACAAGAACCAAGCGGTGGTGCTGCCGGCAGGTTAGCGGTGGCCGCCGACAACCACCGGCGGGTTTTGCTACAATTGTCTGTGTGGGCACCATGTGGGCAATGCTACCGACGGCTCGCAGCGTTGCTATCGACGAGCTGACGATGCTACCGACGGCACGCGGCGATGCTACCGATGGCGCGCGCCGTTGCTACTGACGAGCCGACGATGCTACCAACGGTATCCGGCAATGCTACGAGTGGATGCTACCGACGTCTCGCATCAAGAAACATGTATTCAGATGTGGGACAGAACTATCTGTGTGAGGAGAATTTTGCTCCTGTGTATTCATTGCAAAAAACATGTATACAGATGTGCGGCATCAAAAAAATTGTAGCAATTTTATTTTTCTATGTGTGTGCAAATTTTTGTAAGGTTTGTAGCAATTTTATTTCTCGTTTGACACAAATCCACATAATGATTGTAGCAATTGTCCATCAGATGATGTAATTTTTTTTAATGTGATGTAAATTTTTGAAAGATTTGTAGCAAACAAATTCCTCTTTTAATGCAAGTTCACATAATTGTTGTAGCAAATTTCTTTTTTTTCACATGCTGCAAATATTCTTTACGAGATATTTACAAATTTTTAGTGTGGTGCAATTTTTGAAAAGGGTTGTAGCAAAATATTTGTTTTTATGAGATCTCCGGCGAGTTCTCCGGTGCTACCATAGGCAAAGGTCGGGTGCTGCGAGGTGATGGCCCTTAACGTAGTTACCTGCGTTAAAAGATAAATGGGTTAGGTTGAGACTCCAATTGCAGAGTGTATAGTACAGGAAAGACAGTTTTCTCACGAGGGGTGACTCGGTTTAATATCGAACTCTCGGGGAACCAGTAGTGTAGGTTTTATCTTCTTATCCTTCTCTTGAGAATCTGCAAAACAAAGTAAATGTTTTGTGTCCTCAACCTCACCAAGTGGTTGTCAAGCACAAGGTGTAGAATGATATGATAAAGATAAATGCAAAACAATAAATAAAGATGCAATGATGGTAAATAAATATGCAAGGATGGTGGAAACAATGATAAATGATATTTTTGGATTTTCTATTGTGAATGCAAGATGTAAAAGTGTTTTTGTATTTTCGGATTTATAAATGGCAGAAAATGTAAAATGGATAAAAGTTGTTGGAAAGGTGTTTCTTATGATTAAAAATGGACCGGGGTTCATGGTTTCACAAATGCACTCTCTCTTTAATAAAGTGGTAGATAATGGAACACTAGAATTACATATGAATTGCAACAAAAAGTTCATGACAAGTTACTAATTATATGGGCATCACGTCCTAACATAGAGATCTTTTGTTTATTAATCTCTCTTATACTCCACCAAGATGCGAATTAAATCTAACACTTAGTATTAAGATAAATCAGAGCATAGCAATAAGTTCAATGACATGAAGTTAAAATAAGAACATGCTAGATCTAGCATGGAGTAGTGGCAATGGTCACACCCACATCTCCGGTAGCAAGGTATTTTTCTTTATCCCTAGTGAGGCAACAAAGTAAGGTAAAAACCCAAGTGGATCGCGGAACTCTGTCACATTCACCGCACTAGCCACCCCCGTTACTCCATCTAATGCACACGTTCCCCCTCACACGCTCTCATAACAAGTTTGATCAGAACAAGTAAACAAGAACGGGGTACATAATATGCATCTACTTTCATAACTGAAACAAAACTATTGCAATCTCAAACATATATTAACTCATAAAAAGATCCACCACAAAGGTATTACATAGATGACCGTAATCATGTTCAGCAGCTCATACGGTACTAATTAGTGAAGCTCAAGAGAGGAGAGATACATAAGTTACTTCCACAAACCCATAGTCCAGGGGTGGACTACTCTCTTCATCATGGAGACGGTGGAGAAGTTGTTGGAGAGATGGAGACCACACCGGCAGCGCCCCGCCGGAGTTTTCCCCCTCCAATCTGCAACTCCAGGTCTCTGTTTCGTGGTTTCTGTGTTTCTGCGGCGCTCCTTCCGAAGTGCGCGGGGACTATTTTTATAGTCGTTTTTAGGTCAAGACGAGGCTCGGGAAAAAAGATCGACGGCAACGGAGCCACGAGGCCCCAGATGATGGGTCCCACGCGCCAAGGAATCTGGCCGCGTGGGCCCATCATCTTGGCCCTCGGGCCTCCGCTTGTTCGCTTCCTTCGCTCCCACGCTTTGTTCCTTCCAAAAACTGATGCTCGTAAATTTCCAGGTCATTTGGACGTCGTTTGGGTCCCTGAAACATCAAAATATAGAAAATAGGGTTTTCTGCCTGTGCAGGGTTAATTCCAGAAAAATAGGGAAACAATGAATATTCCCAAAATCATATAAAACAATGATATAACCCTTATATGATGCAAATAATTGAATATAAGTAATATAATGCAAAGTTCATGTATGCATTTTACATGCATCAACATCCCCAAGCTTAACCTATACTCGTCCTCGAGTATGAAGGTGATAAAACTAACATGGACTTTGCATTTTAATACTATCAATGGATATCAAAGATGATTACTATTGCTACATAGAGTCAAATGATTCATTCTTCAAAGGAGTAGCAATATACAAGATAGATTATGAAGTGATATCAAATATTCAATGTAAGGATGTTCAATGATAATTCACAAAGTGTAACATAGAAGAAAGTACTATGGACCAAATGTATGCATAATGAAAAGTAAAAACATCCTATAATGGTCATAGAGTATTCTTATGAAATCTGAATATAAAAGGTGGACACTTTGGATAGATAAATAAGTAGAGGTAAAACATGAATAAGTTTCATCTAGCTTCCAAATGCTTCTACTTAAGTTAATGTTTGCAATGTGGTATTGGTGTCAAGCTCTCATTACCCCTATCATAGCATCTTGAATGTTAAAGTTTAAAGTGAAAGCAAATATGAGTAGTATGCTTGACAAAGTATGGGTTGAATGTCTCATGCCCCGTGAATACGAGTACCTACACCACGGTGTTACTCAACTTGGGACAAAAAGCAAGTTCAAGTTAAGGTCATTGTAAGTAATATAATAGCGTCATCAAGAGCGTCAACTGGGGTACCTCTTGTCCCAGGACATGGAACAAGCCCATGTCAAAATGACAAGACAAACAAACAAAATGAACAATCTCCACACCCTTTTTATTTACTATTGGTATAGCTTTTTATTGTGGGTGCATCACTGAAGGTTCACCATAGCATGTAAGTAAATTTCCACCATGAATGATGCATGGCTTAGATTAGCGGCCCAGGCGTCTCTCTAGCCATTTATACAAACTCATTAAACTCACTAAGTTTCCGCATTTATTTGGCACCATGATAAGCATCCATAAACAAAAGTACATGATATCAACTGAATATATTTAAGTGCCATGTTGAAACTTGCCATGTGACAGCACATATGGCTAACTCCCAACCAAGACTTTTCAAGCTCACAACTTCATAATTTTAATCACAATGGTTCAAAAGTAAAGTGTGCATCAAGTTCGTGAGAGCTTTTAACCAACTTTTCCCATAACAATCAATAACATAAGCATTTTAATTCAGAAGTATAGATAACACAATATAACATGATAAACATACTTGGAATAGCATAAAGCTAATAGGTAGATATGGTGGACTCACTGAAAAAACTTTGGTTGAAGGTGTTGGAAAACAAGCTTTTTACTTGTTGGAATTTTTGGGCTAGCAATAGGGAGAAAGTTGACCATCTAAATGCATGCATAAGTGTCCATAGAACTAATCAATCCATGTTAAACAAAGTAAAGTAACATTCAACATCTAAACATGATAAAAGATAGCTCTTGATAAAACACTTGCAAATTAATACTCATTAAAAGCACATGAATAATGCAACTATATGTATCTTTTTAAATCAACTCAAACATCCCTATCCCAATGTTTAATAACATCCAACTTAATTCAACCTAAACTTCCAGTAGCTCTCTCATATACAAATGATAGTGGTGGCCTCAAGAAAATAAAAATCAAACCGAAATAACAAATAGCAAATAAAAGACGCTCCAAGTTTATACGATAAAGTGCATTGATCGAAAAACAGAAGTTAGACGTGTGCAAACCGAGAGTGTGTTAGTCCAGTGGGGTTGTCTTCACATCCCCAAGCTTATGGTCTTCACCATCCTTGGATAGCTCTTGGTGCAGCTCCTCTAATCCCTGTGAAAAAACTTCAAAACACCGTTTCTCCCATTTCTTTTCTGTGGGGTGACATTAGTAGTGATAGACAAATAGATTTCTTGCTGCATAAAATCCTTAAACAAAAATTCATATGAATGTACAGAAGGTGTATAATGTTGTATGACTACTCATAAACTCAATTGGATCAAAAAGATTCAAGTTAAAAGTTCAAAACACCGTTTCTCTAATCCCAAGTTAAAAATTAGGGATAGCTCCTCTAATACCTGTGAAAAAACTTCAAAACACCGTTTCTCCCATTTCTTTTCTGTGGGGTGACATTAGTAGTGATAGACAAATAGATTCTTGCTGCATAAAATTCTTAAACAAAAATTCATATGAATGTACAGAAAGTGTATAATGTTGTATGCCTACTCATAAACTCAATTGGATAAAAAATATTCAAGTTAAAAGTTCAAAGGATGCATCAAACAAAATGGGACAGAATCTGTCCAGAAAAACAGCAGCAGCAAAACGTATTTTTCTACCCTACTTAAACACGTCAGAAAAATCTGAAAAAATTCACGTATACAGAGGATGAAAAGTTGCAACTACAGTTCAAATTACAGCTCAATCGGAGTTACATAATAAAATGAAAAATCAAACCGTGCACAGACTCGTGCAGGAATAAAATCTCCGAATGCAAATAGCAACTTTTTCAAACCAAAATAGGTAAAACTTGGCACTTTATTAAAAATTCCAGAAACAAAACTAAAAACTAATCTCTTGTTACAGCAAGAGGACTCAAAGAAAATCAAAAATAAAAACAACCGGGTTGCCTCCCGTAAAGCGCTTTCTTTATAGCCATATAGCTAGGCTTACTTGATATTATTGTGGACGAAGCTCATGAGGGAGCTTGAACTTTGATGTGTCCCTCTTCCTTGGGAAGTGTTCCATGCACTTCTTGTGTGGAAACTGAAACTTCACATTCCCTTCTTTTGAATCAATGATAGCACCTGTGGTACGAAGAAAAGGTCTTCCAAGAATAATTGGACTAGAGGTTTTATTCCCCATATCCATGATTAGAAAATCAACAGGTACAAATGTCATATGCAACTCTACCATAACATCACTTACTTTTCCTAAAGCATGTTTAATGGAATCATCAGCAAGTGCAAGTTCAATAGAGCATTTTTCAAGATTCTTTAATTCAAGAACTTCATATAATTCTTTAGATAAAACAGAGACACTAGATCCTAGATCTAATATAGCATGGTGTGTCTCTTTTCCAATGGTTACTAGTACTTTGGGAATCCATATATCCCCAAGCTTAGGTGGTATCATAGCTTCTTGGTTGTACCTAGCAATTTTTCTTTTAAAACATGATTAGCAATATAAGAACCAAAACCAGCTTGGTTAACATTAATGGAAGGATCACTTGCAAATTTTTAAGATAGATATTAATTCATGCAAGCTACAATTCTCTAAGTCAACAAATGGTTCCTTGACTTCACTAAGCATTTTAACTTCCTCAACTTTTCTCTCTATTATATAGATTAAATATTTCATAACGGTCATCAAAAACATCTTCAGGCACTTGGGCTTTTTCTAAACTTTCTTTAATTTTCACTTCCAAAAGCAAGCCATCAAGTAGATTATGAGCATTAGCAGCAGTAGTATTAATAAAAGAACCCCCACATTCATTATCCAAAAAGACTCTAGAGGTTTCAGACAATCTTCTATAAAATATATGCATAAGCATCCAATCTCTAAGACCATGTTCCATTCCAAAAGCTATACCTCTAAACCTTTTCCAAGTTTTTATCAAAGGTTCTTCTTCCTCTTGTTTAAAGGTGATGACTCTTTGTCTAAGATTATAAACTGTTTCAGTGGAACAAAATCTCTCAATAAATGAAGCTTTTAAATTAAACCAAGTGCTAAAATTCCAGGAGGCCATCTTAATATCCAATCTAAGGCTTTTCCAGCAAGTGAGTAAGGAAAAAGCTTAACTTTAATCATATCAACATTAACATGGTTCAATTTAACACTTTGCATCTTTCATTAAACTTCTTAAGATGAAGTATAGGATCTTCTTTTGGTTTCCCACAAAAACGGTGTTCATAAATCATTTTAGTGACATTATGATCTACTTCAAATTCTTCAACAGGGATATTCATATCTTGAGGAAAGTTCTTAACACTAAATGGCCAAAAGTTCTTTCTCCATTAAGCAAGTTTTTATGTGTTTTTAATTTTTTATGCAAAACTGAAATAAAATGACACTAAACAATGCAAACCGAAATAACAAATGCAACACAAAATGCAAAACTGAAAATAAAATATGCAAACCGAAATATAAATATGATATGCAAGACAAAACAAAACAAAATAAAATGATTTGAAGGTAAAGATGGATAAGATGATGCTCACGTAGGTGCAACCTCCCCAAGCTTAGGTGTTTGCACAAGTTGGTGATGAAGTTGACTTGTTGTGAGATATCCTTGGATAAACCTTTCAGCTATGGTTCCCCAGCATCGGCGCCAGAAAACAGTCTTGATGGCCCTTAACGCAGTTAGCTGCGTTAAAAGAAATGGGTTAGGTTGAGACTCCAAGTGCAGAGTGTATAGTATAGGAAAGACAGTTTTCCCCACGATGGGTGACTCGAGGGTTTAATATCGAACTCTCGGGGAACCAGTAGTGTAGGTTTTATCTTCTTATCCTTCTCTTGAGAACCTGCAAAACAAAGTAAATGTTTTGTGCCCTCAACCTCACCAAGTGGTTGTCAAGCACAAGGTGTGAGAATGATATGATAAAGATAAATGCAAAACAGTAAATAAAGATGCAATGACGGTAAATAAATATGCAAGGATGGTGGAAACAATGATAAATGATATTTTTGGATTTTCTATTGTGAATGCAAGATGTAAAAGTGTTTTTGTATTTTCGGATTTATAAATGGCAGAAAATGTAAAATGGATAAAAGTTGTTGGAAATGTGTTTCTTATGATTAAAAATGGACCGGGGTTCATGGTTTCACAAATGTACTCTCTCTTTAATAAAGTGGTAGATAATGGAACACTAGAATTGACATATGAGATTGCAACAAATAAGTTCATGACAAGTTACTAATTATATGGGCATCATGTCCTAACATAGAGATCTTTTGTTTATTAATCTCTCTTATACTCCACCAAGATGCGAACTAAATCATCATCTTAGTATTAAGATAAATCAGAGCATAGCAATAAGTTCAATGACATGAAGTTAAAATAAGAACATGCTAGATCTAGTCATGGAGTAGTGGCAATGGTCACACCACATCTCCGGTAGCAAGGTATTTTTCTTTATCCCTAGTGAGGTAACAAAGTAAGGTAAAAACCCAAGTGGATCACGGAACAAACTGTCACATTCACCGTATTAGCCACCCCCCGTTACTCCATCTAATGCACACGTTCCCCCTCACATGCTCTCATAACAAGTTTGATCAGAACAAGTAAACAAGAACGGGGTACATAATATGCATCTACTTTCATAACTGAAACAAAACTATTGCAATCTCAAACATATATTAACTCATAAAAAGATCCACCACAAAGGTATTACATAGATAACCGTAATCATGTTCAGCAGCTCATACGGTACTAATTAGTGAAGCTCAAAGAGAGGAGAGATACATAAGTTACTTCCACAAACCCATAGTCAGGGGTGGACTACTCCTTCTTCATCATGGAGACGGTGGAGAAGTTGTTGGAGGAGAAGGAGACCACACCGGCATCGCCCCGCCGGAGTTTTCCCCCTCCAATCTGCAGCTCCAGGTCTCTGTTTCGTGGTTTCTGTGTTTCTGCGGCGCTCCTCTCCGAAGTGCGTCGGGGACTATTTTTATAGTCGTTTTTAGGTCAAGACGGAGGCTCAGAAAAAAAGATCGACGGCAACGGAGCCACGAGGCCCCAAATGATGGGTCCCACGCAGCCAAGGAATCTGGCCGCGTGGGCCCACTCATCTTGGCCCTCGGGCCTCCGCTTGTTCGCTTACTTCGCTCCCACGCTTTGTTCCTTCAAAAACTGATGCTCATAAATTTCCAGGTCATTTGGACGTCGTTTGGGTCCCTGAAACATCAAAATATAGAAAATAGGGTTTTCTGCCTGTGCAGGGTTAATTCCAGAAATAATAGGGAAACAATGAATTATTCCCAAAAATCATTATAAAACATAAATATAACCCATATATGATGCAAATAAGTTGGAATATCAAGTAATAAAATGTAAAGTTCATGTATGCATTTTACATGCATCACGAGCATCCTGCCGCCAGCGGATGGTACCGACATCCTGCGTTGTTACCGACGAGCCGACGATGCTACCGACGACGCATGACATCGTTACCAACGATCTGGCGATGCTAACGGGGGCGCGCGAGTTGCTACCGACGGCACGCAGCGTTGCTACCGACGGCTCAGTGCGTTGCTATCGACGGCGCATGTCATTGCTACCGACGAGCCAACGATGCTACCGTTGGTACCCGACAATGCTACGATCGAGCCGACGATGCTACCGACGGTATCCAACAATGCTACGATTCAGCCAATGATTCTATCGACGGTATCCAACAATGCTACGATTCAACCTAGGGCGTCGTTGCTGCTGTCGTGGCGGCGCGATGCTGCCATGGCCCAGAGGCGCTGCTACCGTCGTGGTGGCATAGTGCTGCCATGGTCCGGAGGCGCTGCTGCCGTCGTGGCGACGGTGCTGGCATGGACCGGTAGTGGTGCTGTCATGGTGGCGGCGACGTGTCGAGGCGATGCCTCCAATGTGTTTGCCCTTGCTACGGGAGAGCGGGGTCGTGCTGCCATAAACGACGACCGATGCAAAGTTTTGCTACCAAAGTTTTGTTATTTTTGCTACAACAGCACAAAATTTTGCTACCAAAGATTTGTTATTTTGCTACAATAGTATAAATTGTTTTGCTACAATAGCACAAAATTTGCGAAGTTTTGCTACAATAGCACAAAAATTTGCTACTCTTGAACTGACGATGCTACCGACGGTATCCGGTAATGCAACGAGCGGACGCTACCGACGAGCCGGTGATGCTACCAACGGCGCATGTCATTGCTACCGACGTGATGCTACCAACGGCGCATGTCATTGCTACCGACGAGTCGGCGATGCTACCAGGTGTGGACGACATTGCTACCGATGACGCATGTCGTTGCTACCGACGATGCTACCAAGTGCGGGCGCGATGTTACTGATGCCGCGCGGTTTGCTCCCTAAAAGCATCTAGAATAGTGCGAGCTGGCGATGCTACAAATATAACTTTTTTCTCCATAGAATCATTTGTTACGAGCAACACAAAAAATTTGCTACGAATGAAACTTTTTGCTCCGTAGAAGAATTTTGTGAGATTTGAGAGAAAATTAGACTTTTGCTACAATAGTACAAAATTCTTGTTTCAAATAACCCGTTTTTTACTTCGTAGAAACATTTACGAGATTTTTGGTGAAAACTGGACATTTTGCTACAATAGCACAAAATTCTTATTACGTGCGAACCGTTTTTGCTTCAATGAACCATTTGTGGGGGATTTTTGGTTGAAATTAGATTTTTGCTGCAATAGCACAAACTTCTTATTACGTTTTTACTTCAGTCGCGATTTGGTGGGATTTTGAAGTCAGTGAGAAGGACACGTGTCGTGCAAGGACCAGGATTTTTCCCCCGGGGGAACGCCTAGCGCTGCCCTTTCCCGAACTCTTCGGCCGACGCGGCATGGGCACATCAGCCTCCCTCCCTCCTCCCCCACTTCCTCTTCCCCCCACCGATCTAAGGAGCAAGGCAGGGAGACTCCCTCGCGACCCCGCCCCGCCGCCCACCTCCTTCTCCACCTCCCCAGCGGAGGGGATCGCCATGGCCTCCACCTCTCCAAGCACAAGAAGGACCATCGGATCGGAGAGGACGACGAGGAAGAGGAGGAGGCCGAAGAGGAGGTACGCACGCACGCGCGCTTCTGATCGCTCCTGCTCTCCCACCCGTGAGCCCGTGATTTACTATCCGCTGTCGCTCGTGCGCTAGCTTGCTGTCGGGGTGGTGATTTCGTGTGCCTGACGTGCTGGGTGATGTGGTTGCGTGACATCGAGGTCACGGTAATGTGACGCGGCAGAATCAGTAGTCAGATAATTGGATACGGTAATGTGATATGGTTGCTAGAAGAATGTAAAAAGAGTTGGGTGATTGAATGTATTTGGCCTGGCAGACTGAGAACGAATAGTTGCTCTAGTCGATTTGTCACCTACGAGAGTGTACTTCTGCAGGAGTAGCATTTGGACGTTTCCTTCTGCAAATTGTTTCTAGTAGCGTAACTATGAACTTTGCATGGATCATATGTAAATGCGCCCACGCCCATGTGCTTTGCTTAGTACTGTTGGCCTCCTTCTTTTCTTTTTAGAGGAACTGACAAACTCTAATTCCAATGCTGCAATCCTACTGGTTTACTGAATGAGGGTGGGTAGACCCATATAGATTGGTAGGATCTTGTTTTCTCAGAAGCGATGCTTTATTTTACTATTTTAGTACTTCTGCGTGTAGTTTCCTATATCTTAGAAGTCAAAATTCTGTTTCTGTTGAGTATGAGAGGTCAATTATCTGCTGATTTATCGCACTTTATGCAGCTGGAGCGGTTTGATGATTTCACCATCGCTTCATCATGGGAGAGGTACTACAGTGCTGCCCAACTTTGTGATTATTAGTTAGCCCATTTACAGTTATCCGCAAAGGGCCAATTCAGTATGCAAGCACTTAAAAATTTCTTGATCACCTAGGTTTATATCTGAGATAGAGGCTATTTGTCGTCAATGGCTAGCAGATGGCCCAAAGATCTTGATGGTATTGCTCTTTCCCTGGACCTTATTTAATGATTTTTTTGTCATATATGTCTTCGATGTGTTAAAGTACATACATTCTTGTAGCAAAAAGGTGCAGAGAGCGTGCTTTCCTCCGAAAACTTGTACATGGTCAAGCGCGAGTTGAAGCATGGGAAAAGAGTCTACTGTATGGAGTACCATTTTATGCAATCTGCAAAAGGTGAGAGAAAATTACACATTAACTGTCTCCAACAGGTTATGACATTATTATTGTCTAGATAACTTGTTTTGTTAGTTATGATTATACTCAGTTATAAATACCTTTCTGTAGGGAAATTTTCATACTGGGATGATGATACACATAGCACACAACTATCTTTTGGAGTGGAAGAGTTTCTGGTACGGTTTGACTCTATTGTGCATACACATAGATACGAGCATACTGATCAGATACAGCATGCAGTTTTGTTGGGTGTATTAATCGATTTTCGTTTGCACTGTACTTCTGTGTATTTTATCAAATAACTTCATGTGTTCCTTTTTCAGACATGATCCTTTTTTCTGAATAAAAAAAAATGGCATCAAGTTCCGCATGGAAATCTGGAAACCATTAAATTTTAGTACCTCATCACTAGCCACTCACATATTCAAATTCTTGCAAAAAGCTGTCAAGCATTGTGGAGCGCAGCTAATGCGCATAGGCTTGTTTATAAATATTGAATATACTCATATATTATGCTTCTTATATGTGCTCAGATAATTGCTCCCTTAAGTGCCAGCGGTGTCGTTCTTGATGATCCTGAATCAACTAAGCTTTTGAGTTCTGCAGCAATTGCTTTGTCTAATTGTGGCAGGTTAGTGACTATTGGCTACTTATGAAAATTAATAGAGAATATTTTATGCAATTGGATGGTCATAAGAGAAATTAGTATATACTGCTTAGCAGGTTAGCACATGAATGTTAGCAGCGATGGTTTATTCTTTGTGTTCACAAAGCAATTGTTCCATCTTTTTTTACTGGGGTCCACAATGCATGAGAGCTTGTTGGCATCTTTTACAGGCCGTTGCTTACTTACTAGCATAACCACTGCCATTTTCTTTTACTGACATGAGTTCCAATTTTAGCAATTGGCCAGCATTTGTACCAGTGCATGACCCTTCACGAAAAGCATATATAGGAATCCAAAACATGGGAACAGTATTTACTCGAAGGTTTGAAGCTGATCGAATTGGTAGCCAGGTCCCGATACGACTCATGCATCTGGAAGGTTTACATGAGCTATTTCTGTCAAAATTTGTGAGTGTTTTCTGCAATTTACATTGCTATTATATCTTTCACAAGACTTTACTGGGATGTAGTCAGATTTTTGTCTGTTCCTGACTAAGTTTATCATCACTGAGTAGTACCTTAGATTACATCATATATTTCCCGCTGTTGTTGACGTTTATCACAACATTGTCATTTGAATTTTATATTGAGTTTCTGTTGCAACTTTGATCTTAGATGATCATTTAATGTGCTAAAGCTTATGAGATCTGGAAAGCTTGCTTCAATTTCATACATCAGAAGTATACAACCTTCCTAAAAAAATGTTGTATGCAACTGACAACTGTTAAGATACGTAAAGGAAACAAAAGGCACCAGCAAACCACTCTCAACTATTACATTTGGACTCCAAAATACAACAGTTGCTGTTGTTCAGCAATTATGTTTGTCTATGGCTCTTCTACATCACAAAGTTGTCCTGGATTGCTTGTTGCATGTGTAACCTTTATTTATTCTGTTTGTAGGTCCTATCCTCAACAGATTTTCCAGCAAAGGTAAAGGTAAACTTCTCAATGAAGCTTACCTACAGAACCCCTGAACATGATTATGATCATGAGGAGACTTTGGATTCTGAAGCTACGGAGTCAATACCAGAAAATGACGTTGCAAGCCAACCCAGAAAACAATGGGATGATGATTGTCCTTGGGCAGAGTGGTACTCTGCCGAGGATCCTGTTAAAGGTAACTGCAGCCTTATGGGGCTGTTTGGTTAGCGCCCACGCCAGCCCTGCCAAATTGGGGCGTGCCAATTATTTGGCGGAGGATTTCGCCGCCGCGGGCTCGCCCAGCTGTTGGCGGAAAAACTGAACGCGCGACCAAATATTTGGCGCAGAACCAAAACTTTGGCTTCCATCCAAACGTGACCTCGTGCTCTCAGTCAACGCCAAAAAATAGGCTGGGCAGTTTCTGGCAGCAATCCAAACCCTATATCTTTTACCAGTAATGTTGCTAATAATAACTAGTCTCAAAAATAGATAATGGGAACTACAGACCTTAACATGGATTCTATTTATAAGGATCATATTAACCATTATAAGCAACCCAATATGGACCAAGAAGTAACGTGTCTATACAATATGAACAAAAGTTGAATTTGTCACAAAGATATGAATTATAATAGCATTCCTTGTCAATGTTTTTTATATTTCCTGCTAGTTGCTGACTGATATGTGTGTAAAGTCTCCTGTCAATTGTATTTTATTTTGGTATACCTCATGTTTTGACTTACTGGAGGATATGTATAACTAACACATGTTGTATTAGGTTTTGAGTTGACAGCCATTTGGGGAGAGAAAATGTTTGAAGAGAGCCTTGAGATGGCTGAGGTAGAAAACGCTTCGTCGTTTGATGCTGATAGTTGGCTTCTACACCCAGTTGTTTCTCCATATATGTAAGATTCTTTTGTAAAATCATCTTGATATAAGTATCATGTCGTTGTACATATTACATTGGTCGTTCCACCTCATGATGTATTTCCTTTATTTATGGTCATTCTTATTTTAGGGTTGACGATTCTATTGGGAAGTTTGTTGGGTTTGCATCCCAGCTAAATCTTCTAGTAAATGCATTTGAATCGTCAGCAGAGGCACAATTTTTGGAAGATTATGTTGCAGGTTAAGAACTTCGTGCAAGTCATAATTCCTTTGAAGCAGCAATAATTATCTTTTGTAGAATTTTGTTTCTGATTTTAATTTTTTCATGTTAGAGAGCAGATAATTCAGGTCCAGACAATTCGAAATCTTCTGTTGCTGTGCCTCCACCATCTGTCGTTGATCGTGTAATGAAAGATCTTTTCAATGATGGTATTTATTCACGCTCCTTTCTGATTCTTGAATAAACCAATACATAACTGAGCCTAATTGAGAAAATATCTTGGGATAAATAATGTCTAGCATTTAAGGAATCTACAGTGCTGCACTTGACCAGATCTATAAACTCAAACTCATAGAAAAAATGCCATGGTGAAATTTTCATGTCATCTGTTACATTTTTATGCTTTCAGAGGTTGGAAACTCAAATTATGTGGAAGCGGAAAGTAAGTATGGCCGGGTTTTGAAAGGAGCACCTTCGGTTTCTCTCTTTGCTCAGTTCTGTTTGCACGCATTGTGGTTTGGCAACTGCAATATACGCGGTTTGTGTTCTCTGCTTAGTTTTTTTATAAGATCCTTATTTTAATTTTATGAGCTATATTAACGATGGACTTATTTGTTATGTCAGCAATAGCAGTCTTATGGATAGATTTTGTGCGAGAAATTCGTTGGTGCTGGGAGGAATCAGAGCAACTGCCGAGGATGAAAAGCACTTCTAAAATTGACCTCTCTGCTTGTCTGATCCACCAAAAACTACAAATGGTACTTGTGCTAATTTCTTACAAGTTCTCATTCAGTGAATCCTTTCCACGTAGGAGAATTAGCAGTATTTGTCTGTGAGCAAATGTTGCACTCTTATGCTGTCCAGTGTGCACTGATATTGTGTGAAATCGTCGGTTGAGTTTATGTCATATACATGTATTATTCATTTTGTTGGCTACTCTGGCTAGCAAGATAGACACTAGACTGTCCCATCATTTTTTCACTTGCTTTGCAAACCGCATGAACTAATAATGCACTTCCTTTTAGTCACCTCTCACCTCTTTCACTTCTGACAGACTGACATTAAACTATCGAGCAATGTTTGCTTGTTCTTACAAAATTCTCAACTGCACACATCTATTCGTTCCATGAACAGGGTTAAACCATGTCTTTGTTGTAGTATGTTGTTTGTGTTTCATGGTTGTCTCGTGTTCTGCGAGTCTGTAACACCGCTCCATGCTACACTTGGTCCTTCCTCCTGTAGAAAATCAGTTTCCGGTAGATCAGCATATTTACATATTTTTTCCTTTTGTTTTTGCTCCTTGCAAGCTGGCGATATGCATTGAGAGGAAAAAATCGTTGAATCATGAGAAGGATACTAATCATGCACAGAAAGAAGGGACTTCAAATAGCGTGGTAATATGCATTCATGCCCTTCTTATGTATTTAAAGTGAAAAAAAAAGATTTGATGCTAACATTTCTACTGAAAAACAGGCACCTAACAAAATTCGTAAAGGATCTGCAGGCATCGTCCCTTCACTGATGCTCATAAATACATTTCAGGAAATGCATGCTCCATATACTCAGGTTCTGCTTAGCATCATTCTTTTCCAGACTTAACATCAAGATGTGCGTACACCCCGCTTATTTTCCCATTAGTTTCTTAGGATGCACCTTTGATGACAGAAGATATGCATGAAGAACGGCTCCATGCAGCTGAGGCTTTTGGCAGTGCTGTTGTAAGTTCTTGAACTCACATTACCCTGCCTTTAGTGTCCATTCTTTTTTTGGGTCCATTTCTTGCATAAATACTGTTAAGCTTACGTAAATGGAGTAGGGACATATACTTTGCTCCGGTATGATGCCAGCTACTCCATATTGTACGTACTTATCGGTTATCTCAAAATTAGTGCGATATATCATACCATTCCTCTGCTATTGCAGGGTTTATCTGGTCAACTGGAAAGGGATATATTATCTTCTGGTAAGGTTTATTTAAAATGCCCCCTTTCCTCAAACTGTGCATGTAGTCATTTACTTAAGCTAATTATTACTTCCTTGTCTTGAAGAATTTTATGTTATTCCTGTGCTATAAGAACAACTATAATTATTTTGGCAGATGTGTGATTTCCTATTATTGGAGAATTTCTGCATCTCTTACTAATTAAGCTCTACTCCATGCTTAGACATGTCTGCTTTTAAAGCCGCAAACCCAGATGCTGCCTTTGAAGATTTTATTCGGTGGCATTCACCTGGTGACTGGGTGAGTGAGGACAAAGGTGATGTCAATTCAGCCTGGCCACCCAAAGGAAGGCTTTCTCAGCGTATGTCAGAACATGGGAACATGTGGCGCAAAATCTGGAATGATGCACCAGCTTTGCCTGTCTCTGAACAGAAATCTATGCTTGATTCTATCCGAGAAGGAGAAAAGGTAGTTTGCTCTTTCTTTTCCTAAGTTCCTACAAAGTGATTACTTTATCATATAGAACGATGTGACCTAAATAGGTTAGAGCAGGGGGTTTCGTGGCAGAAAGTGCGTGTTCAGCGCAAACATATCTAGTGCTACGTAGCACTTCCGTGCTACTAGATTCCAGGTGAATCTGGGCCGTCCAAACTGGTTCAAGGGACAGGATTGAACATAGCTCAGGATCGTTCTCTCGCGTGGCAAATTTGCACATTGGACCCTGTACTTTTTCGAATTGTGATAGTCAAGTTTAGCACCAAATCGGCTCTATTTCAGTGGAGATGCATCCCTTGGTAGAAATCGCTGCTGCACGCACGGAGCTAGCGCCAGCCGCAGCCATTTTACGAGATGCAGCAGTAATGGTTACTTTTGCTTCTCCTCGTCAAGGGGCTGTCATGTCTAATCGTGTAACACCCGTTGGTTGATGTCCATGGCTGGAGGCCGAAGCTACCAATCCTTTCGTTGGGATGCAATTTTTGGGGAAGGCCACGAACTAGGGTGGAGCTGAGCGAGGCTTAGGTGTGCTTGTTGCATTGTTTATTTTTTCCAATTTGGAAAGCCATTAGAATTGGAATCTCACTCGTACTCGGACCAGTCAACCAACAAACACCAAAATAGTACTTCTGCATCTTCTGATTCAACCAAAATAGACCCGAAAATAGCAAATAAAAAATGGATATACTCTGACTGCCCCGCGTGAAGGGACTTGCTGTTCAGCGGGCGTCCTCCGAGTGCTCTGGAGTCTCGACCCATGGCGAGATGTAACGACGGAGCTCAAATGGTTGCAAGCCGCCTCCAAAAAAAACTGCTGCTAGTACATCCCCATGGGTTAGCCTAGTTCAAACTACGCCGGAGGACTCGGGCTTTGGTGCCGTGCTAGCGGCGACAGGAAGCTCAGCCTGAGAGAGGATTTGGGGGAGATTCGAACGCCAAGAGTTGGTGTTATGTGCCGCAATTTCTAATGACACAGGGTGTATGTGCAAATATGCTCTGGTGGGAGAAAGATTACTGGGCAGCATTCAATCCTGTCCCTTGGACTGTACTGGATGGTCCAGATTTGCGTGGAATCACGTAGCACGCAAGTGCTATGTAGCACTAGATATCTTCTCCGTGTTCAGCATACAATTACTGGTACCGTGTATGTGGAAGTCTACAATGAAGATACCAATAGAAACGCATGAAAGTGATTGGCATATATTCAGTGGCCAGATGGAATATTGAAATTTAGTGGTTTTGAATCACTTGAAAACAAAATAGAATGATGCTCCACATGATTTACATGTTCCATAAGATTATTAGTTTGCAAGTTTCTACTAAGCTTTGCATATTCGTGATATGCAGGTGGTTCATTACCTTGAAACTTTGAGACCACAGCAGCTCCTTGAGCAAATGGTCTGCACTGCTTTCAAATCATCTGCTGACATTCTGAACAAAACCACATATGGTGGCTTTAAACTAATGAAGACTAAAATGGATCAACTTTATGCTACAATGGCGTCAACATTAAAATCTCTTCAAGGTACATACTTGCCGTACAGTTGTGTAAAAACTGTAGACTTACAATTTGTCTTTGTTTTGTATATTGCGTGCCCTCACATTTAGTAGAGCTTTGTTCTTAGTTCTGACTTGAACGTTTTGAGCTTTCTACTCCCATGTCCTTTTATTTGGATAACCAAATTACCATTTTAAATAAAGATGGGGCATCATTATTAAATGAAGGCACCATTCAGGGTAAGAACTGGCTAGGATAGTTCCCTAGCAGATAAATACCAGAACTGATTAGATTGGAAGCTGGCTAACCTTCAGTTACCAGTGGGCCTGAAGGATAATCGGACCTTCTTGCCAGCTTGAATACTGATGTTATTGTGACAGGGAATTCGGACACAAGTGATTTGGCTGGAGACTTGAAGCGACTTTGTCAAGTTTTTGAGCACATTGAGAAATTGCTGATTTTTGCTGCTTCAATCCACCGAAAACTTATAGATGCTCCAAGACTGGCTCAATCGATTTTTACTGACTACTTCAATTATTATCTTCCGAAAATGGGAACCAGCTTGGAGAGTATTTGTTATGAAAAGGTAAGTGCTATTCTTATCAATGTCTGCATACCATTCCATGGTGACTCTCAAAGGATAAAGTATCCATAGATTTGAGGGAAGGTCTAGGATAGCACGAGCTTCACACATTCAGTCCGATTGATGTGCCTGATCAAATAGAACCCTTTTGGATTAGCTAGTTCATACTTTAAATTTCCTGCTCACTAAATGCCTTTGTTAGTCTCACCTATCATCTGTTAGCATTTTAAGAAACAAAGTCGACGAACTAAAATGCTCAAATATATGTTGATCTGTTCCTGTGCTTGCTCACTCTACTCTTGAAGAGTTCAGAGGTACTTTTGTATTGGAAATCGCAATTCTTGCAAAAGATGCTTCATCGGTCAGTACAACACTTGGTGTTCCCATAGTAATTCATAACACTTGGTGTTATGAATTACGGATTTAACCAAATAGATTAGCTTGTTGTGCAATGGTGAGCTGTCCCTTTATTTTTACATTGTCCAACCTAATCCAGTGGGCTGGGGCCTAGCTTTGATTGCCTGAGTCATATGAATTTTTTTATGGAGCTATTTACAATATATCTGGCCATTTGTTTCTATCAATTTTCCATGGTTATATTGCTGATTTCCTTGATCTCATATGCTAGGAGTTCACTACCAAGGAAAAGGTGGGGATGCTTGAGAGAGAGGCTGTCTCAAGCCTCTTTCGCCCCCCTACAGCTAATCAGTCATGGAGGAAAGTATTGAGCATGGGAAATCTTTTGAACGGACATGAACCGATACAGAGAGAGATTGTATTCTCAGTCCTGGAAAAACTAAGCAACGGTCACTATTCGACCCCAACTCCGTTATGTACAGATGAACAGATTGAGACACATCGGATGTATATATCTGGTACATCTAATGATCTCTGGGTTGCTTTATCCGTGACATCCTGGGATTGAGTTGCTCGTAGTACATACGTTGGGTGTTTTGAAATTGCAGATTTATGAATTCATGGTTGAGTGTACCAGAATTCATGGTTGAGAGTACCAGAAGAGTGAACCTTGGCATGACAGGAAGCACAAACATGGTGTTAACAGAAAAATTGAAGTCTCAAAGTGTTAACTCTGTCATCCCTTAAAAAAGTGGAATCTGCATGAGGCAGGCCAGAATTGGATCGTCCAGCGACCAGATTTCAGAAGTCCGAACCCGAGAGTTGTAGCTTTTGTGCCTATGAGCACTGAGTAAATATTTTTATGTGTTCTTTGGAGATCTGGAGATATGCAAGCTCCATTTCCGGTGATGAATTACACGGTTTTCCATTTTGCATGGATGGTTTTGTTTATTCACCTTTGTGCCATTCATTCTTGTAAAATTGAAGAAATAACAAGTGTACAGCTGACTGAAACTTCGCAGTGGTAGGCCATTGTCAGCAACTCAGCATCATTACTGGACAAATGAATTAATCATTGGTACTCTCTCCATTCAGGTTTATTTATTGGGCTCCTAGTGAAAATCAGATGGTTCGGGTCTCCCAATGCTAGTTTTTAGGCAAAATGTTGACGTGGCAGTGTGTATTTAATGAGAAAAGAGTAGTACCCTTATGTCGCTGAAAGCTTCTCAGAGAATTGCAGATTCACATCACGTTGAGTAACTTGAAGCAATGTGGTTGTGTCTATAGCTTATGGTAGCTTTTGTATAGAAGAACTTGCTGTTCTCATCCGAGCACTTTTAAGGTAACTTATAATGAATACAGGCCGTCCATCTGTGTACATCCGAAGGTGCGTACAAATCTACACCGCTAAAAATCGGGCCAGCAGTATAGTCAGCACTGCCCGCTCAACGTCGAGCAATGTACCTGCTTTGAGGGCAGTTTTGGGAGAGCACCATTTTGACTCTGACCAAACCATACCTGCTTTGAGGACAATTCTTGTTCCTGCACGCGCCCGCCTAGTATTGTTCAGCACTTCAGCAGTCGCCGTCGCCGGCAGCCTTGCCTACAACTCTCTGCACGAGCCGCCGGTGATAGATTGGTTATGTACGACATCTTGCTCTATATCGCAATTAGGTAGTGATTTTTGTCGGCGGATTTGTGAATGTCAGCAACTGTATATACTTGTAGTTTCCTGACCCATGCTCATCGATGCCGCATCTCCGTTTTAAGCACATCTCTCTAATTTACACTCCAAGGTAGTCAAGCTTCTGAATTTTCCAAAGGTATCAAGCAGCTCAATGAATTCATTTAATCTAGAAATTAGTGCATCCAAACAGGAAAGGTTCTTTGACCAAGTTTGGGGCTTCTTCTCGTTGTTTCTGGTTTTGAATTATTTTGTTGGCACTATCAATGTGACCCACGGGAATGCTCGAAGCATCATCATACCTCCTTAGAACACCAATTTGGAGAAAACATCAAGATAACAAGAGATTCCAAGTTAGCTAAGAAGGGTTCTAAACCATGTTAATTGAGAACTTACGAACTCTAGGATGCATCAAGATGTCGGTCATTCCTTCGCATCACCACACCAACCGGGGAACTCCTTGAACATATACGAAAAATAATGGTAGAAGAATCATGAATGAAAACAATAAAAACCTCACAAGAGCGGAGAGATTCATATTTAGGACGATGATGGATATCTAACAAACATTCACAGAGTTAAAATACACTAAATTTTACGAACGCAGCTTTTTAGCTCTTGGGCACCAGTGCTCCAGGTGCAAAAAGATTTATTTTAAAAAATAGTAGTAACACAAAAAATCTCAAAATTTTACGCACGCATATTTGAATCTTCATTACCATCGGAAGAAGCTTATTCTAAAAATATTGATATTTACATGGTGTACAAAAATAACGAGCAGCGGGGATCAATAAAAGCAAATTTTTTAAAAATGTAAAAACACGCCCAAACCTCAATTTTTTTCACAAGTCACATTATTTTGAATTATTTTATGCAGATTAACCAGCTAAACAGACATGTAGTTTACTACGTGTGTGAATGTTTTAGTAGTTTTTGACAACAAATAATATTTGAAACAATATTTTTGACACCAGGAGCACTGGTACCCGAGATCGACTCATTTTTCGCAATTTTATCAAATTCACAAGATTATAATATTCCTTATTTTGAAGTGTCTAATAAAAGTAGTGAGAAATATGTGTTTTATTTATAATGTAAAAGCAAAAGCAAGCCACCAACCTACTAATACACTAGAGTTCCCTTTCTGTGTGCAATCTCTCAGGGATTTTCAGTTCTCCTGAGAGATACTAGATTTTTGAGTGCCTATAAAAAGAGATAAAATTTCCATATTAAAGATGTAATAGAGTATTTAAAAATCTAAGGAGGGAAAAGGGAGTAAATAAAGGTAAAACCCCCTAGATTATGGTAATGTCTTCTCCTAGTTCACTAGGTTAGTTGAAGTCCTCGTTATCAGGCATGATTATCATAATCTAGCAGAAATTATTAGTGTAGTACTTGGACTTGAGCATGATTATACAGCCGCGCCGACTAGTTCGTCCTGAATCTAATAGGGCGAATATGGAGATCGCCCTGGAACTAACTAGTGTAGTACTCGGACTCAGGCATGATTATACAGCCGTGCAGGTGGCCGAACTAATTAGTGTAGTACTCGGATTCAGGCATGATAATTTCCAAAATAGCTGTGCCGGCTGCCGACGGCGGTGGGATTAGCACTTATGATTTATGCTTTAGGTATAATCTTTATATATCATTCATGAATTAGTATTTGAATTTATCGAGACTCGAGAAAAGAATGTGTTTTTAATTTCAATCGAGGGACGAAATGTTAATTTCACTCCTCTCCAGTGTTATACATCCCTAATCAATTAACCTATCTACGTATAATAGAAAGAATCGTGCTTATACAGATACTCCCTCCGCTACAAATTAGATGACTTCCATTTGTCTAGATGTGAATGTATTTATACTAAGTCATCTAATTTAGAACGGAGGGAGTCCAAAACATCTCTGCTTTTAAGAGTAGTCTTGGTATATCACCCATGAACTATGAACTAGTCCTTCAGTTCATACGGACAATAATGTTAATTGTCACCATTACATCGTCTAACATTCCATCTACAACAGAAAGAATGAAAGAATAGTACTACAATCAACGTTTACTTTGTTCTCATCTATGATTCATAAACCGTCGATCGTCTGCTACTCTGCTCATCACGTTCTAAAGAGTTGAATCCGCATCTCGCTCCAGCTAGGGATCAGAAGGCCGACCGCCACACAACCGCAGCATCGCTTCGTAGTTCGTACCCGTCACCCTCGGGTCACGTTCTTTAGCCAATCAGCTGGCAGCCGCAGCAACACTTCGTACAATTTCTTACTTCAAGAAAGCCATGATCGGATCGAGCTGTCAATCTTTGGCCTTGCTGATCTGCTCGTGTGCCCCGCTGTCGGCGTCTTCTTGCACCTTCTCCCGGTCAGCCTGAGAATGGGGCCAAAACCACCCCTAATCCACCCCACACCGCATGGGATTAAGCTAACTTCCCACCCCACACCGCACCAACAACTAATCCTATTAACCCGCACCGCCCCGCCCCCGCTCGAATTTTCCGGCCGCACCGCACCGCTCTGCATGTATAATTCGGGCTGAACCCGTGGATCCAATCCGTGGATTTCAGCTGGCCGTTGACTGCCTCGATGCTAGCTATAGGCGAGTGGATGGAAACCTGAATGTTCGATGCCTTGCTGCTATGCTTTCATAGGAACCTGTACTCGACCCGTGGATGCGTGCGGGGTGAACCCGTGGGCTGGGCCAGTTCAATCTCACACCGCACCGCACCATTCCAGCCCATTTATTTGGTCAACCCACACCGCACCGCCCCATTTCGTTATTCAGCCCATTAGAACCCAGTCCAAATAAATCCAACCGAGAAACCGCACCAAAAAGCCCAAATGCGGCCGCACCATTCCCAGGCTGATCTCCCGGGAAGCCGCGCTCGACATGAGGTTTCCCTTCCACTCGCTGGGCCGCTGGTACTCCTCGTGGCACAAGAGGTCGTCGACCTGGTTGCCCTCGCGGAAGATGTGCTGCACCTCGCACGACGAGAAGCGGCGGAGCATCATGAGGATCTCGTTCTCCATATGTTGTGCAAAGTAGGGCACCAAGCACGCCATCTTCCTCACTTCTGGCGAAAATCAGGCTAGTTAACATTCACTTTCGCTAGCCCTTGATGCACAATATATAGTATTTTGTACCAGACCGGACCGACTCTGTGGATGGAAAGTGCAATCCAAGAGACCAGGCGTGCGCGCGCTTAGGCATTTTGCTATTATGTTGTTGAACAGCATGAAGACCTTTTATCTTTCCATTTTGCTACATCTTTCCTTTTCGCTGCACTCTGACAGACCTACGGCTGTGCCGCTCTCTAGTTTCGCGCTTTTTCTTCGTCGTGGCGCCGACGTTGGTTCAATAAAAATTGGGTTAATTAGATATATGCCACTCCAATTCATGTCAAATTGAAAAATGCCACTCCAATTTGCAACTTTCGAAAAATGCCACTCCAATTCTTGCATACGTCTACAAATGCCACTCTACTCATTTTTTCTCCTTTTTGGTAGGAAAACTAGATACTAATTTGTTTTGGACGATTTTGCCCCTAGCCGACGGACTAAAATCAACAACAGCTCACTCTCCCCATCTCGTACCTTCTCATCCCGTTCTTCTCTGACCAGACACGAACACACTTTGATTGAACACAAAAACAGTTTGCTCAAACACAAACACACTTTATTTCAACACGAGTTCATGATCAGCACAAGCTTTGCGATTTACACAAGCTCTAGCAGCAAGATTACAACCACAACAGCAATACACACATCTACACACAGGAGCAAACTTCAATGCATCTGGCTCCACCAACGCCGCCATTGGAGTTGCTTGAAGAAGCAAACGACGAAGAGCTCCATCCAGCACCACTTCTCCGAGCCATGTTCTTGTTGCAAGCGAGGTGCTCAAGAGAAGGCGCCGACAGGGAGGCCACGACGCTTCTGCGGAGAGGAACGGGGAGGGAATGGGCGCGACTGCAGAGCTTCTAGGGAGGCGACGGTCGGAGCTGGCACTCGAGGGAAGGCGTCGGTTGGAGCTACAGGGTGCTCGAGGGAAGGCACCCGCGGCGGCAGCGCCCTGCTAGGATTTGGTCGCTTGTGTGCGAGGGAGAGGAGGGCGGCGGCAGTGGGCGGGAGCGGGGAGAGGAGGGGCGGCGGCTGTGGGCAAGAGCGGGAGAGAGGAGGGTGGGGGCTGCGGGGGCGCGCTGGCAAGGAAGAGCAGCGGCGGCGTCGCTCCATGCTAGGGTTCATGTGGCAGAGAAGAACGGGATGAGTACGACATGAGGAGAGTGAGCTGTGGTTGATTTTAGTCCGTGGGCTAGGGGCAAAATCGTCCCCAATTTTCATATAAAAAGGAGCAGAAATGAGTAGAGTGGCATTTGTAGACGTATGCAACAATTGGAGTGGCATTTTTCAAAAGTTGCAAATTGGAGTGACATTTTTCGATTTCTCATGAATTGGAGTGGCATATATCTAATTAACCCAAAATGTAAATTATACTAAACTTTTATACTTGTATGACTCTTATGATTAACATGTTATATTATTACAATTTTTTGTTTGTTCTCATAGTTTGACCATATAATTGGCAATTTTACTAAATATTAGTTGATGTGTTTTTTATTTGTAGTGAATTCATTGAAAGAAACTAAACTATATTTTGTGACAAAATTCAGTTATAGAACTATGTTTTGTTCAATGCATAATCTCTATAATTTAACGTATTTATGGTAAAAACTATATGGAGTACGATCTAAGAAAATGTTTGGATGGTAGTTTCTAGTGTATAACTAAGTAAGCATCTGTATAGAAACTTGTAAAGTATAAACAGAACCAACAATAGTACGCTTTTGTGGTTAGAATTATCTAGCAAGTCAAAATTTGGAAAGCATGTATAATTTGTATTTGGTACTGAAACAACATTGCTTATAATCTTCTATATCTAAATAGGAATGACCCACTACAAGGAATTCTCTCAACATGCAAGGTGTCCACCTCATCAATCATCTCTAGCAAATCCTAGCCCCCCATGTAAGCAAATATGCCACATAATGAAAAAAAGTTTGTCCCACTAACACTCATCACAGCTAGCGCAGGTCCCATCCGGCTGTCCGTGTACCTTTAATTCGAACCGTTTCTCTTCCTGGTGAGTTTCTAAACTCTAATTTTTTTAGATAAAGGGATTTTATTACTTAAAAGTTTTAAGTATTACACCCGGCCTCTGCATAGCTAAGATGCACACAGCCACCAGTTCACCAGTTCATAATGAGAAATTGTAGATCCGCCTAAGAAGATGGTAGGTCTATCCGGAGACTATGTTGCCATCCATGCCGGGAGAATAACTCCCTGGCCGCAGCCTCCAGCCTCGACGCCACCTCCAAAAATAAATCTCGGTGCTCCACACGCTACAGGGCCGACCATACTCGTAGCGTAGCTGTACACCGATAGATAACCTGCATAATAAAAGCATTTTTATCGTCAAAAACTTTGTCATTTCTACATAGCAACAACGACCAAATAACGACAATCGCGCCCATCCTACTGAATAGTTTAAACCTAGGATCCACTCCATTTAACCAGTTGCCAAAAATATTTGCAACAGTACGCGGAGGATGTAAGGTAGAACCTATCTGGATGACTGACCATATAGACCTGGCTAACTCGCATTGGAAGAATAAGTGTGTAATAGTCTCGTCATGATGATAGAAGACGCACTTTTTACTTCCGTGCCAATTGCGCTTGGCAAGGTTGTCTTTTGTAAGAATTACTCCTCGACGAAGATACCACGCAAACACTTTAGTTTTTAGTGGAATCTTCATCTTCCAAATTTTGTTATTATCCCTACTATCGACTGGTGCTTCAGGAAGAATTAGTGCTCTATACATCGAATCAACCGAGAATTTACCATTCTTAGTAAGATTCCATTGAAATTTATCTGGACCTTCCGACAACTGGATTGAATCCAGTCGAACCAGCAAAGCATTCCAGGATGCTTGTCTTGTTCCAAATAAACTTCTTCTGAACGAAACATCTGGTGGGTAAGTACCCAACACCTTCGCGATCGTGTCGCTTTTGTTTCGTACAATAGAATACAGAGCCGGATATTGTTCTCTGAGGGTCGATTAGCCTAGCCATTTATCCTCCCAAAACCGAATTTCCGATCCATCCCTAATTGAGAAAGATCCTTTTAGGAAAAAGAACTTCTTTGTAGCCATGAGGCCAGCCCAGAAGTGTGAATCACAAGGTTTCCATTGAACCTGGTAAACAGCTTGATCTCCCACATACTTTCTCCTAAGGAGGGTTTGCCAAACTTCTTCTTCAGAAAGGAGTTTGAAGAGCCATTTACCTAGCAAGGCTCTATTCTTAACCTCAAGGTCATGAATTCCGAGCCCTCCTTGGTCCTTAGGGCAGCAAACCACACTCCATTTAGTCAGTCGATATTTTTTCTTCTCACAATTCCCTTGCCAAAAGAATCTAGACCGGAAATAATCCAATCGTTTTAAGACTCCTTTGGGAAATTGGAAGAATGAAATCATGTACAGTACCATGTTCGTTAGTACCAAGTTTATGAGAACCAATCTTCCCCCCAGGGATAAGAGTTTGTCTTTCCAGCTATTTAAACGTAATTGAAGTCTTTCCTCCACCTTTTTCCATTCAGCATTTGTAAGTCTCCGATAATGAATCAGAATACCCAAATAGTTGATAGGAAATTGTCCTTGCTCACAGCCAAAAAGTTCAGCATACAAGACGGCGTTTTCTCGAGCCTCGCCAAAGCAAAACAATTCACTTTTATGGAAATTTATCTTAAGACCCGAAAGTTGCTCGAAGGCTGATAAAATCAACTTTAGGTTACGAGCTTTTTCGATATCATGTTTCATAAAAAGAATTGTATCGTCAGCATATTGAAGGATCGATAAACCACCATCAACAAGATGTGAAATCACTCCTTCAATCTGACCCTCAGATTTAGCGCGTTCAATCAAGATAGCCAACATATCAGCCACTATATTAAATAGTACTGGCGATAATGGGTCACCCTGTCTGAGGCCTTTTTTCGTCTGAACTAATGAGTGCGTTCTCTTCCCCTTCTCCTACCATCCATCTTCAGAATACATGTCGCTGGCCACACCTCTTCCTCCAACCTCATCTCCACCTCTCTGGATGATGCGGTCACAACTTTCACGAACTGTGTTATTAGGGAGACGGGGCATACAATCCTTCTCGAATTGGGCCTCTTCTCGGATTGTTTGGCTGTATCATAGACCCCCTTTTGAGCCCCTTCTATCGGTCGCTGCTCATCCTTTCAGCTGCGTGGGTCTGGCAGAGGAAGGAGATGGAGAATTGGAATTATGAAAGGCGCAAGGTGTGCACTAACAGTGCTTTCAGCCAAACAGGTTATTTTGGCGATGTGATTCTGGTCTCATATTATATGATCTAATTCTAACTGGATGAGCAGCTTGGAAATTTGTAACGTCAAGCTAATGTTACAGCTTTCTAGCGAATGTGCAGTCAAATACCAAGCCGTCGATCCAGGACCTTCAGCGTTTCGTATTGCCATGGGGCTTCTGACGTTAGCTGCAATCTGTAGTACAGTCTGCTTGGGATTATTCTCTTGAAGTTCCACTTCTTGACCACGTACCTTGGTATTATTATAAAAAAGTGTGGTAAATTTTGGCTCTCAGCTTAAACTGAACATGACCAGCAGGCCAGATAATATGGATGTAAGCATCTACAGGTGCGTACAATGGAATTCCAGTACCAGAATTTCTTACAGATTTTTTACTCAAAATCCTTTCTATTTTCCATAATACATTCATGTAATGCAATGTTCATCTCCCATTGTTCATATTTTTTTCATGCCGCCAACTTATATGGCTTTAATACCATACTGTTTATTGCTGTTCAAGAGCGCTACTAAATTACCTTTGTCATACATGTTCGACATTTCCCTTTGAAGGGTACCATACTTATTTAACTATGATGTACTACGATATGTTGTTCGGTTCGGCACATCCGTTACTACTTGCAATCTGCAACCATCAACATGATACATTTGAGCTATGTAAGAACTATTCCTCCGTCCAGCTCTACATGATTTGTTTGTGTTTTTTGTTTGATCTAACTGAGAATTTAGGTGAATGGAAGCGTACTTATGTGCTGCCGTAAACTCAATGACTTTCGTGGCGTACGTTTCTATGTCGTGACAACCATTGGTCATTTTTGTTCCTGTGAACTATATACTAAGCACGGCATAGTTTAGCTTGATGGAATTTTACAAAAAAAAGTCTTACTGAGCTAGGTTGCTCATCTCAAGAAAGTAAGATTTATTCCCGTTTTTGTGACTAAAGTTTTATTTCTATGCATAGTAAGCATTTCGATTATTGTCGCCAAACATTTTGTCTACATTATCCGCATAAATCGACTCTTTTCACAACTTCCCATCCACCTTTATGATCTTTCATCCTATCGAGAAATTTGAATGTCTTACAATTTATTAGCCAAAAAAGTAATTCTATAAATCCCGCAACAACGTGCGGGGTATCATCTAGTAATCACCAACAAAAAAGTAGTGTGGATTATAACATATTTGCATATGCTAATTTTATTGTTTGATATGCTTTTACGCGATGTGCTTGCTTATCCGTTGTACTTATACATTAGTCCCGCCATTTTCCGAAAAAAAATATTGCACAGTATTAAACATGGAAATTTTACATAGATTTCTGTAAAATTTGAGTGGAAAAATAATATCATGGTCACCTAAAATTGTTGTCGCCAGCCACAGTTCTTACGTCCACACCTACGACAAAGGCGTAGGGTTTTTACCGGAGACGATCCAGCAGTCCAAACCTGCATATATACATTCTTATGTGCTTATCGTTGTTAGTCTATCCAATCGTGGTCGCAAGACTTACCGACACACAAATTCATTAGCCGGATATGAAACACCGACGCAAATTGTATTTACTATGTTCTCGTTGATTAATACCCGATCTACGACACATGCATTCTTGAAAAGAACAAGTGAACAACAACGTGAGCGATTGACACGCTCTGCACGATCCTCAATGTCCGTGCCATCCAATGAAACACAATCGCGCCAAACGGACACAAATAAAAACGAAAAAAGAGCCTCCACGTGAACGTGTCAGGTCTTTGTTTGCAACATGCAAACGACCGGACTCGATCTTTTGTGTTTACGAAACACAGGACAGACGCTCATAAATACACCCGATTTACAGCGTGTGCAACATGATTGCGACGCCCTAAATGATCAATTAGTGTCGCGTCACATATATAGGTGACACTTTAGGAGAACTGAACAACACGATTAACACAGCTCACACACACAACACACAATATATTTTGAGCGGAATGCAACGGTACTGTACGTATTACGCTACGCCGCGCGCAGTTAATTAGCTAGTTAACCGGCGTGACGACTGCAGAGGCCTGGGTGGGCTTGGGCCGCATGGGCTGGATGATGAGCCCTCCGCCGCCGGGCCTCTCCTCGACGGTGTACGGCAGGTGAGTCCCGAAGGCCTTGTCCCAGGTGACGAAGAAGAGGTCGGAGAAGTTGTACCTGACGCCGCGCGGCAGGTGGTGCACGCCGTGGTACGCGCCGCCGTTCCACAGCGACTGCAGCCGGCGCGGCAGCAGGCACAGCCCGCAGTGGTTGTCGATGCCCTTGATGTTGCAGAGCGAGAGGAACACGGCCGTGGCGCGCGGCGACGACGACATGCCGGAGGCCAGGATGGCGAGCGAGGCGCCGGCGGTGTCGGCGATGAGGGCCTCCACCGGGTGCCCGTACTTGGCGCCGAACGCGTAGGGGACCACCAGGCGGTGGTGCCACGAGTGGAGGTGCCGGTACAGGAACCGGCTCCGGTGCGCCAGCCGGTGCCACGCGTACCGGTACACGTCGTACAGCACGATCGTCACCGCGATCTGCCGCGCCGCCGTCAGGTACGACGACGACGTCGCCGCCGGCGCGGCGCCGACTCCTTTTCCTGCTATAACCTGCATGCATGCTCGATCATACAGAAAAATTAAACGTGGCGCGATCGATCAGGTGCATGTGCTGTATTAGTTACTTACCGGAGTGAGCACGGTGACGGCGACGAGCTGCATGAGGTGCTGCATGAGGACGTTGGCGAGGACGGAACGCTTGGACACCGTGTTCCTGCTGTCCTCTTCAGCCTTAGTGTTCAGCCGGTACTTGTCCATGACATGCCCATGGCCAAGCGCCGTGTGCACGCCGGAGTAGGCCCAGTACACCAAGATGGGCACGACGCCGGCCACAGCTTCGTCGGACATCTTGAACAACACCATGCCGATCTCGAGCTTTGATTCACGACGTGTACAGTGCACTCTAGCCTGTGTCTCGTGGATGTAGATAAAACTGGCTAGTGTCTATATATAGTTATCTCCTTTGGAGGTTAGGTGCTCACTGTAACGATTGTGCGTTGTAGTGGGTGGATAAATAAGCAGTTCGACCACCTTGGTTTATACTCGCTAGGTAAATCGGCAAGCAATTTAAGCATCCCTTTCGCGCCAACAAGGGAGGAGGGCCAACCACGGGCGACCCTCGAAATAGATCGATGGATTCAGCAATGCATGCAATTGGTTGGGAGAGTCGCGGCTAGCTCAGTGCTGGATCGACCTTGTGGATTGAAACAACAAGACTAGCTAGCAGATGCTCTGGCGTGCCAATGGCGCGCCGCAGCTGCGTAATTTCTGCCATTGTCAGTGGTCGTCGTTGAGGAAAGAGACACAGCATGACGTTATGATTTGGAGGTTGCGGTGGATCGACCCTACTGCATGCTATATTGTTATTGTGGACTTGTTACTGTGCTATCGCCTGCTAGGTAAAAACGACTAGGATCCCGTAGTGCAATTGCGCGTAAACATCAGCCGACGATGGATCCAAGTTGGATCCAAAATTTACCATCGCTAGTTAAGTAAAATCATGTACTACACGCTTGCGGAGATTGCGGAGGACTGTACTATTTAATATGGTTCTTACTCCCTACGTTTATAAATATAAGATGTTTTAACTTTTGGCCACATTCACATGCATCTACATGTATGTGGACATATTTTAATGTATGTGTACACTCATTTGGATTTGCATTTAATCAACATGTGAGGGAGGTAAAGCATCTTATATAAAAAAACGGAGGAAGTACGAGTCACAAGCAATTACAATTGGACAACCAGAAGTATACACGAGCCAGTACTGTGGAGTAAGTACGTAAAGAAGATGCGATATTTTCTCTTGGCCAAAGTGTTGGATCTTGTAGATCGGAATACCCGAAATTGACAAGACTGATGCTCTGGCGCGCCACGCCTCGGCTGTCGCTGCGGAAAGACACACCGGATATATTTGTGATGCTTTAGGAGCTGGCCATGCATCGATGGAAGACTGGGAGAACCTGTCCGTGGCAGGATGGTTAGGAGGGTGGTTATACCCCCAGCCCACCAGAGTTCAAACCTCAGGTTTGACGCTGGTGTTTCTCATTTAAGGCGGAATATTCTTCAGTGGGAGGCGACGTTCCCGTCGACAGCGAGGCGCTTGTGGTGACTTCGTCAATCTCAAGACTCGTCCCGTCGACTCAGTCTTTCGGAGGTGCTCATAGGGGTAGGGTGTGCGTGCGTGCGTTCATATGGGTGAGTGTGTGCACATGTATCTAAGCGTCTGCGTTGTACTGTGTTTCGCAAAAAAAAAAAAACTGAAATCCTGTTGATGACGTGGATCACATGTTCGTTCGGATACCCCAAGAGAAAGGTATGAAGCAGTGTAGCAGCAGTTTCGCTCAGTATGAAACTAAAGTTTAATCGAACCAGTAGGAGTAAGAAATTACTTCTGAAGGTTGTCAGTGGCGCGCTGACGTGAAACCTGCACACAACACAATCAAACTACTTTGTCCCAACGAAACAGTGAGGTTGTCAATCTCACCGGCTTGCTGAAAACAAAGAATTAAACGTATGGTGTGAAAATAGTGTTTAATTGCAGAGAATGGACCGGGGTCCACAGTTTACTAGTGGTGTCTCTCCATAAAAGATAACTAACATGCTGGGTGAACAAATTACAGCTGGGCAATTGAAAAAATATTGAGCGCATGACAATGCATATATATGACATGACGATTACTATGATATTCATGTGGGCATTACGACAAAATACATAGACCGTTATCCAACAGCGTCTATGACTAATAATCCACCTCCATGTTGTCATAGCGAGTTCCCCGTTGGTATTAAGTTGCAAACAACGGATAATCACATTACGTAATGTGCGCAATGTAAACAAATGCATTAGACCTAACGGCGCACCCTTAAGCTAAGCATCGGTTATTTTATCCCTAGTGGCAACAACACATCCACAATCTTAGAAGTTGCTGTCACTCTCCCAGATTACCGGAGGCATGAACCCACTATCTAGCATAAATACTAACTCTTGGAGTTACAAGCATCTACTTGGCCAAAGCATCTACTAGTAACGGAAAGCATGCAAGATCATAAATAACATATAAGATAGATTGATAATCAACTTGACATAGTATTCAATATTTATCGGATCCCTGCAAACACAACATGTAGCATTACAATAAGATGATCTTGATCATGATAGGCAGCTCATAAGATCTAAACATGATAGCATAAAGTGGAGAGACAACCATCTAGCTACTGCTATGGACCCGTAGTCCAAAGATGAACTACTCACGCATCACTCCGGAGGCAGGCATGGCGATGTAGAGCCCTCCGGTGATGATTTCCCTCTCCGGCAGGGTGCCGGGAAGAGCTTCTGAACCCTCCCGAGCTAGGGTTGACGGCGGCGGCGTCTCTGTAACTTTTCGTGGATAATGGCTCGGGTGTCTAGGGTTTTCCCGTGAAGATGAATAAATAGGCGAAAGGGCGGCAGCTGGAGCGACCCGAGGGGCTCACACCACACCACGACGCGGCCAGGGGGGACCCGCGCCGCCCTATGGTGTGGCGCCCTCCTCGGTCGCCTCCGTTTCTCTTTCGGACTTTCGTGTACGTGTTGGAAAAATAGGAGGTCCTGTCCAGGTTTCGTCCAATTCCGAGAATATTTCCATAATAGCTTTTCTGAAATACAAAAACAGCAGAAAACAGGAACTGACACTTTGGCATATTGTTAATAGGTTAGTCCCAGAAAATGCATAAAAATGCTATAAAGTGTATGTAAAACATGTAACAATTGGTATAATATCAACATAGAACATCAGAAATTATAGATACGATTTGAGACGTATCACCTGTCGTGTAGCTTATAACAAAACCGAAACAAACTATTATGTACAAAACCCAGCACGCCTTACAGGGAATACATGTGCAACTGAAAATCCATTTCCGACAATTATTATACAACAGCTTCTTAGGCACAACTAAGGACATGTGCCTTTTCTTATTCATGCATGTTATTTGGGCAAGACAAACTACTTGTTATATATACATTGTATCTTAATAATATCTCTAACAATTAATATCTGCATACTCCGAAAATATGGAGTGAATAAAATTAGAATAGAAAAGGCGTAACAAAGAAATGACATGTTGCACAATGGAGAAAATTGTCTTATCTTAGATAATAAGATATCATATCTTACCTAGGAGAAGGTTTTTAAAAATACATTTCTCTATCTTCTGTGTGGCACTAAAAGACCATTATATATGACCTAATATATCCATACCTAATTTGGGGCGCTACATAATACTCCGTACACGTTCTTTAAAATAAATACAATTTGTTGACCCAAAGCATCGTACCAATACGATACAACAAGTATGAGTTCACATCTGGCTCTACGTACACAAGATGCAAGAATCCATCAAAAACAGTAAAGCATTTTAGTGTACTACAATCTCGACCAAAATAGAGAAAACATAATATCTAGTGATTTACAAGAGAGAATGGATCTGCTATCTATAGTTGTGGAAGTCTTCCCACACGTAGGATACTTTACTTCAAGACCAGTTCAACCGAATTGAACCCCTATTCTAGAGGAAATGGCAACCCCATATCTTTCTTGAAAACAGATCAACTCATATAGATGAATTTCATAGAAACAACGACGAAGGATCGATATAAAGACAAAGCACCATCTATGTTAGACAACGAAGGAGTTCCCTCACGCGTGATCATGAGCACGTCAATGACCACAGAACGGGTTCGTAATAGGACCCACGACCGCCCGTCATTTATCCCTTCTATTTCCTTATCTTCTTCCTACTCCCACAACACACACACGACTAAACCTGCCAGTGGATAACCATAGTTCGTATCCAAATCCATACCCACGTCTTTGGGTAGGGTATGGATTGAAATATGATTACCAATTATATTTTGGGCATGTGACGGGTAATATCCAACATATCCGTACGTACCGCACATACGTAGCTAGGTGATCGATCGGCACGTACCTAGCTAGGTTATCGATAAACGCGAGCACCTCTGTACCGCTTCGCTTGTGAGGCGCTGAAGGCGACTCGCGGGGCGATCAGCTTTCCTGCCCAAGCCACCGCCGCCGCCGTCGCCGCAGGCCACCGCGAAAGAGCTGGGCCCCTCTCCTTCCGCTTGCCGCTCCGGCGGCAGGAGGGAAGGGGACCCTGTTTTTTGCATGGTAATTAGGGTTAGGAAGTTTCTGGCATGGTGCGCCGTTGGGGTGGTGGGAGCGGCGTCCGGGCAAATAAATTTGCCTCAACTCTACTCCCACACCGGCGTTGTCATTCATGGCGGCGTCTCGGAGTTGGTGGTAATGTGTGCTTGCCGATCTTTCAGATCGGTGGCTGTAGGGTTCATGGATGGTGTCGGCGAGGCGGCGGCGGCGACTCCATCAGATGGGGTTTTTCCTCCTGCTCTGTCCCCGTTGCTGCGGCGTTGTCTTCAGCGCCATGGTGGAGCAGAGAGGATTCGTCCAGGAGTACGTGCAGACGGTGGTCTGCACTTGTGACAGCTGGAAGATGGTGCACCTTGTGGTGGGTTCGTGGTTGGAGGCTCACGGTTCTGATTCCCTACTCCGACGTCGTCGTGCGTGGGTGCCAGTGCTGAAGTTCGATGGCGTGTCCGGGGTCGTGCTGCCCCGGTCTGATTCTTTCAACGGCAATGGTTTGTCCTATGGCAAACTATTTTGGAAGTCCAAAAAGCTGATGATCAGCGATGGAGCCGCGTCGAGCTCGGGTGAAGAGGTGATCTGTCTATTTTTTCTTTGGTGCCTGCTACGGTGGTGCCAAAAAAGATGGATAGGCGTTGGTTTGCACATAGGTCTGCCCTATCTTTTGAGCTGTAAGATCGGTGTATACGTACTTTGTATCTCGTATTTTATTTATCAATGAGAATCGTATTACCATGAAAAAAAATAGCTAGGTTATCGATCAACAGGTACTAGGTGCGCGTAGCTGGCTTAGCTGATCGATCCGCAGCCTGCAGGTACCAAGCGTAGCTAGCTGATGGATCCGCACTCGCATGAATCGATCGGCCACGTATGTAGCAATTTTTTTTTTTAGAAATGGGTAGCCCGGCCTCTGCATCGTGGTGATGCACTACTTGATCAGCACGCATAAAATCTTGTTCTTTCTCTCCGTGGATAACTGAACAATATCCATCACTTTTGGATATGGGTAAATAAAAGTTCTCATGGGTTTGGATTTGGGTAAATCCAAACCCTCCCCAACGGCAAGTTTACACGCGACCACCCTACTATCTTCTCTTCCGAGCCCACCCAGACCTAGCGCCATGGTCCACCACCCGGAATGTCACCTGATACACGTGACAACCATCGCAACTCATTTTTATCCGTTGCACGCCATCTACAACTGATTTTGTTATTAGGCACACACCGGTTTACAGAATGGATTTATTATATACTGGTTGGAACTGGATATTTTCCACTTGCACCATGGTCACAACTGATTGATTTTTTTTATAAGTCGCACATTGTTTGCAACATAATTTTTATATTCTTAAACTGGTTTTTCCTAGTTACAACATGGTTGTAACCGAATTTTTTGTGTGGGGGTTTTTTGGCTAAAAATGGGAATAAATACCACATATACTTAATTATTTAAGGTTCTAGAAAAAAAAGTTTTTTATAAAGAAAATAATTTGTTGAAATAACCAGACACACCGAATGCGCCGGATTGTTTTTTGTCTTAAAGACTAATAGTAGGAAAATCTCAAGCTAATAACATGTGAAGCTTAAATCGTATGACAATAAAAATTGCAAAAACGACACGGTCCTTTACTTCTTCCTGTTATAAGTCCCAATTTCTCACTTCAAGCCCACATACTGCAAAGGACAATTCCAACCGATTATGGTGGTCGCTATCAATAGCGATACATATGAAAGCAAACACAACAAACACTACAATGCTAATACATCCAGTCGACTAAGATCTAGTAAGTCCCATAAAATAGACCCGCTTGCTATGCTTAGGGCGCGAATCGGTGTCAGCTGTCCCAGCCCCTATCGAACACGCCGGATTAGCTTGGAATGAATTGGGTACTCTTCAGTGGATTGACGTGGCAGAAATTTGTGTTGTCTTGGAGAGTTGCAATTTGGAATCACAAGAGGCGTCGTATGAAATAGAGTGGACCATAGGAACATGGCTATACCAGTTGTTAGCAAATTGAGATCAAACGAAAGACAACGAGATACAAATTTAGGACGAGGCGATATACCATCTTTGAAGGTGACCTTGGACGTTCCCCTCCCCGTCACTGTAGCAGGAGGCGATTTCTTGGATCCCACCGTAGCTCTCCACCTCGCCGGCGGGTTTCGTCGGATCCCTCGGTCTCCGCCGGCCGCCTCGGCGGCGGGAGGCCGGGGGATCCCCGTTCCTTGTCCTGTAAATAGTGTAGGAGTTCTGTGGTTGCAGGTCGTCGACGCTCTGGAGGCGGAGGCGTGGCGGCCGAAGTTTGCGGGCGGTGGATCTCTTCTCCGGCGGCGGCGCTCTGCGGAGCGTCGTCTTCGATCCACCGCCATCGACGCCCTCGCATCTCCACGGAGGTGCCGTGGGCGTCTTCCCCGTGGTAAGCTCCGGAGGCGGCGGAGCTCCAAGATCCAGACTTTGAAGAAGAAGATGCGGCGCATCGGGCTGTCCGCGGCGGTGCTCGACGGTGTAGGTCTTCCGGGACCGGCGCTCGGCGACTTCCCGCTCGCCTGGGGACTGCCTCCGATCCAAGGCTTCGAGGGAGGCAGCGGCGGCGGCGCGCCACCGACGGCAACGGCGGGTCAACGACGCGGCCATAGTGCAGAGGGGCGGGTTGTAATTTTTGTGCTTTCTGGGGTCCTCTCTGTAATTCCGATGTAATGTGTCTTTTTCCTCCGCAAAAAAAAAAAAAAAAAAGATATACCATCTTTATTGCCACTATACGGTACATATATGGGGCAATTTACAAGAATCCTTGGAAGGGGAAAACGAGTTACATTTGATTGCGCTGACATCCCTTTTGGTACGCTTCGTCGCTTCCTTTATCTGCATCGTTTAGCTCGTCGTCTCGCACTGTAGCACAGCATACTTTCTTCTCACTACATGTCCGCCTTCTTCTCGCAGATGCGCTCGTGCGGCACACCGTGCACGTCGTCTTGCGCCTTCTCCCAGACGGCGAGCGGCATGAGCCCGCCCACCCAAACTCCCGGACGCTCGTATGCTTCCCGGCACAGAACGTGGGCGACCTGGTTGCCCTCGCCGTAGACGTGTTGCACCTCGCACGCCGAGAAGCGGCCGAGCAGCTCGAGGATCTCTTCCTGCATGGCCCGCGGTATGCGCGTCTGCGTCCCCTCGCCGCGCAGGAGCTGCACCAGCACCCGATCATCGCTTTCCACCACCAGCCTTTCCACGAAGCAACTCAGCGCGATCTGCAGCCCGCGGATCAGCGCCCGCGCCTCCACGATGCCAGCGGTCGAGTGCTCCGTTGGCTCGGCGAACGCTAGGAGAACGCAGCCGTTGCAGTCCCGGATGGCGCCGCTGATGCTGGCCCGGTTCGTGCCGTCGCTGTAGACAGAGCCGCTGAAGTTAAGCTTGAACCATCCGAAACGAGGACGCTGCCACCTCACAAAGATACGGCGAGGATGGAAGGGCTGCGACGCCGCTGATAGCGAGGTGGAGTTGGACGGGGGGCAGCACGGAGATGGCGGCGGCGCTGATCCCGCGCATGGTGATTGCGCAAAGTGATGAGGCGCCGAGAGGGAAGCCATCGCTCGCTCGCTTCGAAGTTGGAACAGGAACTCGATTGCAAATAGTAGCAAGCAGGCACCTTCAACTTGACACAAGGTTACACGCCTGGGTGTTGTACTTTTATACACGCGCAGGCAACGACAACACGGGACCGAGTCGAATACAAATTCTAAAGTCTAAACCCACTCGGACTCGGACACGAAGGCAAGACGGGGCACACTGGCCGTCCTGAGGGCTGAGGCGGTGGCAAGATGAGCGGCTCGTGATGGAAAATGTAAGAGATGGATGATTACAGAGGGCGAGAAGGATGTGGCGAGGATCCATGTCAGAAGACAGGACTAGAGCTCATCGTTGCTCCCAACAAAGAGCAGCCGCAAGAGGTGAGTCACAGAATGAGCGAATCGATGGTGCACAATTCCTCGGGTCCTTAAACCCTGCAGCACCATATATAACTCAATTTATTATCGGGCGACCTCATCAGAAAGATGAACCTCATTCCCTATCTTCGCATATAAGATGCCCCAAAAGGAAACACATTTCATCAGTTTTTGCCTTCTGCCAGAACCATCTTAGTCTCGTCGACGCTGTCATCGTCAGCACGGTGAGGCTCGAGGTCGCCGGAGTTACAACCGTCGATATTGCCTGTCTCCACCACCTGTTGTATGATTGGGTAGTCACGGCCCAGGCCTTGGCAAGCCGCGGGAGGATTGCCCGTGTACGCCTTGCAGACGTAAGACTCGAAGTTCTGGTAGTCCTGAAATCGCAACGAGCTCATCATAATAATTCAAGAAACAGAGCAACCACTTACTAAAAAAATGGAGAAATTATCCATCATATCTAGCTGGATCAGAAACTTGAGGAAGAGTGGCCGCGGCTCTTACATTGTAGAGCGGCTTGCCATCAACCACGACCCATGGAACGAACTTGTGTCGAGGCACAAGCTGAGCAGTCTGCATGCCATGCTTGAGCGCAAGCTGGACCGAGCAAAACAAAATGCAAACCAATGTGGTTAGAAATTTAATTACCAATAGAGAGTGTATGCGAGTGGTTCAACGCCGAGGTGATAGGTACGGACCTGGAGGCCATGACCAGTCTTGTAGCACTTGGTAACAGGCCTAGGGTCAAACCCCTGTTGTTGGAAGCAGGACTCCCATTCCATGTGCCTGCTCTTCATCGCCAGGTCCGAGATGCAGTAGATTAAACCGAAATGCATTTTCTGCAATCATATTCAAGAGTCACTATAATTAAAGCCTGAAAATTTGTAACAGAAACGTCCTAGTCTGAACTTTGAATTCTCACCTCGATCAGGTTACGGCTTACCAATTAAGATGACGATGTTATGTTAACTACTCTCTATAAAACAAGTCTGATAGTAAAACAAGTTCACTTTCGATTATTGTATCACAGTCGTAACACTCTGTTTGAGTGGTGAAGCTCGACCTAAGCAGAGTTTGCGATAAGGAGTGAATTAATTACCACATCTGGCCACGCTTCGATGGCGCAAGCTTCCACGGTGTTCAGAAGGCATTCCTCGTAGCCATGCTGCAACAAGCCAAAATCCCAACAGTATTAGCGTCAGTGTCGTGGACTGACAAACAGCAAGTAATTCACCCAAGTTCTACTCTGACGGTCGTAACTGACAAGGTGAGAAAAGAGATGGGAGAACGGTCGGATCAGGCTCGAGGAGGGACACCTGACAGGACATGGCGCCGAACGTGCCGACCTTGGCGTTGCCGTAGGGGACGAGGGTGACATCGGCGCCGTCGAAGAGACCGTCCTTGAAGGCTCCGGCGAGCTGGTTCACCAAGAAGCGCACCGAGTAGGGGCACAGCGACTCATAGTAGACCTCCACGCTCACCTTTTGCCCATTGCCCGCCGCGACGTCGCCGGCGGTCACCGCGGATGTGGCGGCAAGCAGCTGAAGGAGCGCGGCGAGGAGGAGAAAATGGTGGAGACGGGCGGCCATGGTGTTTGCTCTTCCGGTCGATCGGAGGATGCGGTGGCGCAGGTCGCTTGGCACTGGTTGGTTTATAATCGTGATTAGCATGAGGCGTCAGGGTCACGATCGAGTGCTGGAAAGAGGTGTGCATAGTTCACAGCGGTCTCACGATGTACTTACTGTCTAACTGAAAGTGCATACGTCCATCAAAAAAAGGTACTACTACTACATCCGCAGCAGATAGACAAGCCGACGTGTTTCCAGGGATTTTTTTTTTGACGGAAAACAGCGAGCACTGCTCCTTTTTATTTTATATTAAGAGGAAACCGGAACAAATGCCGGTGAATTATTACAGAAGTTACAGAGTAAAACAAAGAAACAGAACATGACACTAAGCAAACAACCCCGAAGGAGAGCCTTCGACGCCCATCGTCTCCCGACTAGCGTTGGACGCTAGCGCACAAGGATCATCACCGCCGTAGACGAAGAGCTTCAGTCAGCCGAGATTAGCCACGATGGTGTTGGAGCAGCCGAAGAGCAACACATTGCCGAGTCCACACCCGGACGAAGGGCCATGCACCGCCGAGGCTTTACACAACAACCAACAGCATAATCGAAGGGCATCACGACGCCGAGTCTGACACCCGGGAGGCATGCCGGCACTAGCCCGGCCATTAGTTGTCTTCAGAGGAGAGCTTCCGGCCCTTCCTTAGGAGCTCAAGCGTCGTGACCACGCCGAGAGCACCAAGAACACCACCGCCACCTCTCCACTAGCCCTCCAGCTGAGTCCAACTCCAAGAGCGATGCCCCCAGGAGGGACATGACGACAAGCCGCCAACATCGTCTGATCGGAAACCCGAATCGAAGGTTTCCCCCGGAGCAAGGACATGGTGGACGCGAGCGTAGTACCACGACAACGCCTTCATGAAGGAGACAACACCCGCGGGCGCCGTCGATGTCGGCTCCGGCCAAAGCAAGAGCAAGCATTCGCTCGGCACCATGCTCGCACTCCACCGGTCGCTGGTCCACCCGAGCTTCCCTCTTTCACCAGACCGCGCCGCCACCATCTTCAAAGGAGCACCGCAGCCACCACCGTGACCAGCCTAGCGGCGTTGGCCCTCAAGGTAGAGGGACGCCAACCAACCTCCACCACCGCACCCGCACCACCTCCACAACACGCCAGCCCTAGCAGCTATGCGCTCCCACCGCGCCGCCGACGACCGAAGCCCATCCGGCAATGGATCTGGGCGGGAAACCAGATCCACGGCCTGTCGCCTCCACCCATCTCCAAGGACAGGAGCTCCACTCGCGTGAAGGACGAAGGGGAGGCAGAAGCCGCCGCAAACCGGGGGCGCCACCCCAACCGCCGCGCGCAGGTGAGCACCCCTGCCACTGCCCCAGCCGCGTAGAGGGCCTCCGCCATGAACCACCACGCCCCGGCGCCTTTGGCGTCGTGGCCCGCCGCCACCGCGGTCCTCGCCGGCGGCAGCGGCGACAGGGAGGCGCCGGGGTCGAGCTTGTGCGGCGCGCTAGGGTGCGCCCCGGTGTCGCCCTGGGGGACGACACGGAGGCGGGGGGGGGGGGGAGGGGGGGGGGGGCGAGGGGAGGGGTGGTGAGCTGGGCGGCGCGGGGGAGGGAAACCCTTTTCCAGGGAAATGTGGATGAGCAAAAGTGGATAACGACAGAGCGCGAATTCGCCGTCGAATGTGAAAATGTGGCAAGTACTATTCTGTGTCATGGGCAACGAGACTGAGTGTGAGATTTGAGGGTACTGGCGTGTGCTATGAGCTATGATCTGGTGTAAATGTAAACATATAAATTTTCATGTACCAATCATAACAGAACATATACTGCATCTTTCTTATTAATAGGGTGAAGCCAGCCTAAATGATCCTCCATTTCACGATAAATATTTTTGCGTCATAATTAACACAAACCCAAGCCACACAAAAATCGAATGTAAAAAATACCAGATTATATATTATAATCAGAGAGACATACTTGTCACCTACATATATTGCACCCTCTCTCATACACATGTATGTGCGGGTGGCGACGACAATAGTTGAAAGGCTCTCCTCAGCAACGAAGATCATCAAGACCGAGTTGCACAACAAGATTATACGTGGTAGTTTCTTGATGGCATGATGATGTGGTACATAAAACGAGGGATATTCAAAAGTTTTGTTCGATGAATTACAGAAAATCTTCAAAAAAATGGTAGAGCTTTTCCATTACCAAGCACTTCTATATGTCATTAAAGGTTCATTATAAGTATGTTTTGAGATTCTAATTATATTCAAATATGTTTTTTATTTTTATCGTACTAAATGATTATGCTAGAATCATTGTATTATGTCACAAATTTAGTTTGGCATGTTTTGCATTTAGAGCATGTGCATTTCCTCACAGCATCATTTTAAAACCGTGCATGTGTTTGACTTGCATTTAAATCATATATAAGATTAAATTCTAAATCCTATTTCATTTTTTCCAAATACCCAGTAAAAGCATATATGAGCTTTTGACTTGCATTTAAATCATAAGATTAAATTCTAAATCCTATTTTAAGTTTTTCCAAATACCATGTATAAAGCATATATGAGCTTAGGGTAAATTCCTAATTTGTCAAAAAAAATGAACCTTATTTTTGAATTAATCTTGCAGAAGTGTAATTAACCCTTTTAATTAATTCAAATTGCTTGTTAATTTCTTGTTGCACATAAAATAATTTACGTGCATCATATACTTTTGAATTAGCCAGATAACTAATAATCTAATTTTTTAAATTGACATGCATGCATGACTGTTGCATGTTGTTTGGTTTTGGTTGTTTTTGTATGCCTTGTTTAATTGTGTAGATTCCGACGAGGTTGGTAATTGCGACTGTGACGATTGTGTGCACAACAACTATCAAGGCACGTGATGCACATTTTTATGTCCTACTATTTTCCTATGCATTAGCTTTTTTTTGTAGTTGAGTGTGTAGGAATATTGCTATGCTAGATTCTCCGTTGAAACCCAAACGGAGTAACCCTATAAACTCTAGATGATATCCTTATTAGCCGACATCGTTTTGATAGGTTGCTTATGCTTATTTTGACGTGGTTTGGAATCATTGCATGTTACTAAAATTGTTAACTGGTATTTTTCTATGGTTAATAAAACAATCCAACATTAATGAATCACCTGGATGGATTAGTAATTGCTTGGTTGGTCACTTGGTTGTGGAATGCCACCCCGGTTAATGAGAAAATTACTAGTTTCATGTTTGGTAGCTTACTTGTGTCACCGTGTGTTAACATAAAATGGGCAGTTAACTAAACTAAGTACGTTTTGGCTTGCATACCCACCGTGACCAACATATGTAACATAGTGTAGGTTGGTACGGGTCCGGGTCGGGAAGTGACAGGTAATTCCCAACGGTTTCGTCTTGGTTTTCTCCCTTCATTATGGTACTTGGGTTTAACTAGGTCATGCGGGTAAAGGACACCACACTCTCGAGAGTTTAATCTAAGATCTTAGCCGTGTCCTCGGTTTATGGACATCATGAGCAATTGGACTTGAGTCTATGGAATATTTCTCACTCGTCTAGTTTTCCTAATTACTAGAATTTGATTGGATAACCAATTGGGTAGGAGCACCTCTTATTAAACAGCGTGTCCAAATGTTATTGATAAAAATCTATTTCTCTTAAAATTTGATAGGACAAAACTATTTCTTTACGCAAATCTCGCCATAGTCTCCACCTAGCCAAATTGCATGTAGTAGCTAGGTGCCATTTACCATAGAATCACTTGCCAATACAATTCAATTGTGTTCAGCCATTGTTTGGGTTGTATCTCACCAATGCAGGTTATTCTGATTCTGAGTAACCGACGTAGGTTTCGAGACTCCACTCAACCTTTGCAAGCCTGTGGAGCAAACTAGAAGATTGGATATATTTTATTGCTTTATGTTATTTGATACTTGAATATTTAAGCTAGTTTTCGCTATGCAAAGTTTTAATAAATTTATTACTCTGGATTTTCGCTAGATATGAACTACATTTGCTTCTTTTGATATTTGTCTAGTTGTGTGTGCTGGTGATACAGTCTAGGGGCCAGTACTACACGCAGCGATACAACCCACAGCGGGTCATGTCACTACTGATGGTATCAGAGCATATGTTGACTGTAGGATTGAAATCTAAGTTAGAATAGGAAGTCATAGGATTTAATATTTTATTTTACTTTCCGTCTTTAAATTCGTTATTCTTCTCATACTCTTATCAATTCTAATTCTCATACTTACCTCCTTTATATAGACCTTTATATAGATGGACGAGTACAAGATCATGTACGTGGAGGAGAGTTCCGACTTGTTCGCGAAGGAGCTGGCCATGTTGTCGAAGGAGATAGGCTTGATGTTGCCTATGTTTGAAGGAAGGCTTGTGCCGTGCAACATCCCGGAAGTGAAGCGCTGGGAGATCAGGACACGCTTGATCAGAGAGGCCAAGGATGGCTCAACTGACGTCAAACACCTCACAGGACAGTACCCCAATTAGGAGAGAGGACTTCACATGGCAATGAAGAGTGTTCTAGCTCAAATATGTCATACCCATCGTGACATGCTGGATGAAGACTCTATTTTAAATGTCGTCGGGAGACGTGATGAGGATGGAGATGCACAAGAAGATGAAGGAGCCGAGGCCGACCTTACCATCGCTAAGCATTTCGAGAAGCTAGAAGCACATGTCGTTGATATGGAGGACATGCTGACTAGAGAGATAAACAAGCGTGATGAAGCTAGAGCCATAGTGGATTAGTGTATCATCAGGACATTGGAGAGTGACTTGATCTCGTCATTCTAATCATACACTATAGTTCTAGCTTCGTCACGCTTGTTCATCTCTCTAGTCAGCATGTCCTCCATGTAAACGACATGTGATTCCAGATTCTCCAAATGCCTAGCGATGGTAAGGTCGGCCTCAACTCCTTCATTTTATTTTGCATCTCCATCCTCATCACGCCTCTCGATGACATTGAAGATAGAGTCTTCATGCAGCATGTCACGATTGGTATGATATATTGGAGCTAGAACACTCTTTATTGCCATCTGAAGTCCTCCCGGCCTCCTAGTTGGGTAATGTCTCGTGAGGTGTTTTGTGTCAGTTGAGCCATCTCAACCTCTCCGATCAAGCGTGTACTAATCTCCTAGCGCTTGACTACTGGGATGTTGCACGGCTTGACCCTTCCTTCACACATAGGAAACATCAAGCTTATCTTCTTAGACAACATGGCCAACTCCTTCGTGAACAACAAGTCGGAACTCTCATTCACATACGCGATCTTGTACTCGTCCACGTTAAGTATGACAATTAAAATTTACAAGAGTATGAGAAGAAATGCAACGAATGACAGACGGAAAGTAAAATAGTATTAAAATCCTATGACTTTGCATGGCGCAAGCTAGCTTAAATATTAAGGTATCAAATAATATAAAACAATAAAAGATCTTCAATTTTCTATTTTGCGCCACAGGCTTGAAAAGGTTGACTGTAGTCTCGAAACCTATGTTGGTTACTCGGAATCGGAATAACCGCATTGCTGAGATACAACCCAAACATTGGTTCAACACAATTGAATTGTATTGTCAAGTGATGCTATGATAACTGCCACCTGGCTACTACATGCAATTTGGTTAGGTGGAGATTATGACAACATTTGCATAAAGCAATAGTTTTGTCCTATCAAATTTTAAGAGAAATAGATTTTTCTTAACAACATTTGGACATGCTGTTTAATAACAGATGCTCCTACCCAATTGGTTATCCCATCAAATTTTAGTAATTATGAAAACGAGATAAGTGAGAAATATCCCATTGCATGTCTAGTTGCTCATGACGTCCATAACCGGGGACACAACTAAGATCTTAGATTAAACTCTCGAGAGTGGTGTTAACGGAGAACCTAGCATAGCAATATCCCTACACATGCAACTACAAAAGTAAGCTAATGTTTAAGAAAATAGTAGGACATAAAATGTGCACCAGTTGCCTTGGTAGTTGTTGTTCGCACAATCTTCATAGTCGCAATTACCAATCTCGTCGGAATCTACACGATTAAATAAGGGATACATAAACAACCAAACACAAACAACATGCAACAGTCATGCATGCATGTCAATTAGATTATTAGCTCTACAGTTAATTCAAATAGTATATGATGCATGTAAAATATTTTATATGCAACAATAAATTAACGAGCAATTTGAATTAATTTAAAAGGGTTAATTACGCTTCTACAAGATTAATTCCAAAATAAGGTTGAAAAAACTTAGATCTAAACTTTTATAGACAGAAAACTCAATTTAAAACCGTATAAAAAAGATTCAGTTTAAAAATTATTAGAGATTTTAAAATATGAATTAAATACTACGAACTTTGGTTTTTAAATAAAGCATTGAACGATTCAGTTAACTGCGGGTTTTATTTTAGATCTGGATAGATCTGATTTGTAGGTTTCCAACGATATAAAGGTTGCAATTTCTTGATCTACGGTTTTTTTTTTTGAAATTATTTCTGGATCTACGGTTGATTTACTACGAAGTTTACAAAATCTAACACTTTCTGGAATATTAATCCGATATAAAAAAGAAAAGCTGACTGGGTGCTGACCGTAGGCTGAATATGTGCTGACGCAGCCACGCGGCGCAACGGTACTGGCACCGGTACTGGCACGTACCGATTCAGATGGTGGACCTAATGTTTATCGCCAGATCGTGATCCGACGGCAGAAAACGAATCTGGGGGACCGGCGGAAATCGTCACCGGAGACGATGAAGATGACGACGACGGCGACTCGGGCGATGACGGCGGCGACGTTAGGCTGCTCCCCGGAATCACCGATGGTGGATAACAAAGGCGGAAGTCTCGGCGAGCTCGACGGTTTCCTCGGTCCTTCTCCTCGTCGCTCCTATCGACGACGGCGGAAGCTCTGGGGCGGCGGCAATGGTGGTGGCGGCGGTATTTTCCAAGCTCGAAGTCGAGCTCGGTTTGAAGCTAGGGTTTCGAAAAAAATTGTGGGAACGGAAAGGTGCGCGGTAGGGGTATCTATTGGCCGAGTTTCGTGGCGGATGGGATAAGAAATTGGACGAGAATCGGAAGATTTTCCGGATATCTTCGACTTCGTAAGGAACTCGTACGAGCGCAGGCCTCTGCTCCTCCTAGAAGACGACATGACAGGTAGGGTCCACTCGTCAGTGAGAGGAAGAAAGAAAAAGGGAAATAGAGAGGCGGAGAATTAGGCCGAATCTCGGCCTGCTGGCGGCTGCGCGCGGGCTAGCTGGGCTGGATTTCGGCCGGCTGATTTGTTTAAAACTTTTTCCATTGCTCTTTTTGCTGTTTTCTTTATAACTTTTGATTTTGAACTCGGAATTGTCTTAATTTACTATTAGTACTAGTTGTAGAGTAAGAAAAATTACGAATCTACCCTAATCTCATTTATGCTTTATATAGGGTATTTGAAAAAACTTGAAATATGATTTACAATTTAATCTTATGATTTAAATACAAGTCAAACACATGCACAGTTTGAAAATGATGCTATGATGAAATGCATATGCTCTAAATGCAAAACATGCCAAACTAAATTTGGTATGTTACACATTAGGAGCGTGCTAGCATCTGAGTAAACTATTGCATATCGGTCGTTTTCCCCACCGTCCGGTCGATCATCTGAGCACGATCTCGTTCGTCCGTGTTGCACAACAGAACTCCCACACCCCCCTTACCGAAAAAGTAAACTATTGCAGGATTGACACACTATTTTCTATGTTTTTTTAAGCAAGTGTGATAAACCCTTGTGACACAACTCTATCAACTAAAATAGCCATGACATCAGCAACAAGGTCAAAGAGAAGACGTGAGAGTGGATCATCTTGTCTAAACCCTTGAGATGTGCAAAAATATGGACCAATTTCACCGTTTACTCTAATGGCAACTCTCCATCCTTTCACTACTCTCATGATCCAGTCATTCCATGTACGAGGAAATCCTTTCATCTCAAGCATTTGTAAAAACCAAAGACCATTTAACGTGCTATGTTGTTCTGGCGTAACTAATCAAGGGCTCACCATGTGCAATGTTGTGCTGCCGTAAAACAAAAAACCTGATGCACGGTGGCAAAGCATGGTGTGCACACCCAAATAGGCTATTGATTCCAGGTCTGTAGTCCAATAAACTCACTTTATAATCGGTTGGTCCACATCTCCATATAATTAACTTGAACAGAAAGATGAAACTGTCCTATGTTCACGTATAGCGCTATATGAGCCCCAACAGGAAACGTATTTTATCAATTTCCATCAGCCCGAACCATCTTAATCTTGCCGTCGACGCTGTCATCGAGCTCGAAATCGACGGAGTTGTAGCTGACGCCGTTGCCCGCCTTCACCACCTGTTGCACTATCGGATACCGGCGGCTCAGCTCCTGGCAAGCCTTGGGAGGATGACCCTTGTACGCCTTGCAGACATAGGCTTCAAAGTTCTCATAGTCCTGAAACGAACAAGCTCATCGTAATTCAGGAACCAGCGTATGCATAACATGGTGAAATTCAGACATGGAGTTGAGCTTACATCGTAGAGTGGCTGGCCATCAACCACGACCCACGGAACGTACTTGTGCGGAGGCACAAGTGCATCAGTCTGCTTCCCATACTCGAGCGAAAGCTAGATGGATCAAACAAAACGCGAACGCTGTGGTTAGCAATCCAGCAATAAAATGAGTGTGAGTGATATACAAACTAGCGTCCTTAGGAACGGACCTTCTTGCCATGCTCACTCTTGTAGCACTCCATGACAGGCTTGGGTTCAAGCCCCTGTTTCTGGAAGCAGGACTCCCACTCCTTGTACTTGTTCTTCACCACCAGGTCCTCCACGCAGTTGATGAAGCCGAAATGCACATTCTGCAACCAACAAGAGCTTGCTATCATATCAAAGAGCCCCCCTGTAACACATTTCTCCAGACTTGGAACAGGAATGTTGAAATTTGAAGTGAGAACTCGCACGACAGGATACAAAGGAGATGTTATTAACTATTCTGTCCTGCTACAAGTTCTCATTGTGATTATTCTACGATACTAGTAGAAAGTAGTATTCACTGAGAACCTCCTACAGTTGCAACAGTATGTTGGTAGTGAAGGTGTGAGTACAGAATACGACGAGGTGTGAAATAATTACCAAATCTGGCCAGGCGTCGATGGCGCAAGCCTCCACGTTGTTCAGAAGGCATTCGTAGGCGCCATGCTGCAACAATCCAACATGCCAACAGAATTAGCGTCAGAATGCACCACCAAACGGTATATTCATACCACAGAAAATGACAGCATCAGCAATAAAATCAAGGTCCCAACTCCCAACTTAACAGAGAAACGTCTACTGTATCCAAAGGAAGAATGAGAGGAAAAAAGAACAGAGGAACGGATCGGGCGCACAGCAAGGCGAGGCGGTGGCACAGCACCTGACAGGAGATGGCACCGTTCACGCCGACCTTGGCGTTGCCGTAGGGGACGAGAGCGACGTCCACGGCGTCGAGTAAGCCGTCCTTGTATATTTTGGCGAGGTGGTTCACCACGAAGTCCGCTGAGTCAGGGCAGAGCGACTCGTAGTAGAGCGCCACGCGCACCTTCCCGTTTCTTCCCGCCGCGGCACCGTCGCCGGCCACGCGCGCAGAGGAGTTGCCGTGCAGCAGGAGGAGCACTGCGAGGAAGAGGAAATAGTGGAGGCGGGCGGCCATGGTGTTCGCTCTTCGGCCGATCAATGGGCAGTGGAGAGCTCGGAAGCTTGGGTAGAGTGAAGGAGCATGACAGTGTGGCTGGGGTTTATATTGGCGATCAGCGTGGAGCTAGTGGCCTGGCCACGTGTGCAGTTGGGTGCTTTAAAGGCCGAACTAGAATTACGACCCCATGTCTAGCTCAATCCAACTGCCCGAATTCAAGGACTCTTAAACTTGATCTTGGATGCATATATCTAAACTGTTGAGCCTCCCAAAACAATTTCACGGGAATGCTGGGAGGATGATGGGCTGGGTGGTCTTGATTTCTGGATTCAGTTGCAAAACTAAGAGACTATATTGCACAACCAAATGAACCCTGATTCTCGTGGAAGATTTTGCCACTCTAGAAAGGAATTGGCGATGCATTTCCTGCATAACTCAGTGCCGGTGGATTGGTAGTGGCATTTCTAAAAGCTGGCAGATACCAAACCTTGAAGGAAGTTGCTTGCAACGAATTAGTAACCCTTCCATAAGCTGGAAACTACAAGAGAATTCTACGGTAGTGGAGCGAGCCTCGTCTGCCCAGAAACCCACAGCCATTACTCGACTCGTAAAGAAAATAGCAGTTCATGATTATAGGTGGCGGTTGCAAACCATTCTCTTCCTCTTTCAGACACACGAACCGTGTTCTCTGCGCCGGCTCGCCTAGTGGATTACTTCTCTTCTAGCTGGAGTACTGGGTTAGTATCGCATTAGTCCATTTAGTCGGAGAGAACTCGTCTTAATACGTTTCATACAGTCATACATCTAGGCTCTAGTGTAAGTCAGACAGGGCAGCCAAGTGCGCTCGTTGGTGATACAAATTCAGTTGTACTTTCGTGCAAGGCAGAAACAGTGGCGAAGATCCCGCGTTATACGGAGCCAACGTCGCATCAATTATTTTCGGCCGTGCGTGCGATGTGTATTTTTAGTACTCCTACGAGTATGGATTTCCATTTCTCTTTTTTGCCCGAAGGCATGACGTCTACTGATTACAAACCTTGGCCGACAAAATGCCACGCCACTGCCACGGTGCCACCGCCACCGCCACCGCTACCGTTCAAGTATCTCTCCACTAATGAACCGCTAATCAAGAAGCTGGCTTTGGACTTGCATCTGGCGTCGATCAATTACTACGAAGTCAAAAGAATTGGTATGGTGATTCAGTACTCCTACTACTCCGGAATTGGTAAGAGTGAGCTGAATGATTTCACGGGGAAAAGGGGAACGGAATCACAGAGAGGGAGCACCTGGCAAGTGATGGTGTTGTTGGCGCCGCGGACGTGGGCGTTGCCGTAAGGGACGAGCAGGAGGTCCACGGCGTCGATGAGGCCGTCGTCGAAGATCCCGGCGAGGTGGTTGACGATGAAGCGGGAGCAGTAGGGGCAGAGCGACTCGTAGTAGAGCGCGAGGGGCACCTTGGCCGGCCCCGCGGCCGCGGCCACGGCTGGCGGCGGCACGAGCACGAGAGCGGCCGATAGGAGCAGGAAGAAGAAGAGCCGGAGGACGCGAGCCATGGCTGGCGTGCAGACGCGGGGGATCGCGTCGCTAGAGAGTTCCGGTATCCGGACTGAACGTCAGGGTCAACGGGAGAGCGCCGAGCTTCTGAGTACGTGCGGGGAGGAACTTCGCGGTGGTTCTTCCGCCATGTGGCGCTGGTCGATGCACGTACGTCTCGGGACTACACGGTCCGGTGATGTTTGGAGACGTGTCACCTTCCGTCATAATGACGATCGGTTGTTTACATTATCTGCTATTACTACCTTGGTTTTGAAATATAAATTGTTTAACATTTTTTTCTCGTTCGGATATACTCCGTATCTACTCCCTCCGGTTTTTAATATAAGATGTTTCAGGAGTTGCACATGTTGTCTAGATATATACTCCCTCCGTTCACAAAAGGATGTCTCAACCAAACTCAAATTTGGATGTATCTAAACATGATTTAGTGTGTAGATACATCCAAATTTGGAGTTGGTTGAGACATCTTTTTGTGAACGGAGGGAGTACTAAATTAAATGGACACACATACTAAAACATGTCTACATACATTTGTACACATGTGAATGTGGACAAATGTTAAAACATTTTATATTAAAAAACGGAGAGAGTAGAATCGTTTTAGTGTGTTGATTCATGTTGATGTTGAGGGAGTGGTGTTTTGACTCTCGGGTGCATATGCACCCTTTATTTAAAATACATTTCGTACATATTTTGAAATGTCAAAAAATTAAAAAAACATGTTCGCACATAGATCTTAACATGTTATGTGTTCATTAAGTCGTTTCATGAAAAACCGACATTTTTTGTGGCTTGTATAAAAAAGACAAAATTTGGTGCTAAAATAAGACTTTTCACGGCACTTTTTCTTTTCTTTTTTACACAAGATACAAAATATCTCGGTTTTTGGTGAAATGACTTTGTGAACACATAGAATCTGAAGATGTATCCGTAAAATTTTATTTCAGAATTTTCTGACATTTTCAAATATGTTTTTCAAATACCGGGTGCATATGCACCCGGGTGCCAAAGTGAAGTTGATTCACTCATTTTAGTCTGTAGTTCATATTGAAATATCTAGAACATCTTATAATTGGTAATTGGGTTAATTAGATATATACTAGCAAAATGCCATTACAAAGACCCAAGTTAGAAATATGTCACTACAACTCTCCATACGCATATGCCATTTTCTTCAGATAAAGAATAAATGTTTTAAAAATACTTGTATGGCAATGTGTATTTCAGTATTGACCATACTACCATGCACTGGCGGAGCCTCATGGAGGCGAAACTGGGCTGCAGCCCCCCCTTTCCAAAGTACAAAAAATATTTACTAGGTAGGCTTCCACTCTAACTCAGCCCATTAGCAGATAAAGCCCAACTTTTCTTCTGCTTCCCTAGTTCGACACAGAAGTACAGAACCAAACAGACGAACAGAGGACAAGCAGAACCGTCACGCCTCGGCCGCCCTCCATCTCCATGTCGATTTCGCCCAAACGCTAGGTCTTCGCCAGTTGATCCTCCTCCTAGCCCCTCGATCCTCTTGCTTGGCGTCACGATGCCATCCCCGGCGCACGAACTGCTGCTGCTCCACCCGGCCTAGTGCTCCACTCCTGCACGCACGTTACCTGCCAGCAATGACCGGCAGTACCAGGTCAAGTATATGTGCTTCTACTGATTTTTTTTTTCATTGAGAATTGGGATGCACTGGTGATCGAGAATTGAGATGACCGTCACTACACTGGATTGCTCAATCGATGCGATTTTTTCTGACTTAGGTTGCAATGGGGAAACAACAGAACATGTAGTATTTAAAAAAAAAGAAAAGGAGATGAACAAGTTGTTGAACATACATCCGTGGCTATTGTGGAATATGTAAATCAAAGTAAAGATGGAAATTCTAGCCAAGAACAAGAAGAGAAACAAGCAAATGCACCCATCATATTCCGTGGAGCTGAATTCTTGGAGTGAGATATAATTTGTGATTTCAAAGCTTAAAAAATTCTAGCTAAGAAGAAGAACGTGAAATTGCTTCAAAAATTCCATATGAATATATAATATATGATTTCAAAACTAAGAAAAAGCGAAGAGCATTTCTCTAGCTACTTATTGGTCATACATAGTTGCCTTTTGGTCATTATAAATGCGTTCGTTTATTTTGGAGCATCAAAAGTTACTTGTCCACAATGCTCTCTTATACCCGTTCTATGACTTCCCCTATTTTTTAGGCTTATTTGCTGTTTTCTATGGAATTTGCCCCCTCTTATGTTTTGTTCACGCTCCGCCACTGCTACCATGTGCTCCAATTTAGAATTTTGTAATGGCATTTTTCTAACTCACGAAAATTTTAGTGGCATAGCCGCTTATAATTTGGAACAGAGGGAGTAAAAGAGAAGGCAAGGTGTCCTGTTCACATACTTGCAATCTGGTCCCAATTTGGATCTGGATGTTCTTCCCAGATTTGGTATTAGTCCTCGAATGTTCCTGGTTTTACACGGCAGAGGCGTAGGCACATATTTTTTGAACCGGAACATGTACTCCGTTACTAGATATTATAGTACCTTTTTTTTTACCCTTTTCTATTCCGTATGTATGTAGACGTATTTTAGTGGGTAATTCACTCATTTTGCTCAGTATTTAATTTTATTGGAATGTCTATAACATCTTATATTTTGAAACAGAGGGAGTATTTTTTAGCTACAGATTACTATTGTTCGCCAATAAATCGACAAAGGCTTCTCATTAAAGTTTAGGATGCCTTGGTCAAGGAACTGAACAGGTCAAAGCTTGGAAGATCATGATGGATGCCTTGGAGTTGGACCCAAAGCTTCACATATTGTTCGAAGGCAAAAGTGAACTCCTCGGTCAAGGCAATTTTGGCAATCCAATTTTGTTCATGAAGCGCGCTCTTAACATTCCATTTTTTTCTCTTAGATATCGCAAAAATGAAGGGAGCAAATATCATTTGGTTTGTAACAATTGTCAACTCAATACAGGTCATTCTCCTGTCAAAAAACGTTTCGCGCCTGAACTGAACAGGTCCAGAACCGAGCGGATGTCACGGGAGTACAAGTGCATACGCAAGTGCTGCCACCTACAGATAACCGCAGGCAAAAACAGGAGCCACAACACACAAAATCCCAAGAACAGAAGGAACAACACAAAACTGGCAAAAGCCTCCCCGATAAGATCAGGTTTCATCAGTCACTACAGCTACAGCAAGCTCGGTACTTCAGTCACAAACACACCACAGTGAAGCAAACCAAGCTAACAGGTCAAAGCAGGGGGGGCATAACAAATGAATCTTTTATCTGTCCGCAAAATCTTAATCGAATTCGAATTAACAGGAACTAGCACATGCTCTTCGCAGTCAACAAACGCACCTCGCAAGCATGCGTGAATAATCGAGCTTGTTTCGGTCTGGCACATCGGTTATAGTTCACGGTCAAACTCTACAGTCTACGGCAAACCTCTCGGAAGCGGTTCCAGCTTCCAGCTACATCTGCCTATAACCTATATTTGGTGAACTGGTACTAATATACAAGTCTAACAGGGAGAGGAGACAAAGCTGCCCTCAGGCAGAGATCACGCATCAGTTGGGGGCACGGTGGTGGTGCGAGTCTTCAGATAAGCAAACAACTTCGTGATTGCCACAACTCATTTCCTCTTGGGCTCCTCAGCGGGGACTTCAGCAAAACAAACAGGACATATCTGCAGAGTAAGTGTATACTCCTGTGAGCTACAGAAACAGGGAATAAAAATGGGAAGCAGATACAGATTATTCTGTTTTCACATCGCTGACCTTGTTGATGGTAAGCCATTTTGTCACGCAGCTAGCATGGTATACATGCTTGCAGGGGAGTGCCATCTGCAGATCCCCCCTCCTGTACTCCATTTGGCAAATTACACACCTGTTACCCATAGTGACGTTTCAAAGGTTATCAGTACTTAAGAATCAATACAAAGTTGCTGTGCCTGCATCGTCTTCAGGAAAGCAAAAACACTGAACTCAAGATGCAGCATCGTGTCGATGCACGCGGAACTACTATGGTTTGGTTCAGTGTGAACAGTAGGACAAAGTGGTACACAAGAAGTGATGGGGCAAGAGATTACAACAATATCTAACCTTTCACGGAGTGTTTTCTTCCTCGAAAAGAAACCACACTTGTACTTTGTGACTGGGAGTGATGCAATGCTTTCTTGGGAGAGACCACGACTTTGGGTTCCAACTGCCTCACCCAAATCCAACAATTCCTGTCAACAAATGTCGTACACATTAGTGAGCCAAATTCCAGAAGTAATCAAGACAAAGGAAACTAGCAATGAAACGAACTATAAACTATCCTTTGAATGACTAATGGATATACAGCTTAACCATTGAAGAGTATTGTTAGCTGAATAGTTACAGTGCATGAGACGAAGAAAAGCAGTATGGATGTATCTACCTATGAGTTATCAAGCAATTATTTTCAGATAAGCAGACCAAAAAATACATCTATGTGATAATTCAAGTAACAAAAGTTTTCTTCATCTGATGTCACAACATCCTTAATGTCCAGTATTTTGATCGTCAAAGCACCCAAATACGAACTATACATTGACCAAACAATTGTGCATGGTGTAACCGATGCAGGATTCTACCTATCTAGGCTCAACTGAAAGATATAAATCAGACACAAAAGGTGACAGATATATCCAGTGTAAGTTATACATGAAACAGGGAGCATGAGAAAATGGACACAAGCCATGCAAGAGAAGTCATTAACCTCATATGTCATGTTGTCAGGATCGATGTTGTCCTGCCAAACAGCCTGGAAATACAACAATCATAATTTCAGTGAATCCATGAGAAATAAAGCTTCCATGTGACATATGGAAAGAAAAGAACAAATGTTATAACATAATTGTGTCGTGATATAGCTAGGTATCAAATTATTTGCATATAGTCAACTACAGCACAACTGCAGAAAAAAGACTAGTTGGTAAAAAACAAGCATGGTAGAAAAAATAATTTACCTGTGGACTGCTTGAATTTTGGTGCACTGGTGGTTGGATGCCTGCAAGCGAAAACAAAATCAGAGTGCGCAAGTAAGGATGCATCGTTGAAGCAACTGTTTGGCTACAGGTAAAGGTTCAAATCTTATAATAATCCGTTACTGTTTATGTGGTAACCAAATGCATAAGATTCATTAAGACATCCCATGTGTAGATCAAGTGCCTCAATTTATGCATGGTTCGTATTTCAAAATAGCCATTACTCAGATAACTATTTAACAACAAAAAAGAGCTAGAAATAGTATCAGCATCAAGTCTTTCAAGTTTGCAATAATCTGTATATGCATAATGCAATAACAACACGAGTATAACAACACACAGGTATTCTAAGAAGCCCACTTCTATACTTCTGTTTGCTTTGCTCTTATAAGCATCTTATCAACCATTGTCCATTTGGTCAATGCTAGCAACGAATCCAATCATACAGTGCTGATCACTAATAGTCTGAAACAAACTACTCATGTTATACGACTAATAGTAAGCCAAGGGTGTACACTTACTAGTCCTCTTAGAAAGGAAAGGATAATGGAAGTATTATTCACTGTATTATGCAATTTAGATACTCCCTCGGATCCGTTTTAACTGTCGCAGGAAATGAGCGTACGAGTACAAAGATAGTTGTACTGGTGACAATTATTTAGGATCGGAGGGAGTATAAAACTACCTTGGTTTCAAAGTCTGGAACTCATTAACATATGCCTTAACCAGAAACAGATTAAAAAACTGCCTAAAATAGTGACAAATGGAACCTGCATGTAACCCTGTCCAGCAATACACTAATTGCAGGAACTTCGTATTGCTGACTTGAAAAATGTTACAGTTGATCCTTAGTGCCTTAACCAGATTTATGCTTATATAGCTGATATCGAACAATGATCATTTCAACTCCCAAACCCCGGAGTAATGATTATTTCAACTTTGAAAAACTATATGTCCAAACTACTGAACTTACGTTCCTCGGTAGTAGTAGAAATTGCACTTCCATTTGCATGAGGAGCTTCACCACCCTGCAGGACTATGTTGGGAGAGCCGGTATTGTTTGTAGGCATGGGGTTATCCCAAATTCTGCGTCCAACATCTACTCTATGCATGTAATCATTCATGTCATACACATGTCCATAACTGTAGTAATTTCCTGCACCAGAATATCCGTACTTGTACGAGTTTGTTTGCATCATTGTCCAGTATGGATTAGCCTGCACATTAGCAACAAATAAGTGTGGAATGGAACAGAAAATGATAATGATTGATGAAACAGTGATTAAGACTAAGGTCGTTAATGAGACTATTATAATACTTCGAATAATGTGAAAGCCAGTTTTCAGAATCACGATATTCTCCCATTGTTGATTGACTCTATCGCTTTCTTTCTTTTCTTAAAAAGAAGCTGCCACTAGACTTGTAAGAAGAAAATCTAGATTCGTAAGGTACACAAAATATCAAAAATTGAAATTCGGAAGTATCATTTATTTATTTATAATAAAGTAGCTGAAGATATTAAAGAGTGGCCTCTACCAAAGCCCAAGCCACACAGTATTACATGGCAGATATATGCATGTCGGTATCAAAGCAGTAAACAATCTAACATTACAGTGAAGGGTTTGAGGAAATGGAATAAGGTAGCTTTTGCACTAGATTGAGAAGAAATAGAAGTATATAATGTTTGGTACCTGATCCTGGAAGGCATCTGCAAGAGCAAAATCAGCATGAGCGTATGTGAGACCTTCAAAAAAATCCATGAAGCTCTCGGTTATGGTGTATGGAAATCCAGTGTTTATGTAGTGGAGTTCCATCTGTCGACTCCCGCTCATCCCTTCCGATGGATCATGAACCTACAATAAATCAAGCCACAAATCATTCGTTACAGAAACGAATCAAACAATAAGGATATATGTACATCATATGGACTGGGGAATGTGAGCATTGTTCTTTTGACTGAACCAACTCCAGGAGGAGTTAAACAACACTACAGATCTTACCCATCGAAGTTAAATGCAATAGATCAGTCACTGTCACAAGATTGCTTTCGACAGTGGAACTTACAAAGCTGAAATGTGCATTGATACCACAATGACCAATTTAGCATTGTACTGCAAAATTTGATAATACCAGAAGCGGTCCTTTTGTCACCGCTGGTACAAGGCACATTTCTCAAACCGCAAAACTTCAAGCACGATGCAGGAGTCAATGCACGATCCAGCCAGAAACAATGCCGAGAATCGAGGCCTCTACTCGAAAGTAAAAAAAAAAAACTCAGGCGAGGCAAAATCGCGGCATCGAACTTCCAGAGAGGAGCGGATCTAGATGGTGCAACGGGTGCGCGCTGGCACGCCCAGAAATTGTGGAGGTCAGTGGGATCTGGCACATCGTTGGATGAACACAAGCTCATACCTCAACCCAACGCCGAAGAGTGCGGACGGGGTGACAGCGGGGGACGCGATGCCGCGATGAGGAAGAGCAGGAACGGCAATGGCGTTGTGAGTGGCGGAGGGGGTGGAGGGAAGGGGTTGTGGTATGGGGGAATGGGGGAGGGGGAGGTTGAGGCGTGAGCTGCGGCAGGGCAGGAGGTGGTACTGGTACAGTGTAGGAGAAAGGGAGCAGAGCCTTGGGTCGGGTGAGGAAGAGGAAAGGCAGGCACGGGACAGTGGAGATTTTATTTTTATCGAGCCAGGAACTACAGCGGCTGATGCGGGGTGGTTTTATAAAGTTCATATGTTATATTTTCATGAACCTACAACTGAAAATATAACATATGAACTTTTTAAGGCATTTTTTAATATAAACCTCATATTAAGTTGGTCAAATTGACGATCCAACAATATGCACAACACTTATAATCCGAACCAGAGGAAGCCGCAAAATTTTGGAACTATCAATGGTAACATTTTGGTACATTTTTTCCAATAGCATAAACCAGTCTGATTGTTGACCGATTATTACGTCTGTCATAGTGGGTAAGTAAAATGATATCGAATATCGATGATTGTCGTCTCATTCATCGGCATGAAAGAATTGGATTTTCTTCATATTAGGCTCTAATCTCACCAGTAGTTTACTGCAATTTCTCTATGAGCCACACGCACATGCTAAAATGACGTTCAGAGTTGCCATCTCGTAGGATGGTGTGAAAAAATCTGACCGTCTTTCATATTAGGCTCTAAACACGGCAATATTTTTATGACATCTTTCTACAAGCGTAAACCACACACTTGATGGCGAGAGTTGATGGATTTCTACATCTGGAACCACTTACATAGGGGGTAAAATGATGTCGACAATTGTCATCTCATCGTTTGACGTGGAAGAATTTGATCATCTTTAATATTGGGCTCTAAGTTATGCAAAGTTTTGTTACATTGTTCCACGAGTGTAAAACACACGTTCGGTCGTGGATTAATGCATGTGGGACCACTTATATAGTGGGTTATATGATATTAATAGTTGCCATTTCATCTATTAGTACGGAAAATTGGATCATCTTTCGTTTTAGGCTCTAAACTCAGCAATATTTACCATCTTTCCACGAGCATAAATCACACGCTCACTGGTTGTTTGTTTTTAGTAGCTCTTAGTAAGTTTTAATACGCAACTCTTTTATAGAACTAAGAGAAAGTATAGAAAACTGACAGGGACACACACAAGTCGATAGTGATACAAAATGCGATTAAGTGAAATGATTGCAATGTCCGATTGTAGTCGGTAATGACTTCACAAATTCTCAAAGTTGTGTGACTAGATGTTCTACTTCCTCGGTCCTTAATTATAAAATGTTTTGGTAGGCTAAATACAGGTCTACACGGCACGGTGTAATGTGTCAGTCCATGGGTAATTCCTCTTAATTTGCCAGTTGCAGCTTGAGCTCCTGTAGAACGGGATGGATGGAAGAATGGGAATACCAATAGTATCGTACTTTGCATTCTTAATTAGCAAATCATGCATGGAATTCACCTCTCTTATCTCTACCCCACGACACAATATAAAGATGGTGCCGTACCCACTTTATTTGGTAAAAGTACAGCGGACGCAGTTTCCAAAGGGTACTTGGGAGATTCTGCCCGATTTCCAAAGAAGAAAATAGAAGATGTCGACCGAAGCGGCCGTGCAAATTTGAGACAAACAGTCTTTGCCAAGTTAGCGAAAGATGCCAAGACCCTCTCTCTCGAAATGGAACCAAATCCTGCTGTCAATTGGAATAATATAAAAGGGAAATGGGGAACATTGTTTGTTCCCACACACCCGGCTTCTGTTGTATCACTGCCGATGGGTCCCGACGGTCCCGGGCCCGCACGCCGGTGTAACGAAGGGCGGGTCGACAGGTGGCGGCAGGACGCTTGGGGTGTACGCAAGGCGGCACACCGGGGCGGGGCCCGCGTCCTGGCAGCAGGCGTGACGCTTGGAATTTTCTCTTTTCACTACGGCACGCCCACCGAGGGGCGTACACGCGACCGCGCTAGCATGACAGGTGGGGCCCAAGCGGATGGGATGGGTTAGGTTGGTGGGCCCGTGGTCCGCTGCTTTTGTCTCCCGGCTGTGCTCTTTTGCTCCTTGTTTCGTGCTGAAAAGAAAAGGCGTGGCGTGGGATGGGAGAGGAGAGAGCGGCGGAGCAGGGTACGAGGACTGCGCTCTGCGTGGACGTGGTCTATGGATGGCAGGGCTCGGCTGTGGGTGGTGAAGACAAATTTGGGTCCATGGGAGGAGTCCATGGCGTGAGTGAGTAAGTGAGAGAGAGAGAGGGCGCGTCGGCGTGGACGATTTGATGCAGCTCTGCTGCTGCTGCTGCCGCCTTGTGGAAGGTACTTGGCCGTCCGGCCGGGGAAAGAAAGATAAGGCGTTGGCCAGTTGGGTCGGACCCGGAGCTGGCCTGCATGCATGGGAAAAGCCTCTCTCAACAGTGCTATCCCCACGAAGAGCTCCTCTCTTATCCTCTTCTACAGTAACTAGGAGAGGCGATCGGAGGGCGACTGAGTTTTCCGCCGGTGATTCCGCCGCCCTCCTCTCCTTCGTCGGCCTCGGTGCCGTTGGAGAGGGGAGGGGGATGAATCGCCGGCCGGACCCGTGTACAGCTAGTCTAGGGCTGCTAGTCTGTTAGATCTTTGTGGTGGAGTGCGGCTGATGCCGACGCCGCCGTTGCGAATAATCTGCTCCGGATCTCCGTCTCGTCGCTGCCGTGCAGCGACGGCAAGGAGATGCGGTGCTAGGATGTCTTGGCGAGGTCGTCGGCGCGGCGGGGACCTTGCTTTGGACTTTTGTTCCTCCTTCTCGCCCGCGTCTCGGCGCCGTCGTCTCCAACGTCGTCGGGAAGAAGGGGGAAGTTGTGCAGGAGCTTCGGACGTTGGTCTGCTGCGGCTGGCGGTGGGCTGGAGGATGTCGTGGTCCGTGCTAGGGGTGTGGTCCGTGGATGGCGGATCTGGTACTGCTCCTCGCTGCCAGCGACGGGAGGGGCTGGATCTGGAGGTTGAAGGTGAGCTCGGGGCAGGTCCCCGACCCGCGTGCCCAGCGATATGTGGGCACCTTGGGTGCTTCTTCTCGTGGTTCACAAAGCCAGATGGCGATGGAGCTTCTTCAACCTCGGGTGTGGCGGTCTTCGTCTCTTGCTCTCGCGGTGCTCCGGCGTCGGAGACGAGCAGCGGTTTCGGTCGTGTGGTGCAGAGTTCCCCAAGGGCTTCTTTGTAATTTTGTTCTTCTTCAGGGGTCTGTCTGCAATTTGTACGGGTCTACGTGTCCTTCTGGACCGTATCTGTTCTCTGTGTATGTATTTTGTGCTCCGTATGGTCTCGACCTAAATATATACGTATACTATTAAAAAAAAAATCTGCTATCCCGCATGCCTATCGCATCAAAGCCTTGACCCGAGAGCCAAGCAACGCCGAGCCCCGAACATGAACTGTCCTAGCGTCTTTGGCCAAGCAACGCACAACACTTACAGGAGATGCGCGCCTTCTGAATTACTTAGAGCATCTCCACCGGCGCGCCCAATACAGCGTCCGGCAAAGTTGTCGGACAGACGTTGTTGGGCGCGCCGGCAGCCGTTGCCGCCTATTGGGAGCGCCGCGCCCTACCGGTCGCTCCCAGTAGGTTTTTCACAAAAAAAAAATTGAAACTTGAATATGGACAAACCGGGATATTTCATTGAATTTGAAGGACATTTAACAAATTAAACAATATTTGACAAACGAAATTTAACAAAATTAAACGGAATTTAACTAAATTTAAACTAAACCCTATACCCTAAATCTAGCGGCGGTGCCGGCGGACACTCGAGAAGGAAGCTAGTCCCGGCGACGGTGAAACCAGCTACACGGCGGCGTCGAAGAAGGCAACCCTCCCGGCGGTGACATGTCTTGCATGCCTCGATGATCTCCGGCCGCTGAGGAGGAAGTTTCATCTGCGTCGCCGTCGCTGAGGCTTTCGGTTTCACCCTCGGCGGCTCCGGCGTTGAGGAACATCTCTGTGCCATCGTCGTCGCCGAGCGTGGTGGGGTTTGATCTAGCGGCGGCGGAGGGAGGCCTCAATGACCGCCTGCATTCCGTCCCACTCCGGCTCACCCCAGTCGCCGTCGCTGCTGTCCTCCTCCTCTGCCGGTGCCGCGGCAGGCCCTGGTGCCGGCAAGGGGAGGTCGGGTATCTCGGTGTCGGACGACACGCGGTCGCGCTCTTCATCGGAGTGGAACCACTCCGGCGGCGGCTCGTCCATGCCTCTGGGAGGAAGAAGGACCGCGGCGCGCCTCGTGCTCCGCATCGATCACGGCGTCCTAGTACGGCGTCGAGATCGAGTAGAACGGGTCCACGCGCTGCTCAAACGGCAGGTCCCTCCACTGTCGCTGGATGTACTCGAGGCGGGGCCTACCGCTCAGCGCCGGCGCCACCGGCACCTTGACGACGTTGAGCACCCACCCCGGTGGGAGCTCAAAGCCGTCTGGCACCGGTATGTTGTGCCGACGGTAGACCTCCACCTCCTCCTCCGACAGCGTCGTCGCCGGACGCACGGCGCGGGATGAGCTGGCCGCGCCTGGTGGTGGTGCTCGGGACGAGCTGCACTGCTCGGGTCGGCGGTGCGGCTTGAAGAGGTCCGCCTCGCGCTGCGCTGCGAGGCGGCGCGTCTGGTTCCACTCCTCCTCCTCGCGACTCATCTCGCGGGCGAACGACTGGTTCATCATCTGCTCCTCTTGGAGAAGACGTTGCTGCTAGAGGTGCTCGTGGCGGCGCTCGGGTGTCATGGCCACGGCGGTGGCGGCGTTGGCTCGCTCGCGCCGACCACGACGTTCCGCGGCCATCTGTTGGCGGCGGAGAACCTCCTCGGCGCTCTGCTCCGGTCGCGGCTTGCGGCTGCCTGGCATGGTGGCTAGGGTTTCTATGGGAGAGAGAGGCCAGTTGTGTGGAGAGAAGAGGCGCGCCTGGCGCCGTTTTAAAGTCGGCGGGGAGCGGAGGAGGCCTTTCGCCGCATTAACACCGCCACCGGTACGTTTGTCACGCGCATTGACGCCGACGACGCATGCGCGCCACCGCCTGACCTTCCAGTGCTGCACTCGACGCGTCGCGTCGTCTGCGCCCTCCAGGGGAACCGCTGCGTCATTAAAATGGGTGTATCTGCCACAATAAATCCGCCCCCTACCGTTCGGTCGCTGACGCGTCGTCCCCACCCGTCAGGTTCGGAGGAGTCGCGAGTTGCCGCGGTTGCCGGCACACCCGCTTGCGTACCTAGAACCTGGGCGCGAAGCGGGGTTGCCGGACGCTGTATTGGGACGTGCTGGCAACATTTTCTCTATTGGACGCGCCGCTGGGGCACGGTTTCGTGCCGGCGCGCCCAAAACGTCTATTAGGAGCGGAGTTGGGCGCGCCGGTAGAGATGCTCTTATATTATTATACTCTCTCCGTTTTGTATACTCTCTCCGTTTTGTAGACAAGTTGTTTAGTCTGATTTTGATTTAATATTTTGACCAATTAAATACAAATTCTATGTCATTGAAAGTGTATCTTTGAAAACTTATTTAAAATGGTAATCCAGTGACATACTTCTCGCGAGGACTTGCCTGTGGCAAGATGGTTAGGAGAGTGGTTGTACACCCATCCCACGAGAGTTCAAACTCCAGGTTTGACATTGGTGTTTCTCATTTAGGCGGAATATTATTCAGTGGGAGGCGACGTTCCCGTCGACAGCGAGTCGTCTGTGGTGGCTTTATCAATCTCAAGACTCGACCCGCCGGCTCAGTATTTTCGAAAGTGCTCATAGTGGTAGGGGTGCTTGTGTGCGTTCATAGTGAGTGTGTACGCGTGTATGTGAGCGTCTATGTTTGTACTGTGTTTCGCAAAAGAAATGACATACTTCTTGCGGCATGTAACTCACATTGCGGCATGTAACTCACATTTCATTGATCAATTAAATGATCGAAATTAGACTCCAATATGAAATTGGCTTACAGACACAATCATGGCTACCAAGGAAAATTACTTACACCCCCTGATCCATAATAATTATCGCTGAAATCGGATGTATCTAGCTATCTGCTACACACGTCCGATTCAAAAAAAAATGGATCGGACGGAGTAGAAAATTACATAGGTAAAAAAAAAGTTCACACTATATACAAAAAAAACTGTTCACACTAGTTAACAAAGATGTTCATGCGCATTACGTTACGAAATGGTTCATGCTATTAAAAAAAGTTCACACTTCCTACTTCCTATGAAAACCGAGCACAAATATATAAACTACCTTAAAAAAGGTTCACGGGTTTGAAAGTATTTTTCATCTACTTTAAAAAAATCACGAGTCTAAATTTTCTTTTCACTTGCATTAAAAAATGTTCACGTGTTTGGGAAAAAATCAGGTATATTTTTACAAAATCATGGATCAACAAAAATGTTCACGGTTTTGAAGACCAAATTTTCAATTAGTTTTGAAAAAAAATCGTGGTCTAAAAACATTTCACGTACATTAAAAAACATTCACGGGTTCAAAAATAAAATTTCAAGTATTTTTGAAAACTGTCGGTGGGTCCGAAAAATGTTCACGAATTCAAAAAACATATTCACATGTTAGAAAAATAATAATCACATACCAAAAAATAGTCACATATTAAAAAATGTTCATGGATAAAAATACAAATAAATTTTACGAGTTTGTTTCACGAATAAAATATTTCTTTATATTATCAAAGAAGAAAATAGAAAACAAATAAAAAAGTAGCCATGTATTACCTTCTAAAATCAGAAAAGTAAAATAGAAAGTTAAAAATAAAAAGTAAGACAATAGAAACAGGAAAACAATGAAAGAGAAAAAAGAGCAAAGGAAAAAAAAGACAAAATAAACTACCACTCACATTAATCGTTATATAGTGGCTTCCCTCTAACATATATGTGGGGATCGAAATTTTCACCCTTTCCACGACCCTTTTGGAGGCCCTAAGAGCATCTCCAACAGCAGCGCTAGGCGCCGGCGCACTAAATTTTTTTTTGCGGCGTCAGAATTGCGATTTTGCGCGCGCAGCGCCTGTTTTGCTTTAGCAGAAGCGCTATAGTTAGCGCGGCGCGGCTGTACATTTTTAGCTCCAGCAGAGGCGCTAAAAAATTCCACCGCGCGCGCCCAGCGCAAACAACATTCACATCAAACATGCAAACAAACCGAATCAAACAGACACGAAATAAATCAACAATAAATAGTTTAATTATTTATTACAACACAAATAAATAGTTGTTCCGGAACAATAGAACAAATAGTTCATTACACAACACAACAAATGAAACAAACACACAAATTCAACTCAATGTTGCCCATTCCATGTCCACCACTCCTCGATAAGATCCTTTTGAAGCTCATCATGTGTGTCATTACGTCGAATGGCATGGTAGGATGCAACAAAGTGTGCCACCCTCTCAGCCCTCCTCCGCGGTTGCACGGGAACACCCATTAACTCATAATGAGTATAGTCCAAATCTTACCCGCCTCATTCTCGATGATCATGTTATGCATGATCACACATGTGTTCATGATGTACCAAAGCATTTCTTGATCCCAAAATCTAGCCGGTCCTCTAACAATAGCAAATTGGGCTTGCAAAATCCCAAATGCTCTCTCCACATCTTTCCTAGCCGTCGCTTGAGCATTGTGAAAGTCAAGCATTTTCTTACCTAGTGGTTTCTGAACCGGTTTCACAAATGTTTGCCACCTTGGGTAGATGCCGTCCGCAAGATAGTAGCCATAGTTGTATGTATGGCCATTTGCTACAAACTCCACCGGACAAGTTTTGCCTTTTACAATCTTATTCATGAGTGGTCACCGATGAAGAACATTAATATCATTGACAGCTCCGGTCATTCCGAAAAAAGCATGCCAAATCCAAGACTCGGGGTATATGGGATGCTCGATAAAATAGTGCCTCATCAATCTTTCATGAGCACCCATCCTTTTCCTCCACAATTTTAGGCGACCCATCACTGAACCACCGTGCTTTGGTCGTTTCCTAGCACGGATAGCAAGGATCATAGCCATTTCTTCCTCCTCTTGCATATCAAATTCTTCATCAAATTCTTCATCGGAGGACAAACATGAATCGTCACTACACGAACTCATCTACAAACATGAATTTGTACTAGTTATTTTACCTACAAACTAATTATTTTACCTATGTGAACTCATCTACAAACTAAAAAAATAGAGAACAAACATACCTTGCAAGTATTTTGTCAAACACCTTGCACGCGCGGAGGTTCGACGACCGCCAAGCGCTGTTCGTCGGAGGAACATCGCGCTGGCTGGCGGCGAGGAAGGAGCTGGAGCAAGGAGTGGCGACTGCGCGCAGCTCGCCGGAGGAACTGCGCGCTGCGGAGTAGAGGCGGAAACGGAGGTGGCGTCGGTGGCGCTGCGGGGCAAAATCGACGCGGCGGCGACCTGCCCAGCGGTACACACGGCGACGCGCAGGGGACGAGCGGCGGAAGCGCCGACGGCTGGTCTATTCGCGCGCCATGGTCGCCGGCGAAGATGGGGAAAAGATGCGGACGGAGGCGCGCGCGGGTGGAGGATTCATCAGATCTGGCGGTTGGTCACAGTTCGCGCGAATTTCTTTCCGACCGCGCGCGCTGGAGCGGCCGCCCCATATTCAGCGCAACGAGTACCACTTGGGCCAGCGCGCTGACCCCTTTTTACCGCGCGCGGAGTTTTTAGCGCGGCTGCTGGAGACACCGTTTCGGGTGCGCGCGCGCGATATCGGCGGTTTTTTGGGCACGCGGCGTCTTTAGCGCTGCTGTTGGAGATGCTCTAAGTACCGGCGGAGGAGGACCAAGATGTTGTCTTGTACGACTCATGACTGTCGACGGCGGCGCCACCATCTATGTGTCGTTCGGGTTGGATGAGGTTGTCGACACCTACACCTTTGACACGACATCTGAGGAGTGGAGGCATTATGGCAAGTGACTACTATCGTTCTCCAGCGGGCAAAGCTAGGCCTCTGGTTCGGCCTCTTCGGCGACCCATTGACGGCAACAATATTATACATATAACAACTTGTTGGGACTCCAAATTTTGTAGGCAATCTTATATACTCCCTCCATTCCAAAATACAAGGCGCCCTTTAATTTCGCTGGTCAACGACGTCCAATTTTGACCATGATTTGTACTTATAATATGATCATAAAATTATTATAAAAATATATGGAATGAAAGAATTGTGCAAGACGAATTCAACGGTACCATTTATACATTCTAGATCCACATAATTTATTATATATTAACGGTCAAAGTTGAACACAGAATACCAGCACAAAAATAGCGCGCCTTATATTTTGGCACGGAGGGAGTAGGACGTTTTGTAGGCAATCTTATATAGGACGTTGCAAGACCGATGGGACGAAGTGAATAGTGGCGGATTATTCACCTGAGGTATTAGCACCCAAAAAAATATTGATAATTTCGGCACTTTCTTCACCGCCTTATAATGCGAAAAATTATATATGTAACCTGGTTACCACAAATATCCCAATGACCTCGTTCATAATACTGGTGTCCTCGGAAGTAAAGAGGTTGGGATAGAACATATCAGTAAGCTCCTCTATCTCTCTCGCATTTTCCGTGACCGTTCATGATGTTCATCCTTCCTTGTCAAACTTATGATTTTATTTTTTTCGCCTGCTTATATGGTCTATCTCATCTAGTTCTTGGGTTGGGCTTGGGCTCCCGTCTTGCTCGTTCTTGGGTTGCTTCAGCTGGTCTTGGGCCCTTTGTGGTCTTGTCTCCTTGAGCTACCAGCATCTCCGGGTCCTTCAGGTGCCCCAGGGTCGCCGACAGAGTCATCAGACGGACGTGAGCAGTCGACTACTGTACTACTGCACAAACCTTCTCTGTCGCAGTTTCACTCCCAAGAGTTGTATCCCAGCAAACGCTTCTATGATCAGGAACCCCATCAAATCCAAACCGTTTATTGGACGCAAAGGCATGAAATCAGCGCACGCGTAATCAGCTCATCTGTCATCACTCAACGGAGAGTACCCACAACAAGTTCATAGGAGAACGAAATGAAACTAGAAAAATGACCAAATGAAATGCCTTAAATGCAATCCCAGTACTGCAACCTCTAGTTAATTAATCAACAGCCCCACCCCATCCCCGACGTCGAAGAAGAACCGCCGCCGTAGTAGTATGCCGGGTCGGCGAGCAGGTCGGCGATGAGCTGGTCCACGCCCATCTCCTTGTCGCTGTCCAGCATCGCGTCGATGAACGCCGAGCCCGTGCTGTCCTCCCCGCCTCCTCTGACATCAGCGGCGGTACTGTCAATGTCGCCGTACACGCATGCTCCGCCGCCAGCCAACTTGGTCTCCTGATACTGACTAAGAACGACCTGTGGCGTCGCATCGAGAGCTGCGGCATCATCGGCGAGGAAGTCGCTCCACTTGAGCTGGTGGTCCGGCTTCGTCGTGGAACGCCGGCGCCTCCACTGGGTGGGAGGAGGAGGAGGCACCTGCGACAGTAGGCGGGGGGTGGACGAGGGTGCCCATGCTCTGCATGAGGTCGGCGATGGGGCGGTGGGTGATTGGGTCGATGCCCCGCTGCTTCAGCTTCTTACTTAGTTTGGTGTTCCAATAGTTCTTGACGTCGTTGTCCGTCCTCCCTGGCAACTGGTTCGCGATCAGAGACCACCTGCATGCGCGCAGCACGTACACTGCTATGTCAATGTTTTTTAGATCAAAGGCGTTGCCGCCCCGTTCATTTCATATCGACCATGTAAATGCTTATTTTCTTACAAGACAAACACAGTTCAGTCGGCAATTCAGATCTTCACTCAATTTTACTAAATTATGGCAGGAAAACATATTCAGAAGATCCGTGAACATGAGACTGGTCACTGGATTTTTTTTTTGTGAGACTAAATTCTTTTCTTTACGACTGATAGACTACAAAGACAGTAACATGTGAATTCTGCTATCTACTCCATCCGTTCCAATTTAATTGACTTGCATTTGTCTAAATACGGATGTATTTATACTTTTTAGTGTCTAGATACACCATGTTTTGACAAATGTGAGTCAAGTAATTTAGAACGGAGGGAGTACATGACTAACATGAGCAATCGTGTCGTGTGATACTCTGACGTAACAATCTAAACTGTACTAGTATGAGATATGAAGGTCTTAGGTTATGGTTCGCAAGGTTACTACTGGCATGATGACAAGAACAGTAGTTCTAATTGAAAAACTGTACCCCTATTTCAGATCTGATTATCTGAACTTTAGCTCTACTAGACTACGGTAACATCGAGGGGTCCAAGGCAAGGAAAATACTAATGACAGGATGCACGGTGATGGTGGGAGCAATTGGAGAAGCACCTGCTTCCGAGCATGGCGTGGAGGGTGACGATGAGGTCCTCCTCCTCCTGCGTGAAGTTCTCGTGCTTCAGGTTGGGCCTCAGGTAGTTTGTGTACCTCAGCCTGCAGCTCTTCCCGCACCGTTTCAACCCTGCATCCATGAACATCAGCCAAAAACCATGCAACTCAACAGCATTTCGATGACAAAGTCCGGCCGGCCGGATTCCAGTGTAAAAACTAGAGGACGACCTGCCCTGTGCGGAACGGAGGTCCAATTGCCGGTGCCATGGTTGGAGGTGTATGCCAACAGCTTGGCATCCTCCTCCGGCGTCCACGGCCCCTTCTTCACGTTCGCCTTGTCGCAGCACGGCGGCCGCCCCATCCTTCTTCAATCGAGCTCGACAACGGAGAACCTGCACCAACCTCCGGTGCCCCCTGATGAGATCATTGCAGGGTGGTACCAGCATACATATAGTGGGGCTCCGGTGAGATGGGCACGGTAACAACATGTCGATGTGGTGGAGGGGCACGCGACGGAAGCATGAGCTCTCCCCTCCTCATTTAACTAGCGATGGCATGGGTTAGTGACGATCCCAAGGAAACGGTTCTTTTATGTGTTGGATTAGAGAAGAGACCCGAGATTAATTTTTAATCCTAGTTTACCCCGAGCCTGCAACTGCTTCCTTCCGGCAAATCAACAGCCTAATCAGGACGTGAGGGTTAGATGCGGGTTGGTGGGTTAATCTAGTCTTATGTAAGGGGAGCGGGTTGATGCATATGGCGTTTCATTCAAATATTTTCACGAGTTGGACATGATGGTTTTCACGACATCAGCGCCGCGGAATCGGTTTTAACCTGGGAGCTGGCGAGGGGATCATATCCCAGGCGCCTCTGCTCATCGTTTCTGTACTATCGTCTTGACAGTTGTGTTAACGCCGCGGATGTGAACCTGACAGTTGTATTGTTGGGAGAAGGAAACGCTGCATCTTATATTTGGTTTGTAAGACTTTACTGAATTTAGCACAATATGCCTGACTTGAACTGGCTTGGCATATTATAATTTCACAAGTGCAGAGAGGAAGATTATTTTGCACGGCAAACAAGAACAGACTATGTATCCTGAAAGGCTTGGTGTACCTGAGTGTTTGTACTACATGAGGCATGACTCGTGTAAATTTCAGATGAAGTGCAAATACCACCATCCAGCAGATCGGCTTTCTAGGAAACAGGTGTGTAATAGTCATAAAGTTCAGAAGCTTAATTACGTTGTGTTAGGCTGTCTATAGATGACATATGTGATTGTGTCTTACGAATGCAGTATGAATTCACTTGCCGCTATACCCATCCATATATACCATTTGGGTAAAGCAGTAACATGATGTTTACCGTGTGAATGCTACCAACTGCAAGGTACCTTGTGATTAATTCCAATTTAAATTCAAAGAAATATCCTTTTTTCGATGGAAAAGAGCCACAGCTCTCAATTTTCATTTGCTGAATGAAAACTGATAATACAGAAGTTCTGGTTTCTCCAAACGTCACCAAGTTCGAAACAGATAAACAACGCCATGTGCAAAACCACACATACACCAACTAAAAACAACATACTCCCTCCGTTCCACAATGCAAGATGTTTTAGGTGTTACACATACATGTCTAGATTCATACTAAAAAGAATGGACACATGCACTTAAACGTGTCTAGATACATGTGTGTGCGTGTGCATGTGGAAAAAGACTAAACATCTTACATTGTGGAACGGAGGGAGTACTCCAGCGAGCTACAAAACGACGTCCATCACTAGGACAAGTACTACAAACTTCAATTTTCCACAGGCCTGGAAAGCAAAACAAAAACTGCACTCAGACAAGTCTCATAAACTCTACTCCAGGTCCTACTGTCCAACAGTGTGAGGCAAGGGTATGAAGCTGAGTCAGAGATCTGAAGCACCATAGGCCCTCACCCTTATCTCGTGTGGAACACTCCAACCGCCACCAAAGTTAGCAGTTTTTCCCCTATGCGTTGAAAGCTTCGAAGATTTACTCTCTGCAAATCAACCCAGTATGAAAGATAATAAATAATCTTGAAAAAAATAGCGGACAGATCCTATGAAAATATCCCGTCGAAGCCCATCTTATTTCTGGATTTTCAGATGCCCAAATCAACGTGGCAATTCCTGTCGACAACAGGATCTTGTCTTTCAGGCTAGAAGGCTCTATCCATGCAGGTAAAGAATCAAAACTGTAAGGTAAGGTACAGACACAAGATTTAAAGCACAACGAACCACACTCCAAACATACTTTGCCACTGGACACTCAAAAAACAAATGGTTAATCATCTCTACATTGATAAAAAACATGCATCTATCACTCTTCTTACAATCTCTATGGAGGCACTCTTGGTGACAATGCTTTTCATGAACGCCAGTCACAAAAATATTTTAATCTTCAAAGGACTTTTAATAAGCAAGACTTTCCTGTAACAACATCTCCAATAGGTGTCTATAATAGGAACTAACCGTTTTTTAGTCACCATGGGACAAAAAAAGGCCTCCAACAGCTGAGCATGATTTAAATTTTGCCCCAAAATTTTTCCATCGCGATGTAATATAGATCACGTGGGCTCGTGCCCGAAAACGCGAAACAACGCGCAACTCCAACCACCGCACGGAAGCTTCCCGCCCGCGATCGGAAGCCAGCTTCGACGTCGCCACCCCTCCGCCGCCTCCATTCAGACCTCCCCGGACCCCGCCGCGATCCCGCCACCACCTGGGATCCGAAATGATTCGTTCGGGCCCGCGCCTGGGATCTGAACCCTTGTGGTGGTCCATCGTTGATCGAGTGGGCCACCTTCTGCCTTCATGGGACTACCCGGGACCCATGACCTCATCAGTATCTCCCGATTCCTTCGTGATCAGACGAGGATATTGCCTGGCTTCGTTTGGACGCACCGAAGGGTGTCGTGCCCAATGGTCTGAATGAGGACCCCTTCCGTGGCTTGATGACAAAACAGAGGTTGTGAAGGACTTTCTCCCAGCCTTTGTCACAGTAAACGGAGATTACTCTGCCAAATTGGCCTTTATTTTTAATTTTTTGAACTAAATAAGATTGTATGAAACTAGTACATGGGTTGTCGTGGCATTAAAATGAGGCCACACACGCGAATCCTTTATATCGCCCCGCGGCGACGCTTCCCGCTTGCGTCGCCTGAAGGGACGCCCGCGTCGCCGCGGGTGGGCCGGCCCAACGGTCGATTTTTTTCCTTTTTCTTTTTCTCTTTTCGTTTTTTTCGTTTTTTCTTTTTCCGTTTTCCGTTTTTCTTTTTCTTTTATGTTTTCTGTTTATTTTCCTTTTACGTTTTCTTTTTCTTTTTCTGTTTTCGTTTTATTTATTTTTTATTTTTTATTTTCTATTTTATTTTTATTTTTGAACGATTTTCATTTTCTTTTTCATTTTCGTTTTCTTTTCTGTTTTCATTTAATTTTTTATTTTTATTTTCGTTCTTTTAGTTTTTCTTTTCCTATTTCTTTTCTTTTCTCGTTTTTCACTTTTTATTTTCTATTTTTTTGTTTTTTTTGTTTTCACCCCCATTATCTGTTTTTTAAAATTCATGCAAAAAAAGTTTCTGGTCACCCCCATTTTCTGTTCACTTTTAAAATCGTTCAAAAATAGTTTCTGTTACACCGCTTTTTCTGTTCACTTTTAAAATTGTTCAAAAAAAGTTTTCGTTCACACCCATTTCTGTTCATTTTTTAAAATCGTTCAAAAATAGTTTCCGTTTACTGGACTTTTCTGTTCAATTTTTAAAATTGTTCAAAAATAATTTTTGTTCACCGACCTTTTTTTGTTCACTTTTAAAATCGTTCAAAAATAATTTTCGTTCACTTTTTTTATTTTTCTTTGTGAATTTGATTTTTGTTCATATTTTGAGTTTTTGTTCGGAGTTATTTTTTGTTTGAATCTGAATTTTTGTTCAATTTTTGAAATTAGTTCGGATTTGATTTTTGTTCGGATTTGAATTTTTGTTCAATTTTGAAATTTTTTTGATTTTGAAATTTGTTCGGATTTGATTTTTGTTCGGATTTCATTTTTGTTCAATTTTGAATTTTTGTTCGGTTTTGAATTTTTTTGGTTTTGAAATTTGTTCGGATTTGATTTTTGTTCAGATTTATTTTTTGTTCAGATTTGAATTTTGTTCAAATTTGAAATTTGTACAGATTTTAAAAACTATTATAAATTTATTTATATTCGAAATTTGTTCGAATTTATAATTTATTCAGATTTAAAAACAGAAGAAAAAGAATAAAAACAAAAAAAAGTACCTTCTTGTACTGGGCCGATCCAAAATGCGGCCCGTGAAGCAGCTGCTTGAGGCGACGCTGCGTCCCGCGTCGCCGTAAGGCGACCTAAAGGAGGTCCCGGCCACACACCACCTACCGCCTAGTATCTTTTGGAGGGTCTCGGATAGGCCGGGCCGGGTCCGGCCGCCACTTGGGCTGCCTCTGTTCGGGCCTGTAAAGTCTGGCCAACGACCGGGAACCATCCGGGTGTTTAAACCCTCGTCGACTTTGGGCGTGCCGCCGCCGCTCCTGCCGGCCAGCACCCCGTGGACATGACACCGCTCGCCGTTGACAAGGACAAGAGTTAATGACGTGAGCGGGTCCACCACAATCTACGTATTACGTACGAATATGGAGTACTGAATATGGAGTACTGATGCGTACGCGCCGTACATGTTTACTTGGGTCATACGGGTTTGTACAAGACTAGATACGAATTAATTAATTGCTAATGGTGAATTAAAAATTAGTAAAACACTATTATACCCTTTAATCAGTCTTAGCCGTTGTCTTAAATTTTGAAGGTGTACCGAAGCGGACTACTAAGAAAAACGGAGACAGTAGATTCTGGCGGTTTGGTTACGAAATTTTTAAACTGCTACACGTAACCCAGTACGATTCAGGCCCGTGCAGTCTGGCCAACGACCGGGAACCACCCGGGTGTTAAAACCCTGGCCGGCGTTGGGCGTGCCGCCGCCACTCCTGCCGGCCAGCACCCCCGTTGACATGACACCGCTCGTCGCTGACAAGGACGGGAGTTAATAATGTGAACGGGTCCACCACAATCTACGTATTACGTACGAATATGGAGTACTGATGTGTACGCGCCGTACATGTTTACTTGGGTCATACGGGTTTGTACAAGACTAGATACGAATTAATTAATTATTAATGGTGAATTAAAAATTAGTAAAACACTATTATACCCTTTAATCTGTCTTAGCCGTTGTCTTAAATTTTGAAGGTGTACCGAAGCGGACTACTAAGAAAAACGGAGACATTAGATTTTGGCGGTTTGGTTACGAAATTTTTAAACTGCTACACGTAACCCAGTACGATTCAGGCCCGTGCAGTCTGGCCAACGACCGGGAACCACCCGGGTGTTAAAACCCTGGCCGGCGTTGGGCGTGCCGCCGCCACTCGTGCCGGCCAGTACCCCCGTTGACATGACACCGCTCGCCGCTGACAAGGACGGGAGTTAATAATGTGAACGGCCCCACCACAATCTACGTAGTACGTATGAATACGGAGTACTGATGCGTACGCGTCGTACATGTTCAATTGGGTCATACGGTTTGTACAAGGCTAGATATGACTTAATTAATTGCTAATAGTGAATTAAAAATAGTAAAATACTATCATACCCTTTAATCCATCTTAGCCGTTGTTGTGCTTAAATTTTAAACGTGTACCGAAGCTGACTGCTAAGAAAAAGGAGACGACAGTTGATGCAGTGTGTAAGTTTATAAGTGACAGCTATATTCATGCTAGTTCCCCTCCGACAAGGTTTTTTTCTCATGGTAATACGATTCTCGTTGATAAATAAAAAACGAGATACAAAGTACGTATACACCGATATTACAGATCTGTAAAGATAGGATAAACCTATGTGACAAACCAACGCCTATCCATCTTCTTCGGCACCATCGTAGCAGCCACCAAAGAAAAAATAGACATATCATCTCTTCACCCGAGCTCGACGCGGCTCCATCGCTGATCATCAGCTTTTCGGACCTTCAAAGTAGTTTGCCATAGGACAAACCATTGCCGTTGAAAGAATCAGACCGGGGCAGCACGACCCCGGACACTCCATCGAACTTCAGCACTGGCACCCCAGCACGACGACGTCGGAGTAGGGAACCAGAACCATCTGCCTCCAACCACGAACCTAGCACAAGGTGCACCATGTTCCAGCTGTCACCAGTGCAGACCACCGTCTGCACGTACTCCTGTACGAATCCTCTCTGCTCCACCATGGCGCCGGAGACAACGCCGCAACAACGGGGATAAAGCAGGAGGAAAAACCCATCCGATGGAGTCGCCGCCGCCGCCTCGCCGACACCATCCATGAACCCTACAGCCACCGATCTGAAAGATCGGCAATCACACAATGCCACCAACTCCGAGACGTCTCCATGAAGGACAACGCCGGTGTGGGAGTAGAGTTGAGGCAGATTTATTTGCCCGGCGCCGCTCCCACCACCCCAATGACGCACCATGCCAGAACCTTCCTAACCCTAACTACCATGCAAAAACGGGGGTCCCCCCCTCCTGCCGCCGGAGCGGCAAGCGGAAGGAGAGGGACCCAGCTCTTCCGCCGGTGGAGTTTGGTGGAACAAGGGCCACTCCCTAGTCGCATGCGGCGGCGGCTAGGGTAGGAAAACTACGTAAAGCAGGTAAAGCCCTCTCGTGGCTCGGCAAGCATCCTTGAGAGAGCACACTAATGTGCAAAATACATGTATAGTACCCCCTTCCGACAAGGTTGCCGGCAATGATTCTTTGCCAAAATATCCTATCCACCACCTTACGAACGTGAGTGTATACATCGATCTTGTCCGTCGCTGTGTGGTGCGTATTTTTTTTGACAAACATGGCCCTTTTGAGCAACTAAATACATATATGGCTTCTTTTCAAAACTATTATCAAATCTGTCTCTCGAGGTCGGCGCCAATGAGGATGGAGCCGAAGTGTCGGCGCCTTTCTCAAACATCCGATAATTTTTCTAAGGATTTACAAAAATTTAAAAAGGGGTCGGCGCCATAGAGGAAGGAGCCGACATGTATAAGGTCGGCTCCATTCTGGAGCCGACCTCACGGCCAGATTTAGAAATAGTTCTGTATAGAGGCCAGAACTGAGATTAGTTTTAGAATGGAGCCGACCTCACGGCCAGATTTAGAAATAGTTCTGTATAGAGGCCAGAACTGAGATTAGTTTTGCTAAGAGGCCATATTTGACAAAAAATATGTGTGATGCGCACAACTACTTTGAAGTCAAAATACGATAGATGCACTCCGGCAGGAAGGGCTCTCGGCCGGCCGACTATCGCCCCAGCCTCCTTAATTGGTCGATCCACCGTCCCTAATCATGCACGCTAGAATATATGGCCCATACACGCATATACACATTGATCAAACGCCCCGCACGATCTGCATAATTAGCATGCAGAGATCAGGGTTACATTCCCCTTTTCAGAAAAAAAAAAGTAAGTTACACTAGCTGAATATTTCCTCCGTTCATGTTAATAAGGCGCACACGTATTTCAAGATAAACTTTGACCGAAAGAATTGATCAGCGATATCTTTGATTATATTGTACATCGTATTAAAAAACACTTTCTAATGATACCAATTCTATGTAAAATAGTTATACACAGATTAATTCTTGGTCAAAAATAAATCTTAAAAAACATGCGCGCCTTATTCATAGGAACGGAGGTAGTATGATATGTGTCGATGGAGTTCATGCCGCTCTATGGCAAACGTGAGATTTTTTTAAGTAACATACGGTCGATTGCATGAATGTTAGCCGTTGAAAATACGAGCAAGATACTGGAGCAGCGTTTGCATATGTACTTTTATTTAAATACATTTTAAACTTATTTTCAAATGTACAAGAATTTTAAAAATGTTTGTGCGTACATCATCGCGCTCTATGTTCACAAAGTTATTTCATGAACAATCAGACTTTTTTTGTGGCTGCCTTTTTCACACAACCCACACAAAATATCGATTTCTTCCGAACTTTACATGCGCACGTAGAACGTGGGGATGTATGATCTGATTTTTGTTCAGAATTTTTGGACATTCCAAAATATCTTTTCTTATTAGAGAGAGTATACACATATGAAAACCAAAGTGAATTTCTGAGCAAGATCGATCTAGCTAGCTATCGATCGCGCGCAAAGAAACAAACTATTGAACAATAGTGTGCAGCCATACGCAATGAGTTTGCTAGTGAAAGTCGCTGTCTGTTTGTTGACTATAGATACTCGAGTATCGGTCTGCCCACATCTCAACTTACGACTCTAATCGAGTACAACCTAGTGCGAAGATCACACATCATCCGGCCGGACGCGTAAAATTAATTACACAGAAAAGAATCGACATGTCAACATAATCAACTCACTGTCTTTTTCTTCTTTTTGCTGGGGAACTCACCGACGCAGTCTGACGGTCGATGCTGCTCCCCATGGTCACATCATACCATTAAACGCCTTTATGTATAGCGCCAGATCAACCAAAATTATTTCCATCGTGCGTATGTAGTGTTACTTCTCTTTCAAAATATAAGCCTACCAAATAGTTTTACATTTTCAAACAGAGGAAGTATGTAATGATGAAGACGATAAGTACAGTACCCATGTAATTACTGACCTTCAGTTAATGTATATCGAGCTAAAGGGGAGTATGGCAAAATAAAAATAATGAAACGTCAGAAAAAATATACGTACGTACTTACTTACAATGAGCGACGATCAGTTCCAGTTTCAGTAAGTGAAACACAGAAACAGAGTCCCTACTGTCTACACTAAGCACATACTAAGCACACGTGGCAACCAAGTGCGACACAAACACATGGACGTCATCTAGGCTCTACTGTCTGTACTGAATTATTAGTAAATGATGATGCATATGATGAAATCAATGTTCCTGAATATATCCAGCTCCAGTACCCTCACTCTAGTTCACCACTGCAGGTGCAGGTGTGAGGCAGCAGAGTAGGGGTCGTGGAGCTGCGACGAGGACAGCAAGCTGTCCAGGAAGTTCCAGTCGATAGCACCCACCGCCTGCTGTCCCTGCTGGACGAGGCCGTAGCCGCCGGCGTCGCTGCCGCAACCTACGACCGGGGACGTGGTCGTCGGCGGGCTCTCTATCAGCTGCGGGATACTGCTGAACAGATTCTGCTTGGACTCCACCAACTCGTCTGCAGAGTACCGGACGTTGTCAGGGAAGGCGAAGTCGCCTGCTCCGGCCGCGGCAGGGTGCATATAACGTAGATCGCCGCCGTGCTCATGGCCATGGCCGTGGAGACGCGGCCGTGCGTCGTCGTAGTAGCCGCCGAGACCGGGAGCGGCGGCGTAGGCGGGGAAGAAGGAGGGCCTCTGGTTCGGGACAGGCTTCTGGAACGCGCGGCACACCACCCATCCTTCTTCCTGCACGTCATCATGATCGCCGTTAAGTCGTTAGCACTGAAGTGCAAGAAGATAGCTTCTCAATTATAGTACTCTAGTACTCCCTCCGTTCACAAAAGGTTGTCTCAATCTTTTCTAGATTTATATGTATGTAGACATAATTTAGTTTGTAGATACATCCAAATTTAGATAAAGTTGAGACATCTTTTTATGAACGGAGGGAGTAGAAATTAGTCAAATTACCTGGGTGGGCGCGTGCTCGTTAGTCTGGAGGCGGTACTCGTGGATGATCCAGTCGGTCTTGCGCCCGTTGGGCGCGCGACCCTTGTAGAAGACGAGCGTCTTCCTCATGCCGATCACGCCACGCGTCGTCGACCGGGAGGAGGACAGCACCGGCTTGTCCCTCCCAGTGGCCTTCCAGAACCCCGCCGCCGTGGCCCGGTTCGTGCGCGTCCCGCTAGGGTACTTGCGGTCCTTGAAGCTGAAGAAGTACCACTCCGACGACGACGGGTCGTCTTCTCCTCCTCCCCTGTCTCCTCCCCTGCCGCACCTCTCTGAATTCATGACAAACTTGATGAGAAACTTACAATACATTCAGGTAAACTTTGAGATGGATATGTGCGTACCTTGTAGGTCCCATGGCTCGATCCTGTAGAGATCCACCTCCTGGATGATGTCGAGGTCGATCTTCTGGGAGGCCACCTTCCTGGCGAGGTAGTAGCCCACAAGCTCCTCCTCTGTGGGGTGGAACCTGAACCCTGGTGGAACACATGACTCCTCCTGATGCTGCTGCTGGTCCATTGCTACTTGCTAGCCGCCACCTAGCTGCCTGCTGATCGGCTCTCTTCGGAACTGAAATCAAGCACAACCTTTTCAACTTACTACTACTAGTAGTAGTAGCTAGTGTGGAGGACAAAGCAGATCTGCGGAGTGCAACAATGTCTGCATCATGTATATATGTATGCGTGTGGACCAAACAAGGAGGAGAAGATCTTTATATCAACTGTATATAATTGCAGTGCAATCATGTCATTTCTAAGGACAAACTGAAGTACAGTTCTAATCTAGCCTGATTGCAAGGATTGGATGGAATGTGGGTCTAGCTTGTAAAGTGGGAATTGGAAGCTTTTAGGGGTATGAATGCAGAGACAGCTTGTTTCTTTGAGTGCACTTCAGGATTAGCCTCTCTCTCTTTGTTGTGCTTCTTACATACCCACACCACCATCCTCCACCAGGGAGGCAAAGTACTCATCACAGCCTTCTCTAAATGTCCAGTATTTATCATCATATTTTCTACGCCGGCCTACTGGTGCTGGACACGTACCTACACTACAGGTAGAGAGAACATCTGGTCTCTGGTCAATTTTGTGGTGATCTGGAGTTCGGACTACATGCATGCAGGTACAGTCTCGCATGCTTTGCAGACATGAAGATTCAAGCTAAACAGGGGATAAGTTAGTTAATCTGCTTGACTTCATTGGAGAAACTCGAAACCAGTACTGGTATGGTATCGATGAGGTAGAGTACCTATCTCTAACGCATGATGCATGATGTGTACCAGCAGGAATATGGTGAGGATTCCATTTCGTTCGGAGTAGGTAGTATGGTAGAGGAGCTAGCTACATGGAAGTACTGATCGGTGGTGATGTTACCATAGTAACCATGGAACCACCACTAGCTAGCTTGTGGAACAAGAACTGGCATGGCGATCGACCAAACAAACTAATCAACAAACAGTACACATAATTAACCATGTCATAGGGTGGGCACTCACCAAACCGATCAGAATGAAGACGAAGTAGGCAGAGAGAAGGAGGCTTTGCTATCTGGTTGCAATTGCTTGGTTGTAGAGCGAGAACGAGAGGTGAGGCGCTCGATTGCAATACTACTGAGGCAACGAAGTGGTAGCTAGAGAAGCGTAATTGGGGCCTTATTTATATAAGCCACAAAGCATGCATCCATCCATCATTCAGTTTTGCACTGACAGTGAAAGGTTAAGGTTAAAGAGAGAGAGAACAGGCCGAGTAAAAAGCCATGGATTGCGCATGGGGGTGACTACAAGGCTACTCGGGTGGGGGTGGTGGTGGTGGTCGATTTGGTCGGCTAAGAAGAAGACCAAGAAGAGCCATAGTTTTTTTTTTTTTTTGAAAGATAAGAAGAGTCATAGTCCTTAAGTTAGCTATAATTAGAGGCCACCAGCACCCACAAATCCATAAGCACATTTCGGTACTTCGGTCTCTATCGGTTGAATCCACTTTACTGCCGTTATATTGGTGTGCAAGACTTGCTCACTTTTGCTGCTTGCAACACACGTTAATTATTAGCTCCCTCCTTCAATCGATCAATTTACGCGGATTAATTAAGATCAAGATAAATGTGTATAACTTTTGATCATCCTCCCTCCCACCCCCGAGGCGGCGGCGCCGCGCCGCCCCGGGGTGCCCCCTCCTCGCCGCCCTTCAAGCCTCCCCACGCGCCCTCCTCTCTACCGCCGCCGCCATAGGCGTCGCTGGGCAAAGGCCCGTGTGGCGCGGCGGCGGCGGTGGTCTCCTCGATCGCCGGATGGGCCGGGGCGGCGGCGATCTGCCCTTCCTCTCCAGCGAAGGCGGCGCGGATGGCGGCGATCTGGACAAGCGACGGCCGACGGCGGCGCTAGTAGACAGGGGCAGAGCGGGTGACAGGATGGATCTCGGCCCGCTGGGTCTAGATCTGACCTCGATCTCGCGCACCTCCGCTGCTACGTCGACGACGGTGTAGAGGCTATCCAGGGCCATTTTCGCATCGTCGAGGACGCCTCGAGCAGCTGCTCCGGGCATGGTGGTGGTGGTCTTGTCCTTCGCCGGACGTGGCCGGCCGGGCTCGCGGCTGGATCGGCGGATGCGTTCCGTCATCCAGTCCGGCTGGAGTTGACCGGCGGTGTGGGGGCCGTTGGTCTTGCGAATAAAGGCGGTGGTCCTTGGTTCCGAATCACGTCAAGATGAAGATCTGATTGACGCCGGTACCTTGATCTGGCAAGAGTGTCGAGTTTTGGAAGGCTCGGCCGGTGATCTTTCATGGGCTAATTCCTAGAGATTGCTGGATCGGAGGGATTCGGTCGCGCCGGAGGGAGCGGCGTGAAGATCTGCTTCTGTGCCATCATGGGCAAATCCATGGTGTAGTCAGAGGCGGGGAATGTCATGAAAGCTGAGATTAAAGGACTAGCAAATGATGATTGGAGGCTTTGCGGCGATGATGAACTTGCTTGGAGTTGCAGGAGGCAGAGCAGCGGTTTGTTAGTGGGGGCAACATCATAGGTGAAGTTCAAAGTCCTACTGTCGTGGTGGGATCACGGCAGATGCCATGGGTATGGCTTAGTTGGGGCCGAACGGTCGTTGGGGGAATCCGGGGAGGGTTTATGCACTCAAGACGTGCACAAACAAGAACATGCAAGAAACCACAAGAACATGAACAAGAAACCAAGAAAGCCAAGAACACAAAAGACACCACGATGTACCCAGGTTCGGGGCCTTCGTGAGGAAGTAAAACCCTACTCCTGCCTTGCCTCTCTCAATATATCAGTGTGGTTCTCAGGTACAAGGTGCTCCTCGAGCTGTATGTTGCTACCAAAGTGAGAGCTTGAGGTAGAAGGTGAAACTACGAAGGGGAAATGAGCTAGGGTTTTTGCCGCCCTCCTCCCTGGAGGTAGAGATGCCGCATATATACACAGGCCGAAGTACATTTTTACCCCTGCCTCCAACTAACAATGGCATGGCCAAAAGGTAGAAGACAAGCCTCTGCCTCCTGCCAGCTCAACGGCCGGACTGTCAGGCCAGCCAGGCCTAGCTTTCCTCTTCCGGTCATACTTCAGTAGCCTGCTGAGGTTAGCCTGTAGACCTTTCCCGAAATAGCCGAGTCAGCTCCTAGGCCCCCGAGCTTCCGGGAAACCCGTGGACGGACCTCGCCGTCCTCTGACCGAAACCACATGCTTCCGGTTTTGTATGAAAGCTGATGTGGTCTCGCAGCCTCGGATGAAAGGCCGCATCAGGTTCAACCCGAAACCACATGCGCTACGATGTTTTGCAGGTCACCGAACCAATACCCCGAGAAATCCATCGGTCTGTTCCTCGGGCCACGCTGCTTTTCCGAAGTATCCGCCGAGATCTCGGACGTCAACCCCTCGATTTCTGCATCCTTACTGACTTCGGTCAGAGAACACTGTTCACGTGTCCCATCCGTCACTTCCTGGTCCACGATAGTCAAAGCACTCGAGTGCTTTCCACCACGCGGCCCACGTCAGCGGAGGTTTCCCGCTTGCGCCGCTTCGCGCTCCAGTAACCGCGCCGCACGACGGTTTGCCTCCTGCAACCGATCCTGTGGCCTGCTCGCCCACCGCTATCTTCGTGCCACGTGGGCCATTGTGCACAAACGATCCCACTCGCCGCTCCGATAACCGCGCGGTAGTGCGCAGTTACCGCCCGCGGTTATAAATACGGGCCCAGGGCAGTGCTTCCCTCTTCTTCCTCATTCACTCGCCGTCTCGCCTCCATCGCAACCAGTGCCGCCGCTTCCAGTTGAGAAGAAACGCGTTCCGCCGCCGCCGACGAGCAGCTCCTTCGTCGCCGCTGCGACCGCGTCACCGGCGCCGCCCTTCAGCACCTCGTTTTCACGGTATGTACTCCCTTTCTTGATACCCTAGGCATTGCCTAGGTTTCTTCCTCTTCGCGCTTTGGTTCTTCATATGTTCTTGAATAAAATTCTATTTACCTCCTCCGGTAGATCTTACTCGCATACTTTTTTGGGTAGAAATGAGTTTCATACCTCGGACAGACGTTCGCCTAGCATATATGTGCCTCTATGTACATTAGATAGCCGTCCAACTCCTCCTGAGTTAGCCAGATATAGCCTTAGATTCCAGATTTACTTTTTCCTTTGCTAAACTTCTGTGCATTCTCTGCAGATTGATTCTGCCGAGATGTCTCCTCCTGAGACTTCGGAACAAACCGAGGTTCCAGACCTCGAACTGGAGGTCGGAGAACGAGCCGGCTGGGAAGGTTCGGATGTAACTCCGGACGAAATCCAGTGGCTCAGGGCGACTCGGCGGATTCCCGCCGGGGTAGAGTGTCGCCTGCCAGAGGGCGAACTCGAGCCTCAAGTCAAGCAAGGGGAACGGGTGGTCTTCGTCGCGCACTTCCAGCGCGGCTTCGGACTGCCCGTTAGTGATTTCTTCCGGAGCTTCCTCGACAAGTTCGGACTCCAGGTTCATCACCTCCCCGCCAACGCCATCACCACTCTCTCCTGCATCGTTTCCTTCTCTGAGGGATACCTCGGCCTCAAAGCCACGGTAGACCTCTTTTCTCGCTACTTCCAACTCAAGCGGCAAGTGATCCCGGATCCAAAGAACAAGGATCTGCCCAAGCAATTAACCGCCTGCGGAGCTGCCACCATAGCTCCTCGCCGAAACTCCATCTTCCCACGTATCACTACTCCGGACACCGTTCGCAAGTGGCTCCGGACGTGGTTTTACGTGAAGAACTCCGGCGAAGAGGACCTCCTCAACCTGCCGGCGTTTAACCTCAGCCCTCCTACAGAACAGCTCAACTGGGACTACACTCCCCCTCACCGGCGAACTCAAGTCCATCCATGGGTATATTGCGAAATGGCAGGACCCGGAGGACCCCGGAACGACGGGAAAGTCCTGACGGCTGACGACCTGGCCTGCACATTCGTGAAGCGCAGGGTCTCCCCTCTCCAGGCGAGGTCTCACAAGATCTGCCACATGAGCGGTCTTTATGACCCCACCCGCCATACGCACGTTGCACTGGACAACGCCGCGGTAGCTCGGCGAGTCCGAGCTATCACCAAGTCCAAGATCTGACGCTTGGACATGGGGAAGGGAACCCCACTACCGGACCAAGCCAGCGAAACAGGTACGCTATTCCGACGTTTTCTTCGTACTCCTTTACCACCGAGGTCTTGCTACCGACGTTCATCTTGACAATTTTCTTCCTAACTCCTTTTCATATGTCTGCCATACAGCTGTTCGCCCGCCAGACCGCCGAGGATGGAGTCCATCCTGCGGACCACTTCGGCAAGGATCTCCCTGTCGAGGACCCACCATCCAACGTGGACCCTGACGACGAGGATTTATGCCCATTGCCTCGGCCCGCATCACCACCGCGGGTAAGCCTCAAGCACAAGCTTCAGTTCAAGAGATTTCGGATGACGAGGAGGGGTTTCTCGTCATGGAACCAATAAACGCGGTACCTCTCTCCTGCCTTCCTCACCTTCCGAACTTTACTCCAGCAACCAGCCGGAAACGCGCTGGTGCCGCAACTTCGGCCGCCGAACCATCCGCCACTGGAGCCTCCGGACCCACTGAGGCTCCGGTCAAGAGACGCGGCTGAAGAAGTCCGGACTTCCTCCTCATGCCCGGGGGGCAAGAGGTTTCCTACCTCGGATGGGTAATGCTTTGCTTCTATAGCCAACAATGTTTGTTGCTTAAACATATTATCTCGGTATTAACACTTGACCATCTTCTTTTCGTTGCAGTGCCCCATAGACGTGGATCAGGAGGTATCCTCCATGACTGCACCCGTTGGTGCCTCTGAAGCCACGACCACCCCGACGAACTCTCGCCCCGGATCTCCTCCACCGAGGTCTGGCCCGGCCTTGGGGAAATCTGCCCCCACCCGAGGTCAGACTTCTCCGCGTCCTCAAACGGATGCGGGGACCAATCGCGCCAGAACTCCGGCTACCGCCTTGCCGGAGCCTCGACTCTCCCCCCGCAGCCAGACTGCCCGCAACCAACAGCAGCAACAGCAGAAGCATCAGCAGAAGCAACAGCCCAAGCAGCAGCCCCAAAAACCAGTTCGCCAGACTACCTTGCCGTTGGAGAAGGGCAAGGAGAAAGAGAAAGAGACGGTGAAGTCTAAGGTCACCCCCAAACCAACATCTGGGTCTGGCACCCTGACTATCTCTTCTCCTTCAAGGATGCAACCGAGGTCTCCTCCCCCGGTGACACGCCGAATTCCTCCATTCGCCGCACCCGTTGATGAGACTGCCCCTCCGGCCGAAGAATATGCTCGGAGGGCATCTCTTATATTGGATAACCGGCCTGCTTCAAGCTCCGAGGCTGCTTTGGCCTTGGAGGCCTCGGTTAGGGGCATCGAGCAGGGCGGACCGTGGGGATTTCCTCCTCTGCGCACTGACAGTGACCAGAGCCTCGGCTCCTTGGAACACTACAATGCAGACTGGAATTCTGCAGACGAGGTCTCCTCGGCCTCCCTAGCTGCTCCGGTGGCTGAGCATCCTGCGGGAAACAGCGCCTGCGGCCGAAGCGTATATGATCTACAAACTGCTGCCCTGCGTGCTGCTCAAAACATCGACGTAAGTCCTATTCTCTTTACTTTCATGCAGTATCTCATCTAATATCCACCATTCCCAGTCCCCGAGATTCGAGGTAAACTATTGACGCTCCGCCGGAGTTAAAATTGTTTGGCTTGAATCTCAACTTTCCATTTTCATCCGACGTATCCAAACCATTTTATCTTACTTTAGCATGCACCTCGGGTACGAGTCCCCGAGACTCCTGTCGAGGCATACCCCGGCAACATTTTCCCAATGATTTGACTCCGAGTCCCCGAGACTCTTGTCGAGGTATAGCCTTTCTAACCGAGCTATGTTTTTCTTCCTTGCAGAATACTATGAACGTCCGCACGGATATCTTTCATACCCTCTTGTTTGACCACAAGAAACTCCACGACGAGCACAAGGCCGTCCTTGCAGAAAAGAACTCTTTGGACGAGAAGCTACAACAAGAGAAAGCCGAAGTAGCTCGTCTGGTAAAGGAGCTCAAGCGCATCACTGAGCTGCGGACGTCTGAAAAAGAGCAGCTGCAGGCGGAAAAGGCCAGTGTTGTCGAAACAGAGAAGAAACTTCGGGAGGATGCCGCCAAGGATCACGAGAAGCGCTCCAGTTAGCCGAGGCCCGCGCCACCTCGGCCACCGAGGCTTATGAAGCCCTTCAAGCTTCGGTTAACCAGCTCCTCCCGACGCTGCAAACATCAACCAAGAAATGGACAGTAAGCTTCTTGCCCCCCTTAGCTTGCTTTGTCCTCAACATACGGCTCTTTGCCGAACTTTCTTTCATTATTAACAGGCTATCCTTCTGCAGAGCATTTCACCTACACCCAAGTCTCGGCCCGCAATATCACTGCTCGGCACAGGGAGAGGCGTAACGAGACGAACCCCGTCTGGACCGTTGAGGACCACATCGTGGCCATCAAGGCTCGGATCCATCCCTTGAAAACCATTGGGTCGAACTCTGACGCAGGTCTGCTTTCCGAGCCTTATGGCCTCTTGCCGACGCTCCCAAATCTACGCCCGAGCTCGCCGCCAAGCTTCGTGAAGCCGAACAAAGACTCGAGAGTGGCGTTCATCTTCAGCTCGCGCTGGAGCTGATGCCGCTCTCAAATTCATCATGACTTGGTGCGAGAAGATCGACCTCGAAAGATGACACTCTTCGCGAGGCTCGCCCTGGTCCTCGACCCAATTCTCATCGCGCCGCGAAAAGATGGCTGCCTTCTTTGCTGGATATGCCAACACAAGAACTTGAGCGAAGGAGACACCTACTCCGACGCCGAGGATTACGAGCCAGAAGACGAGGAATACGAAACAGAATCCGACGTCGAGGCCGAGCAAGGTGACGGCGGTGAAACCCGCGAAGCAGAAACCGAGGCTTCTCCACAACCTGATGCCGAGGTTACTGCCGACGTTGCCAGCACTTCCCAGGCTACCTCGGCTCCGGACGAAATCCCTGCTGCATCGGCTGCTGCCGACGTAATTCCTGATGCCTCGACCTGAACTTATGCTTGGCCAAAAAACTTCATTAAATCCCCGGTATGCCGGGACGCAGATGTAATCAAACTTAAGTAGTTCCTTTGCTACCTCTATTACTATCATGCTCATTCGAACCATGCTTTTCTAAGCTTTATGTCGAATCCTTTTGAATGATTGCTCGAGTTTACTTTCGTGTTTACTATATTTGGCATTCTTTGCTCTTGTCTGCCATTCTGGCGTTCGACAGTCGAGTCACAAGATTGTTGTTCATAGCATACAGTACTTGGTAAATTCCGAGGTATGTTTCAAAGTCATCCGACATAAAAAAGAAGTAAAAACAGGGGTTAGTAAACGACATATGCCGAACTGTCTTTTTGGACCGAGTCCCCGAGTTCATTTTCATGTTTCCCATGTTCTTTCGTCTTTGCTCTTGACTGCCATGCTGGCGTTCGTCAGTCGAGTCACAAGATTAGTTACATAGCATACAGTACTTGAAGTTTGAGACGAGGTTCAAAATAGTTCGGCATACGAACGAAGAAAGAGTACAAACAAAAAGAAACATGCAATCATAAGAGCGAGGCAGTCCCCGAGCTCACTCTCGAGGTGCCGAAGTTTTTATTTAAAGATCAGCCGAGGTACATACATTACTTCCTTCAACAGTAGAAGGGTCGGAGTAGAGCTACATTCCATGGACGCTGAAGCTCCAAATCGGGTCTGTCCAGCCCATCTCCCCTTGGCTCCTGTGCATCTATAAGATAGTATGAATCATTGTGCAAGCTCGGCTCACAATGTATGGTCCCTCCCATGGAGGTGACAACTTGTGCCGACCTTTGCTGCGCTGACAAGCCTCAGCACTAGTCTCCTTCATTAAACTTTCGGGGTTTTACATGCCGGCTTTGATAGCGTCGGAGACCCTGCTGATATATTGCTGACCGAGATAAGGCCAATTCTCTTGCTTCCTCGAGCAGATCTACTGCATCTTCCCGAGCTTCTTTAGCCTCGGCTTCTGTGTACATTGCCACTCTGGGCGCATCATATTCAATGTCGGTTGGCAGCATTGCCTCGGCCCCATAGACCATGAAAAATGGCGTATAGCCAGTTGATCTGTTCGGTGTGGTCCTTAGACCCCACAGAACTGCTGGTATCTCATCGATCCAACACCCCGGTGTTTTCAACAGTGGTTCTACCAACCGAGCTTTGATTCCGGCCAATACCAATGCATTTGACCTCTCTACTTGCCCATTAGCCTGTGGGTGAGCCACCGAGGCTACATCAAGTCGAATTCCCTTACTCATGCAGAACCGAGCAAACTCTCCGACAGCAAAGTTCGTGCCGTTGTCTGTAATGATACTATGAGGATATCCATATCTCAGGATTATTTCCTTCAAAAAGGTCACCGCCGTATGACCATCCACTTTTCGGATTGGCTTCACCTCGATCCACTTAGTGAATTTGTCCACCATCACCAGTATGTGAGTCATATTGCCTCGGGCTGGCTTGAATTCTCCCACCATGTCCAGACACCAAACTGCAAAGGGCCACGTGATAGGAATGGTCTTGAGCGCCGAAGCTGGCATGTGCTGCTGCTTGGCGAACCTTTGGCACCCTTCACATTTCCGAACTATATCTTCTGCATCGGCATTGGCGGTGGGCCAATAGAACCCGTGCCGGAACACCTTGGCCACCAGAGCTCTTGTGCTGCAATGATGTCCACATTCTCCTTGGTGGATTTCTAAAAGCATCTCCTTGCCTTCAGCTGGTTCGACACACCTCTGCAACACCTCGGTCACACTTCTCTTGTATAGCTCCTTGTTGATGATGGTGTATCCCTTAGCTCTCCTCTGGATTCTCCTTGCCTCGGTTGTATCACTTGGCAAACTTCCATCGGCTATGAAGTTCATGATCTGCTCCGCCCATTCCGGCACTGGATGCAGAGGAAAAAGCCTCTCATCTATCTCCATTGGTTCGGTCGCCATGATCTCCTTCATGATTTCCTCCACCATTGCTCGGCCAGTCCCCGAGTGTTGGTGCGAAGTCCCCGGGTCAGACCCGAAGTTCCCATCATCTATCTCCATAGGAAAAGCTCCATCAGTCCTCGGATACTGCGAAGCAGTCCCCGAGTCCGGCCAAACGCATCCGACGTCTACCTCCATAGGAATAGGCTCAGACTCCGAACTTGGCGGTAAGAAAATTGACTCGGAGTCAGGCGAGGGCTTGATTGAAGGAGTTCTCAAATGGTTCAGCGCTATCCCCGGTGGCACCGGTTCTTTGGATGAACCGAGCTTGGACAATACGTCGGCGGCTTCATTCTCCCCCCGAGGTATGTGCTTGTACTCACATCCTTCGAAGAACCCAGACACCTTTTGCACATGAAACCGATACAACTCCATGTTCGCATCCAACGCATCCCAAGTGCCGGTGGATTGATGCACCACCAAAGCTGAATCGCCGAAGCATTCTATACGCCGGACACCTATCTCCTTTGCCACCTTGAGCCCATGGATCAGGGCCTCATACTCCGCCACGTTGTTCGACGCCGAGAAATGGATTTGCAGCACATACTTCAACTGGTCTTGCTTCGGCGAGGTTAGGACTACGCCGGCACCTAATCCGACCTTGGTCTTGGACCCATCAAAGTGCATCTTCCAATAATTATAGTCCGGCAAGGGCGGCTCATATTGCATCTCGGCCCAATCGCATAAAAAGTCCGGCAGCGCCTGCGACTTGATTGCATCTCGCCTTTCATAATGCGGAGTGTATGGAGATACCTCGATCGCCCATTTGGCAACTCGCCCAGTTGCGTCCTTGCATCCGATGATCTCCGAGATTGGAGCATCACATACCACCGTCATGGGATGCTCTTGGAAGTAATGCTTCAGTTTCTTAACCGCCAGGTATACTCCGTACGTCATCTTCTGGTAGTGGGGGTAGTTTTGCTTCGACGTGGATATCACCTCGCTCAGGTAGTAGATTGGTCTCTGCACCGATTTGCCTCCTTCGTCTCGCTCCACCACCACTGCAACACTTACGACCCGGTTTGTAGCCGCAATGTATATCAACATCGGTTCATTCTGCAAAGGGGATGCCAACACCGGAGCAGTGGACAACATCTTCTTCAGCTCATTGAACGCCGCGTCCGCCTGCGGGGTCCAAGTGAAACTGGTACTTTTCTTCATAAGTTGATACAATGGTAAGGCTTTTTCTCCTAGCCGACTTACAAACCGACTTAAAGATGCAAGGCATCCCGTGAACTTCTGCACATCTTTTAAACAGTTCGGCAACTTCATTCTTTCGATAGCTCGGATCTTAGCCGGGTTAACTTCTATACCTCGGCTCGATACGAGGAAACCGAGCAATTTTCCAGCCGGGACACCAAAGGTGCACTTGTCCGGGTTAAGTTTCAACCGATACTTTCTTAAATTTGCAAATGTCTCTTCGAGGTCTTCGATGAGAGTATGCTTCTTTTTAGTTTTGATAACAATGTCATCGACATACACTTGCACATTCTTGCCCATTTGAGAATGTAAGCACTTCTGCATACACCTTTGATAAGTTGCCCCGGCATTTCTCAAACCGAAACACATGACACGATAGCAATACGCCCCGTACGGGGTAATAAAGGCAGTCTTTATTTGATCATCAGTGTTCAGTGGGATCTGGTGAAAACCAGAATATGCATCAATAAAAGACAACAGCTCACATCCAGCCGTAGAATCGATCACTTGATCAATCCGAGGTAAAGGAAAGGGATCCTTCGGGCACGCCTTGTTCAGGTTGGTGAAGTCAATGCACATGCGCCACACCTTGACTACCGCCGGTTCGTCCTTCTTTTTCTCCACGAGGACTGGATTAGATATCCAGTCCGGATGCAGCACTTCCATGATGAAGCCTGCAGCCAGTAACTTCGCCAGTTCTTCGAGTACCACCTTTCTTCGGTCATCTGAGAGCCGCCGCGTCGGTTGACGCACTGGTTTCACCTCTGGCCGAACAAACAAAGAGTGCTCTGCCAACTCCCTCGGAACACCTGGCAGGTCTTTAGCCGACCATGCAAAAATGTCCCGATTCTCACGGAGGAAGTGACAGAGCGCGCTTTCCTATTTCTCGTCCATGCCAGTACCAATGATGGCGAAACGCTCCGGGTTCTCCGAGTCCAGCGGGATTTTCTTGGTCTCCTTGGGCACCTCGAATGAAGCGCTCATGTCCGGAGTAATTAGTCCGGACATGCCGAGCTGAGTAGACTGCGCCATTGCCACCACCTTCTGAAGTTGCTTCTTCTCCGCCGCGATCACCAAGGACTCGGCTAAACTGGATCCCGCCGAGGCACATTGCATAGCCTTCTTGTAGTCACCAGAAATGGTTATTATTCCCTTGGGCCCCGGCATTTTCATCTTTAGGTAAGCCACATGAGTGGAGATCATGAACTTGGCCAAGGCTGGCCTTCCCAGCAAGGCATGGTAAGGGCTCTGCAAGTCCACAACCTCGAACTCAAGACTTTCAACTCGGCTGTTATCTCGGGTACCAAAACCCACGTCGACCCAAATCTTTCCCATAGGTGCACAAGAGACCCCGGGCACAATACCGTGAAATGTACAGCTGCTAGGCTGCAACTGGTTCGGTGAGTATCCCAGCTTGACCATTGTGTCTCGGTACATGATATTTATGGCACTCCCATTGTCCACCAAGACTCGGGTGAATCTCACATTGTTGGTCGGCCCACAAAACGTCGGATCCACCACCAGTGCATAGTTTCCAGGGCTCGGCATGATCCGAGGTGTATCTTGCCTGCTCCAAGTGATCTCTTGCTCGGACCAGTTCATGTATTTCACCACCGCCGGAGATACTGCATTCACCTCCTTGGCACGCCTCAGCATACTCTTCTTATCAGTTGACTCAGTCACAAACACCACGTAGCTCTGATGTACTTCCCTATAATCATTACCGGGGTTCTCATACCTCTGATTCTCAAAGGACCACGTTTGGCTTTGGCCGGCACCACCGTTGTTGTTGTTGCCCTGGGCACTCACTGCATTCACCGGTTTCGCCTGCACCGTCTTCTGTTTTGGGCCGCATGCACCGGGGTTGAATTTGCTCCGGTTAAGCTCTGATTCTGCGCCGCTATGGTCGGCTTATGCTGCTGCTGCGTGTTCGGATATTGAGGTCTACGCCATTGGTTCGGTGGCCCACTCCGGTTTGCCCCAGCTTTCGCCCCTTCTGCAGCGGTTCGGTGATGAAAACTACACTGCAGAGTGGTATGGTTGGGTGTTCTGCCATTCCTGCCATGATAGATACATGGTCCATTCACCAATGACTCGTAAGTCACAGGTGGTCCGGCCTCCTGCCACTGCTTCGCACCACCTCCCTGATTCTGGTTCTGGTTCGGAGTCCACGCCTGACCCTCAGTCTTCGGTTTCTGGGCGCCTCCAGGTCCGGACTGACTTGGGTTTACAGCATTGACTTGGAAATCTGGTTCTCTCCTCTTCTGCCCGAACTCTTGACGGTTATCAAACCTCGGTCCGTTGTTGCGGTTGTTCATCGGATTCCTCCTGTTCCGGGCATTCCCATCCAGCAGAGGCTGCATCGGATCGCCAAGGGCATAGGAATCAGCTATCCGAATCGTCTCGGCCAGAGTCTTTGGCATATCTCTCTGGAGCCTCTGCCACAACATGCTACCATACCGACATCCATCAGCAAACCACGCTATAGCCTGTGCTTCGATAACTCCCTCACAGGAGTTCCGAACATTGCTCCACCGAGTCAAGAATTCTCGGTCAGTCTCATTGTCCTCCTGCTTGCACGCCTGCAAAAGCTGAGGTCGGTTTGGCCTCCTGTAAGTGCTGGCGAAGTTGCTATTGAATGCCTCCTCTAAATCCAGCCAGCAATCGATGCTATTCTCCGGCAGATTGTTCAGCCAGATCCGAGCAGGACCTTCCAACATGTGCGGGAGATACCGGACCGCCCATCGGCGATTGCCCCCCGCAATGTATACTGCTGAAACATAATCAGCTAGCCAATCTTGCGGCTTGGTGCTCCCATTGTACGGCCTGGTACTCCGACCCAACTGAAACTGAGACACTGGTGGAGGTGGTTCCTTCATGATCCGAGGTCCAAAACACGCCGGACCAGGAGGGCCTTCCTCCTCCAATTCTCGGACATGTAAATCCGATCTAGCTTGTAGCGCGCATCACCTGTAGGCAACGTCCGAGCTCCGATACGCTCTCCCAATGCACCATCCACTCTATAGAATCCAGCCCGCTCCATGGCTGAATTTCCATCATCATATCGGTCGCCACCTCGACCGACGTTCTTCGGCTGCGGAACATACTCCGGCTCTTGCTGATACTGCTCCTGCGGCCGGGGTTGCTGCTGATGCCTCGGGGGCTGAGGTGGTTTACCTCGGCCAGCCGACGCTGCTTGCCCACCGTTCTGATTTCCCTGAGCTGAACGGCCCTTAGCTCGGCTTGCATCACCTGGGCCGGGGTCTCCATTGGCTCGGCTAGCGTTGCCGACCTTTTGCTTCCCAGCTAACACCGGATCGTACACTTGCAGCTGCATCTCCTTGTTCCGACCTGAAGTGACACTCCGGGCACGATCGGCTCCTCCGACGTGTGGAGACGAGGCTTGCCCCTTGGACCCCTGGCTAACTGGCCTAATCGAATGGACCGCCTGCGAACCGCCAAGCCCGGCCTTGCGGAGGGCTTCATTTTGCTTGCTGGCCACATGCACTAACTCATTGAGCCGCTTCTGCTGCTCACGCCATGCATCTCCGGTCAACTCCGATAGCCCGGCCCTTACTGCTTCGGCTGCTCTAAGGTTCTTAGCTGGTGAACTATACACCGGCCTACCAGTAGCCGACCTGCTACTTGTTGCCTTACTCGAGCCCGAGACTGCAGCCCTAGCCATCTCCCCATAGAGGTCCTTGCCTCGGTTGAGCAGAGCAGCTTTCTTACGCCGCACAACCGGAGTAAAACCATCCTCTATACCATGTGCAGCATTGTACTCCTTCTGCTCCATATCGAACTGCTGCTTAGCCTCGGCCAGCAACCGAGCTTCTCTCAGCACCCTCTGGCGCTCTGCCTCTAACCCGGCCACCGTATGCTCCACACTTGCCTCTACTGCGAGTGGCCGAGCTAACCTATCAACGATAGCTTCTAAGGGAACTTCTTCCCTTGGCATGCCCAACTGCTCATTCTGACTAGGTTTCTCGTACGGAAACTTCGCCGTCCGACCTGATTTCTCAGGCAGCGCGGTTGGCGTCGCCTCCACCTCGGCTAGCGCGACCTTGCCAGCATCTGCCTTGCTAGCTGCAGGCTGGTACCAGCCATCATCACCTCCACACACCTCGGAGGGCGAGTGACACGCCGACCCAAAGCCGCCAGGAGAGGAGTTTCGTCGTCCACGAGCACCTGCTCCGGGTACTCGCGAACCACCTCGACAGCAACGTATGTGGGGAAGCTGCCGAGCATCATGAGGAAGCCATCGGTGGGGAAAGGCTTGCCGGCGAAGCACCCCGCATTGTCGCTCACAAAGGCGAACTCGCCGATCTTGGTAACAAGGCCAGAAAGAACACACCAGAGGAGCCCGTCCGGATGGAAACTCCACCCAACGCCTCAATCTGCCCCACGGTGGGCGCCAACTGTCGTGGTGGGATCACGGCAGATGCCATGGGTATGGCTTAGTTGGGGCCGAATGGTCGTTGGGGGAATCCGGGGAGGGTTTATGCACTCAAGACGTGCACAAGCAAGAACATGCAAGAAACCACAAGAACATGAACAAGAAACCAAGAAAGCCAAGAACACAAAAGACACCACGATGTACCCAGGTTCGGGGCCTTCGTGAGGAAGTAAAACCCCTACTCCTGCCTTGCCTCTCTCAATATATCAGTGTGGTTCTCAGGTACAAGGTGCTCCTCGAGCTGTATGTTGCTACCAAAGTGAGAGCTCGAGGTAGAAGGTGAAACTACGAAGGGGGAAATGAGCTAGGGTTTTTTGTCCTCCTCCTGGAGGTAGAGATGCCGCATATATACACAGGCCGAAGTACATTTTTACCCCTGCCTACAACTGACAATGGCATGGCCAAAAGGTAGAAGACAAGCCTCTGCCTCCTGCCAGCTCAACGGCCGGACTGTCAGGCCAGCCAGGCCTAGCTTTCCTCTTCCGGTCATACTTCAGTAGCCTGCCGAGGTCTAGCCTGTAGACCTTTCCCGAAATAGCCGAGTCAGCTCCTAGGCCCCCGAGCTTCCGGGAAACCCGTGGACGGACCTCGCCGTCCTCTGAAGCCTCGGGCTACGAGCTCTGCGGCACCCGTGACCTCTCTGACATGCCTCGATCCTTGCTGCCAACCTCGGATAACACTCCTGATCATATACCTCGGTAGAGAATATCTTATTCCTGTGGTAGCTAGCTGACTGCCCCGAGGTTGATACCTCGGAGGATATACCTCGGAAAGTATACCTCGGACGTACACCTTACGTCGGATGACGCCTCCTGCGTCCTTGCTCAATCGTTCCCTCGGACAGCTTACTGCCTTAACCTTACATGTCATCATAATGTCCAGGCGGCAAAAACCCTACCTTTCAGGGTGAAAACCCAAGGTCTGGCCTTAATTGGTTGTGCCTGGCAATAGTCTTGCTGAAGACATTGTTTTGAGAGCGGGGACTATCTTCAGGGTGAAAACCCAAGGTCTGGCCTTAATTGGTTGTGCCTGGCACTGTTCTTCTTGAAGGCGCTGTTTTTGAAGAATTGTACATCAGGTGGTGTCTTGGTGGTGGTTGTGCGGCTGCTGCAAGGACTGTAACTCTGTAGCGGGACTTTTCTTTTTATTTCTTCTTCTTATTGTTTTTCGGCTATGTGCATCCATAATAGATTTGGTTATTGTGTTGTTGCAGAGTCTGGGTGTAATTTGTATCTCCGCGATATTAATATACATTCTTTATCTAAAAAAAGATAATGCACAGACAATTGCTGGTGGGCCCATCACCGGCCGTCAAATCATCATCGGGCAATGCGCAGCCAATCATTGCACTTCCATTCATGTCTCTCTTGGATTTGCTACAACACTAGCTATACTTGGATTGCAATGTGCACCGTATATACGGCGAGGGCTGGAGATGGAAAGGGTGTGAGTCGTCGCTGTCTGGCTTGGTGAATGGAATGCCTTCTACTCAATCTAGGATTTTACACATCATGGCAATGCATGCCTATGGCCGCCGCCCATTTCTATTTATCAGGACCTGTCCCTGCATGCTTCGTATCTTATGCACAGATTAGACGGATCCATGTACCGTATGTTGCAAATTAACTCGCTTAAAGAACGAAATTTCCATCCGGAGCACTACATATTTTTTTTACAAGGCAAAAGCTTTGACTTATATATTGATATAGAACTAGCAAACATTACAAATGGTCAGGGCAAAAAAAAATAAAAAAAAAATAGGGAAGTAACAAAGACCCGATGGGGTGGGCTTAGAGTATCTCCGACCCGACCCCTCACTTCCCTTGTATGTCCAAGCGGACTGTTTAGACACAGCCAGGATAAAAAAGTCTTCCAACCGGACCCCCCATACCTAGCCCAAATGTTCAGATTGTCCGACACCACTTAGATCCATCCCATATGTGGCATTGCCTACGCCACGTGGGACCCGACAGGCCGGACCAATCCCAAATCATTCCCACCACGCCCGAGTCGTCCTCTTCCTCTCTACTGTTTCGTCCACACCACTTGCCTTGCTCACTGTCGTCTCGAACCCGCAGTGTCGCCACTACCAACCCAAACCCCCACCTAAGTATATCTACTCTCTCATGCCTTGTCTGCGCCACCACTGGTCTAGCTCCGCCTCCATCGCCAGCCTACCTCCGCAGTTATCTCGAGCCCTCAGTGCCACCACCACCAGCCCCAAACCCTCCCCTGGATACGGCCGCCGCCTCGGTATGTCCTACTCCACCAGACATATACCTCACCGCCATGCGTTCAATAAATATCAGAGCCATTTTTAAAAGATTTTTTCTCATTTGTGGGCAAACAATGGATTCGTTGGATAATGGGTTTGATTACAAGAAGCTAGATGAGTTCATATTCAAGGAGTTCATCAATTCATCAGATCCATATATCAATAGTGACAAAGATGTTGGCATGATGGTGATGATGAGCAGCCTTAAAGAAATGGAGAAGCGAGAGGAGCATCTTCTAAACTTCACGGTTTTCGGTGTCACTTCAGGATGAACCCTAATTTGTTTCGGTGTGTAGTGTAGGCTGTTAAGAAGTATATTCCCTACTTCAAGCGGAGAAAAGATTGCGGACAACTGTCGTTGCACATTGTTTGTGGAGCTGCCATGATATGGAATCTGGACACATTGTGGCTGGTGATGACTTGTTGTGTAATCGAGGGAAAATGCTGGGGAGTACAATAGGAGGTTAAGTGTGATGGAAAAGTTTTATGGAGAAAAGTGAGCCAAGCAAATCCGTTTAATGAGGAAAAGTGGATTTTTCTAATTAAAATACAGCTGCAAAGTGCACTTAATAAATAATACTATAGTTGATTAAGAAATCAGTCGTATCATTTAGTTCACTAGCGCTATTTAAATGGGAGAGGCGTTTTGGTTTCCGGGTACATATGCACCCTTTATTTCAAATGCATTTTAAACACATTTTGAAATGTCAAAAAATTGTGTTAAAAAAGGTTTGCGCGTAGATTTTAACATCCTATGTATTCACAAAGTGGTTTCACGAAAAATTGACATTTTTTGTGGTCAGTGTAAAAAAACAATTTTTGGTGTTAAATAAGACTTTTCAGGAGATATTTTTTTTCTTATTACACATGCCACAAAATATGTCATTTTTCCGTGAAACTGCTTTGTGGAAGATTTATCTGTGAAATTTTATTGCAGGTTTTTTCGACATTTCAAAATATGTTTTTTATATACAGGGTGTATATGCACAGGGTCAAAGTGGATTTCACTATTTAAATTCTGTAACGGAGGAAGGATGTACGCAATAGTGGCAGACAGGCTAGCTCTAGCTCTATATAATTTCTCCACTACTAGCTTGCTCTTGTTTGCATCCTACGGTATAGACGTACAGTTGGGTTGGGTTAGGCGGATATCATCTACTCCGTTCCATCAAGACCTCTCCTTTGATCTATAGGATTTTCAAATGATTTAGGTGAATCCAATAAAAAGATTCTTTAAAACCGTTTGATTCATAGAATCATATTCCATATAGAAAAAATCATAAGGATTTTGTAGTGTAAACTGTATAGAAAAATAAAATAAGGTATAACCTTATGGAAATTCTTGACCAAAATTAAAAGAACTTACTCTTCACATAAGATTCATTTATTTTTGAACAAACATGCAACATTGCCTCATTTTATTTAAAAAAGTAGGAGAGAATTGACCGTTCATTAGCGGGGAACCGGCCGAAAACCGTTACAAGCGCCCGCGGCATCGCCTCCGTCGCCATGGTGCGCCCTCCGCGGAAGAGCCGCGAAGCAAGAGAAAAAACCTCCCGCCGGCCGCCACCTTCCTCGGGCGGACCTGGCTTTGCCGGCGGTGCCGATGCGGGGGAGGGGCGGAAGGGGCCGCCGGCGGCGGAAACTAGGGTTCCGCCCGAGCCGCCTCAGAGGAGACGACGCGGGCCCATGTTGGTTGTTACTTTCATTTAGACATTTCATTCCAATTTTGTAGTTTTTCTGTACCTACAGCTTTCATATTCTATGAATAAAAGTAGCCGTATACATCATTTCGATGCAGAGGCTGGGATGCCCCTTTTCGAAGAAAAAATGAATAAAAGGAGCCTGAAGTTTCGTAGTACCTAATTTAATTAACTCCATTTAAGTATATATTCAGACATCGTACGGCTGCTAGCTGCTTTTGCAAGGGTGCAACTGCATTTTCAGGTACTACATACGTGCGTACTGTGTTGATCGATGTAACTTGTGAGACGCAAAAGCGGCATCCTGTGTCGTAATTGCGATGTTGATCAGTGATCAACAACTATTAGACTGATATATGCTTGGCATCCAGAGATTGGCCCATGCTGACAATTATGGAGATTGCTACTGCGATGAAACAAAAAAAAAATTATATACTCCGATCGAACCAACAAGTCCATATATGCTGATAACACTACAGCATAATAAATGTACGTAGGAAGTACCAATTGAAGTATGTACAGTGAGAAAAAGACTGAGAAGAGACCAGAAATTGCTCCGATCGAGCCAACAAGTCCGGAACTTGTAATTGGCAGTCGTGGTCCGAGTGATAAATGCTCCAGTGATCTGTGTATCAACGTGAAAGTTGCAGGTCGATCTGGACTGACGACTACTGCTACGCGGAGCTACTACATAGCTAGCTAGATGTCCGAATGGATCCATCGTCAGCCACACGAATCCATGTTTCAATCACCCATCACTCGACATTTTCGTTGAGCTAGTAATCGTTCACTCCTTGTTTGCTAGGTGACTGGAATTTCAACACGGAAACGTATCGCTTTTCCGTTTTGAACAAAAAAAATTCAACACGGACCGCGTGGAGTCTCTCCACCAATTCCATCCTTTTCGTGTGGAAAGATCCAAAAGTGATGTGAAATCCTTCGATTCAGTTACATATGACATGATCTCTAGACTGATTTTACTATTTTCGTCGACGAAACAAGGCCATCGATATGCTCCCAAAAATATCGAGAGAATAATTGATGGAATCACGCGGCAGGGCCTCTGATCGGCCAACAATTATTCCTGAAATCAAGCAAGAATTCGACATCACATCAAGACGCAGACAAAATGCCAGTAGGCTATGTCACCTGCCGTGTTTTAGAAGGGTGAGTGCGTAGTTGAAGTGAAAACACAGATCGGTACGGCGTCTTTCATTTTCTCTCATTTCTTATCTCTCTCTTCGTCATCCTCTTGAGAGACGCTCATGAGCCCCCGGTTCCTCCCTCCTTCCTCTCCGGCGGCCTTGCTCGTCGGGATAGGGAGGGGAGAGGAGGCTAGGGCCTCCTGTACAGAGTAGTTTAGGGTTTGAGTTGTTGCTATGTCGTCTTGGCGTCATGTGTGTCGCGTTACAATTACATCAAATATATCTCTAACACCGATAATGTCCACAAATGGGAAAAAATCACTACTCATATTCTGGTGTAATGCACCGATACAAATTTACGCGTCCGGCATTTCCGGAACCGGGGGGGATTGGCGTGAGGAGAGGAGACATGTATGTCTTCTTCTCCTTCCCGAAGTGCCAAGCACGATAGTAAGATAGCTACTTTGTACTGCTGATCGACCGATGCTGCATGCATGACCACACATTCCCTTCCATCCCCTCTGTCGAGGAAGAAGCTAACTGAGCTATACAGGATCTTACTAATTGATCTGTCTCTCCAACAAATTTAATCGCCACTACGCGTATCGAACTTATCGATCAATGCCAGTCACTCTCACATCCTGATAGATTCTGGCTTCTGATTGATTCTGCATGTTTCGTTTTGGCCCTAGCTTCCTCTGGAGAGCGGTACTGTCTTGGAACAGTACTATTCGTTCGCGGTCGATCGAGCAAACGCGACAGCGACGACAATACCACCTCCGCCTCCGCGTGGTCAAGGAAAGAAAATCGAAGCGAATCCTACTCCGTTTCATTCGTCGCACTGTGATTGCTCTGCCTACGATTCTTCAGGTTTCTACGACGAAAGGAAGTCCATTTGTTGCTTTCTGTCCTCTCCTTTAGTTGCAGGGAAGCTAGACTGGTCAAGATTTTGTTCTTGTTTCTTATTTCTTTTTGGTTGCACGCTTGTGTTGTCTCCCAAGCTGATCTCTCTTTTGATGTACAGTGGCAAAAGGCAGCTAGCTAACTGCTGGTCGGTGTTGAGAATTCGGCCAATGGCTGCAGCTCCCTGCTGGTGATGATCGTCTTTTCTGGTCAGGGTCGGCTCTATGGGATTCTCCATCGGTCTCTATCTACTGGATCCATCTGAATCCACTTTGCATTAGCACCGCACTTTGTGATCTGCTTTCCGTTCCTGTAAACTGACTGATAGCTACTAGTACAGACCAGAAGCTTCTGGAAGATCTGCAGATTATCGATGGCACTGACTTTAATTGTTCAGACAACATATTATTGTTCAGTCAAAAGCGACATAGCAGAAGTTGTTAGGTTCAGTTTCAGTTAAGCCTGACGCTAGTTGTTTCAGTTAGTATTTTCTTTGGTCAGAATAAACACCGATGCAGCGTGTGTCTGTGCACGGCGTCGGTAGTCAGTAGGTTTCAGTCTATACTAGAAGGAAAAGACGCGCTTCGCTGCGCCCATTTGTTTTTTATTTCATATGACTATTCTCAATTACGTGGGGAAAATCATGGACAGCTAATATTTCCACCTGATTTTCAGATGAATTAACGTTGTCCATTGCAAAAATTAGTCGAAAGCATCGCACTCGTCCCACACGGACGCCTCATTGCGTTCCACTCCCAAACATCCCACCCAGTCGGCAAACAAACACTAATCATTTTGAAAAGAAAAAGGAACTTAAAGCAGGAAAACTGGAACTTGCATTAGACACACAATCTCAACATAGAACTTACAGTGCGGAAGCTGAAACTGACACTACTGTGGATAACAGTACATATTTTTACTTCATACTTCATACGCTGCATAACTTCGGGCTATGCTAGAAAATCAGAGCATTTATCTACTTACGTCAAAAGATATTACATTCCTATGACGCATATCTTTTGGCCAGGCTCATGATCAGCACAACCAGTAATGCAAGAGCGCACTACTTGGCATGCGAAAGTTACATTTATTTGTCAATACAAGCAAGAGCTAAAGATTTTCTCGCATGTAAATATACATAAATATTGTTTGCCACAACCAAAACAAAATGCACTCCATAAACTTTCCAAAAATATTTTTTAATCGTCTACGTAATAAAAGGCCTCATGATTTTGTTTCTTTCCAGATTGTGTTCCTAGACGATTGCTGATGGGTTTAAGCTCTTTCCAGAGATCAATAGTTTGCTAACTTCCCATAAACTAAGATTTATGGTTTTGTAATTGAACAACACAATCAATGACGGTCTTGTGCTGATGGAATTTGAAGATTTTGTATAAATTAATCCATACAAATGAAGTAAGATCTGTTAAAAAATCCATGTCGCCAAAAGTCAATGGATTTATCACAACCCGCTCCTTTATAGCCAAATAGGATCGAAGATTAAGCCACTCTTGCTGACGAACCTCACACTTGCCTTCTTTACCAATAACGGTATTGGCATTTGCAAGGAATTTCTATGGCGCTTAAATTGCAGATGTCACCATGGGACCAGATGCCATCATAAGTTAACAGAAATGTCAAAACAAACTGGTTAAAATCAGCGATTTGTACAGAGGTAACCTAGGGGTCCTCTGGGTCCAAACCAATAGATTGCAGATGGATAACTCTTGCCTAAAATCACATTATGGTGGTCGAACTATTTTGGAACTAATGATGCATTGGAGTACTCCATTCAGACATGACAACCAGAAATAAAGTCCCACCCAAATATCAATACAACGGTTATGTGACCGTTTTAACAACACATGTCACACTAAACTAAACGACGGAGCGTCACTTGTACCCAGCACGCCTACAGCCATGATGACCACGCTCCGGCTTCACAAATCACAACATCGGAAGACCGACCGGGAGCGGAAAGTGGAGCAGGACCACTGGTACGACGGCGGGCAACTGCATCCAAACAGGCAGAAGAGGCACCCAAGACGGCTTCAGCTAACACATGACAAACAAGACTTGCAAAAACAGACACCAGGAACAAGTAAACAAAGCCAAATAAAACAGCAAGACAACAACAATACCATTTCGCGTACGACCAGGTCGAACACGATCTACCGCGCGGCCTACATCTAAAGAAAGAGCACCATTGCGGATGAGCTCAGAAAGAAGTAGAACCAAAACAAAAGCTAAGTGACCAAAGAGTAGAACATAAGCACAGATCCCACAACAGTAAGAAAAGTACTAAAAAAACACAAGCAATGGCTATTAGAATAATTTGAGCATAGTCCTTCAAATATTTCAGCTAATCCACTTGTCTGCTATTGGTTGCTCAAAATGTGAAGCTAAAAATGTATTTTTTTTTCTTGCTATTGGTTGCTCTACATTTCTATAATATTCAGCAAATTATGCAGGACACACGATAACATTTAATTTACACTTCTGCTCTTTCAAATTTCAAATTTTAGTTGTTGTCAAAATGAAACACTGTGTTCATTAGCATTTACTCGCACAGGATAATTTACCAATTCGATTTAATTCACACAAACACGCTTATGTGAGGGTACACCTTTCTTTGTAAGTTCAGACCGAAGTTTAACTTGGTGCAATACAGGCAAGAACTGAATCAACGCCATGAAATTATATATAGTGCGCTACAGCCAATGCAGGGCTAAATCCATCTTCTCTCATATGTAAGAAAAAGGTTACAACAGCCAAAGTCTTAAACTGTGTATATTGAGCTTGAGTTAGCGGAGCAAACACTGCAGTCTTGTTTTCAACTTCCAGTCAACCCAATAGAGAAAGCAGACACAACAAGTGAAAATGGAAATGAAGAAGCAAATCACACAAGAAACAACCCAATTAAGAAAAAACTGAAACCAGCAGAAAAAAGAAAGGACACCGTCAGGAGGAAATCAAAGAAAGAAATACTATAAACGCTCAGAACGATGCGGAACACCCTAGATCGAGTCTGAAAGAGGAACAGAGCCAAGATAAAAATATCCACATGAGACAGGAGTTGAATGCACACATGAAGAACGTGTGCCCTACGGTGACGACGAAATGCCCCATCCCCGGCTCCAACCCCAGCCCGATATGCCGACAGAAACCGATGCCGCCCAGTGCGTCACAAACAAAGTGAATCCATCCAAATGGATTCAACCTACAGCTTGTACGAACCACCCCACATACCTGACTATTTATATGTTTGAGACTTAGATGAAGGAATCATACCTTCAGATGCATGTAGATAGTATAAGCGTCAACATGATGACATACAAAGCAAACAAATTCATCATTCCACTTCTGTGCATGATCTCTAACAATAGTCACAAGATTTAATGCATCAAATTGTTGATCATCATATCGTCATACTTGTTAGAATAAACCGGCATAAAAAGGGTACTCTTAAATCAGCAAACAATGCATCTACAAAGGCAGTAGAGGAGTAGGTGCTGCAAATATAGCACAGCACAATTATACAATTTGAGAGGAAGGAATGGAAAATATTGCAACTATTGGAAACGTAAGAAAAATGTTCAGCGGAGTTTCCTCAAAATACTGCATGTCAGAAAAGTGTGATTGCAAAGCCAATTTATGGACTAATATCAGATAATCCACTCTACAAAAAAAAGGTAACTATGTACTGGCTGCAGCTCAAATAATATGAAATGAACAAGCATTAGCTTGCATTACATCAGCTAAATATAGCTCAGTCATTTCTAAACTAAACCCCTCCGCTGTATATGTAAATGTAGACAATAGTTGGACTCAATCTCTACATCATGTCATACTCATACACCAATAATCGGCAAAAGTAGACCAACATCACACCAAGCATAATCTTCAAGTAGTAACGATATTGTTTCAATTTAGCACTGATATGATAAAAAAAGTATCAAGTTGACGTGCTCGTATAGAATTAATGATGATATGGTAAGCTCTTACAATAACCTAACCGAGAAATTTACAACATCTTAGCAAAACTGAAACATCTACTAAACAGTTTAAAATATAAACCAAGAGAATGATGAATGCATCATTATTCAGTCCCTGCTTCCAAACCGTCAAGTTTAGAAGCACTTGCTAATTCCATTATAGCATAAGCCATACTTAATCTCGTTGGAGCATCGCGGTGATCGTTGTGATGGAAGCGGTCGCACCCGCACCTCATGAGCAGTACAGAGGGTGGAGGTGAGGTCTTTTTAATTCAAGCTAACAAGATGTACTATGCAATATACATAAACTAATGCCATCATGATGTTCTAAGCACTAAACTGGAGCACTTGTAGCAAACACCTCAAATGTATTCACATACACGATTCTACAAAGTATGTACATACTACATACTTGCTAATAATTTAGCAGCTCAACAATTATTTTGCATGCTTTGCTTAGTGATAAAAAGTGGCATCTAAATTTTGCAAAGCAAGCAGTGAACAAATGGAGCACCATTCTTCTTTGTAATATAATAATTAACTTTTTATATGGCGTTCCCGTAATCTATACCTCAAGTGGATGGAGTACCATAAGAAGATCTATTTTCATGTCAGCAGTTCTAGATGGATGTTACATTCGTTATCGAGTTAGAAAATAAGCAAGCTTTCAGTTTTCTGTAGAATTCTAAATGCAAAATTATATATGAAAATAACTTTGTGTTCACTGGTTGTGGAGTAGGCAGAGAAGTCGTGCTTGATCCAAAATTCATGTCCTCTCCAATCTCCAGTAGTATCCTGAAACCATTACACCACAATTACGTTGGAGTAAAACCAGTGCCAAAATAGTATCATGTATTCCTTAAATACATTATGTGCAATCACAAGCACAGCTTCCCTCGTGTGCAAGGACAAGGGCATCAATATCGAAATGTACAACATCATCTCCTCTCACAGCAGAACCATATGTTGTTTTCTTCCTTCCTGCAAGCCGCAGCACCAGTCCCTGTAAATTAAACATATCAGCAGTTAACTTTAACATTTCCACAAGCACTTGCCAAACACCAAGCAAGAAATCAGCAGAGGTGAATCGTGGTCGTCGGCGGCAGCAGCAGCCCACGGTCGGTGCCATATGCGTGGGGAATGGGTCTGCGAGGAGCCAGGCAATGGGATTGGTTGTCATCGCATCCGCGCAAGGCTGTCCCCGGCAGCAGCAGCGTCGCATCCGCGCAAGGGATGTCCCCGGCAGCAGCGTCGCATCAGCGCGAGGGTTGTCCCGACAGCGGCAACATCTTGGCTGTGGCGCCTGACAGCGGAACGGAAACGGCGGCCGCTAGGTGCTACGACCGGAAAATTGGAGGCGCGGCGGCAGGGCCGCAGGGGTTCGCAGGGAGCGGCGTCCTGGGGATGTCCCACGGCGGACAGAGGAACGGCGGCGAGGCGTGGCGGTGGGGAGGCGCGGATGTCATGTGGCGGTGGCGGGCAAGCTCTCGCGCAGGTACCGTGTGGCGGCGGCGGCGTGGAGGCTGGTTTCCGCGGAGCGGCGATTCCAAGGAGATTGGCATTTGTACGAGGGCATGGAGGAGGAAGTCGTGGGTGACGGGGCTTACCAGGTCGCTGCCGCCGGGTTCGACCTCCGTCACCGCCGCCGCCGCCAGGTTCAAGCTCCGTGCGCCTCCGCGTCTTTTCCCCTGTCGCGAGCGAGTCGGGCTTCATCTCCACGCCTCTCCACGCCGGTCGCCGCGTCCACCTGCGGGCCCACGCCGAGCCCAACCGCAACAGGCCACGCAAACAAACGTGGAAGCCCCTAATCCATGTGTGGCTGATTTGTGGGCCCGTGTGTCGTGGACGCACCACAATCCAGCAATTCTAGGGAGCTTAGATATGTGAGGGATTAGAATCGCCACGATAATCTCTTGTGAAAAAAAGAAAGATAATCTCTTGTGGGAATGTGGGACGGCACGAGCCTTGTGACCGTGGCTAGATTGCAGGGAAGACGAGAACTAACATATGGTTTGATGATTAGCAGGGTGGTTATATTCTTAATATGTCAGAGTTAAAACTTTAGATTTGACACTGTTGTTTCTCGTTAAAGATGGATTATTATTTCGTGGGCGACGACGTTCCACTCGATAGCGAGGCGACTGTAATGAATACGTTAATTTCAAGACCCGACCGATTCGGTCTTTCAAAAATGCTCATAGGGTTAACATGTGCGTTGTGTTTAAATGGGCGAGTTTATACGCGTGTATATAAACGTCTGCGTGTCTATATTTTTTAAAAAAAATGATTGCATGGGAGACGGGACACGAGCGGTAGTGGGATGGCGCTACCTTAGGCACGGTCTTTGATCCTGTTTTCTAATGCCTTTGTTGTAACTGAAAAAGCTCTCGCTAGGAGGCTTCTAATAACAGATAATAGAGACGAAACGGTGCAAACCCTACGCAACCGAAAGACCTATGAGTCACCTCTGTTCTGCTCGTGTGAGTTCTTTGCCTTAGGTTGTTCTTTAGGTTCGATAGATTGGCAAGTACAAATAGTATCAAAGTCCTGATCAAGTTCAGAGACGTATTAGGTTATATTCCAACATATTTGCATCATAATTAGAGTGTACTACCAACATAGGTTTAACTCTGTAAATTAGGAAACTCTGTTTTGTATTAGAGTAAAACATAGGTTTAGTACACCAACTTGTCGTGAATGTGCGTTTTGGTCACCAAGTTACCACGCGTGAGGTTTTGATGGCGGCGAGGTGTGTGGGTGGTAGCTTTGGTCGTTGACTCTCCTGGTTGGCCTTGGGGTCGGCGTGTTGTGTTTTTGTGTTGTATCGGTTTTCGACCAGTTTTTCTTATAAACCGGCATATTCACGTCATCTACATCAATGAAAGACAAATCTGTTGCTCTGTTTCGGAAAAATAAAAATAAAAATGTTTTCGAGAAAAATAAATTCGAAGATAAGATAAGGTGCAATCATGGGGCAGCTGCACATGCACGTCATGTTAGTCACCATTCTTTTATTCCGAAGGGATTTTGTTTCTTCTGGCTGGATTATGAATCAGAATCTTACTGTGCCAACGACAAGATTATTAACTCTTTTCACCACGCATTATTTCAGCTTGGTACATACACGAACAACGTACAGGCAGAAAGCACAAGAGAGAGATGGGCTAGGACTGAACTAACAACTGATATGATCTTCATATGTTAGTACTGTCAGTGAATTAGTAGCTATCAGCAGTTAACACTGGTTTTGACTCGAGGTCATCAATCATTAACATCACAGAAGGCAGTACTACGTGAGAGTACTACTATCTTTTCTTAATTGTCATTTTCATTTCTCTAGGGACAAAAGAGAAATAGAATACTCTGCTGATGCAATTCTATTCGACGGTCGACAGCCAGTTGGCTAAAATTAAGAGCACTACGCGTCAGAATCACCAGCCGATGAAGGTTCTCTCGAGCATATCCGTTCCCGACCATTCTGGGTCGAAATCATTATGCTGCGCTAGGCAGGATAGGCGAAGACGAAGGAGCTGTCCGGATCGTCAACCCGACCGGGACTCAGACTCGACGACTCGATCCCGCGAGCACCACCCGCCGCCGCCGCCTCCCGCTCCGGCCGCCTCAACCACCCCGCCCTCCCGCCACATGGAAGCCGACGTCCCCATTGCCCTCAGGTATCTATCGGCGCCGATTCATCTCCAGTGTCTCCCTTTTCCCTTTCTGGTTAAGCCCCGTCAACGATTCGGCTCGTCAATTCCTTGCTCCTTAAGTCCTTATAGCCAGCTCGTCAGCGAATCCCGTTCCTCCGTTGTTAGGTTGCCAGTGGTGTTGAGCTAGTACGTTGCTGTTCTTTAGCTGGATTAATTACTCCTTGTTAGGTTTGCGACTGTGGTGATTATTCAGGTACCGACTTGAAAATACCCAACATTCAGATGCCGACCCAACTTTTGTCTTCACGGGACTGATCTTATACAGCGCCGGGGCTCCCTGATTTACCACCCGCCGGATATGCCAGTGTCATACTTTTTTTTGCGGGGTACCAGTGTCATACTGTTAAATCCGTTATGGTTGTTCCCCCGTGTTTCACAATGGGATGACTGACCCGTTTTGGAGTGGGACTATTGTTGGAATGAACCAAACCAAAACGGACCAATATTTTCCACTCATACAGATCAATGGATGATAAGATCCATTGATTTCTGCTCATACGAAGTACCAGTCATTCCGGCTTGCTCGTACGAAGTACCAGTCATTCCGGTGCGATGTACATAATTTGATAAGCCTGTTAGTACTAGTGTTCTCATTTAGCATCTAATAAGTTTAAGTTTAGGATATTGTTGGAGGTTTGGAGTTCTAGGCATCGGTTTACTTATCCTTGACGTGTTTGTTTTAAACACTGGGGAAGATCTTACTTTTGGAAATGTTATTGGCTATCTACTTGTCATCTTAGACCTATATTCTTTTAAATGCATCGTAAAATTATTTACTATGTTATGGGAACAAGGTTGTAATAGAGTAATTCTGCTGGTTTCACCTGTGATTTAGTTGGGACTGTAAGCTCTATTGTTGTTTTTATATTGTGATGTGCTACCTTCTAAGTTATATACTATTTATTTGGAAATATAGGGGTGTAAATCCTGTATTCCGTCCTGCTCATTTTGGCTTAATGTTAGGGATAAAATGCCAGATGACTCTCACGTTCTCAACAATGTTGGATTTTGGTGCAGGAATCTTAGTTAATAGGGTACTTTGGAGCTGCAGATTCAGAGCACGTGGTGGTCGTTTGCTGCTCTAGGAGACGTGGGTTTGAAGTTTCAAAGTATTAAGCGGATTTTCCATTTCATCAGTCAGTAGCTGTAATCTGTAAAAACAAGCTGTGTTTTCTGTAAGAGCTGCGGATACCGATAAGATGAAGATTACAGGAGGAGCAGTGCCATTATTTCTCTGTCTCTGTGGAGTGGTTTGCCTTATGGCTCAGATAGGGGCTGCAAATGTAGTTCTAATGGGGAATAATCTTACTTTGTCGTTCGACGACGTTGAGGCAAACTTCGGTAAGTTCTGGATATCTTACCATCATCTAGCTCTGATACAGCAAAGTAGCAACTTTTACTATTTAAGATGTCACTGCATTTGTTTGCATTGCATGCCTTGACGACTTTTCCACCTGTTACTTATTAACAATTTAGATGTTAATACTTGGTTTCATACTGAGTAGCTGCGCCATTGATTTCTGCTGATATCTGGACATGCTCATATGTTTGTGTCGTGCTGCATTTGCATAGAAGGTTGTTGTTTACTTTTAACTTTCGTGGAGTCTACATTGTTCTCTCTGAAGGACTCATCATGCCATTTCAATTGTTTTGCAGGTCCGGGAGTGGAAGGGTCAGGTGTTAATGGCATAGTTTATACTGCCGAACCATTGAATGCGTGCAGTGCTTTAACAAACAAAGCAGTCAAGGGTCCACAGTCTCCATTTGCATTGATTATTAGAGGTGGCTGCGCATTTGATGAGAAAGTGAAAAATGCACAGGATGCTGGATTCAAAGCTGCAATTGTTTACGACAATGAAAATAGTGGGGTTTTGGTTTCAAGTAATGTACCTTTTCACTCTCACTTGTTGGTTTTCTAGTTTCTTGTATCACTGGTATAGCTGCATCATACTCCTTTCTCATAGTATGACAGCATGTCCTACACAGATAGATGGATATTTTTCCTTTTGTTTGGCACCTATTGCATGAAGCACAAATAACTCCACAGATGGTCCCCAGATAAATGAAATATAATACTAGGTCATTTTGAACACAAAAAGATAGAAGTGACTGTAGAACTTGATATGATTTTAAAAATCATACCAGTGACTATTATTTTGCTAGTTCATTTTCAACATTTTTTGGAGCATATTGTTTTTTCACTATCTAACTGAGATGTACGAATGTAACAGTGGCTGGAAGCTCAAGTGGTATTCACACATACGCCGTGTTCGTCTCGAAGATCTCAGGAGAGGTGTTGAAGAAATTTTCAGGCTCTACTGATGTAGAGGTGTGGATAATTCCCACATTTGAGAACTCCGCCTGGTCGATCTTGGCAATTTCCTTCATATCACTCCTTGCCATGTCTGCTGTTTTGGCTACTTGTTTCTTTGTGAGAAGACATCGAATACGGCGGGACCGGCCTAGAAATTCAGAAGCCCGAGAATTCCATGGAATGAGCAGTCAGTTAGTTATGGCCATACCAAGCCTTATTTTCACAAAGGTGCAAGAGGACAACTGTACCTCGTCAATGTGCGCCATTTGCTTGGAAGACTACAATGTTGGCGAAAAGCTAAGAGTGCTGCCTTGCCGTCATAGTATGTCGCACCAACTTTGTTACACCGTAATTGCGTTTTACAGAAAGTATTTCCTTGCCTATTTAAGACTGCCATGCCATCTCATTTAGACAAATGTAGGTACCTCTATCTCCTTTACTTTAATTCTTCCATGATCAATTTTGGAGTTAAAGATATTTTCTAGGTTTTAATCTGTTAGCACAACTACTATGTACTACTCTTTGTGTTTATTATCTTATGGTAGGCAGTTGAAGATCCTTAAGAACATAGGAACCTAGAATGTTGGTACATGGCATTTGTAAATTATTAAGCTAAGCAATTATAGATTAATCAGTCAACTAGCATTGGCAAAAAGGTTGAATGAACCATTTGGACAACACACCTTTATACACTTCTGCTGATTTCTTAAAGAAAAATGTATTGAATAAATTGTACTCATACGATCAGCTACAAGAGGTATGTTATTTCTAAAGCAGCACTCTGATACTTGTGTGAATTACCTTGCAGAGTTCCATGCAGCCTGTGTGGACATGTGGCTCACGTCTTGGAGGTCATTCTGCCCAGTATGCAAGCGAGATGCAGGTGCTGGAACATCAGCTCCGCCTGTCACAGAGGCTACCCCATTGTTTTCTTCTGCAGTTCACTTACCTTCCCCGTCATCCTCATTCCGATCAAGTCTGGGAGCATCCCCTCCAAGGCCAATAAGCCGACGTCCTTCATCGCAATCCATATCTCGTATCTACTCCGTTTCTGGCACCCCACGCTCCCCAAGTACCCAAAGACCTTACAGAAACTCATCAGCCATTAGCATAAGCAGAAGCAGTGCAGACCTGGCAAACATGTCTTCTCCCCTCCTTCGCACCTCGCACCTGGGCTCCACACACTCCCTGGTCGGCAACCACCTGTCTCCACCTGTCAACATAAGCTACGCACCACCACCGCGTATGTACCATCCCGGCTACGAATCACCCAGCCCGCATGTCAGCTCCTCCTATATCTCCAATTCCGGGTACGGATCTTCAGGCCACCACTACCTGGGTTCGTCCAGCCAGCACCGTTCGTACCTGCGGCGCTGCGGAGAGTCGGGGCCTAGCCTCTCCACCATGGCCCCTCAGTCGCCGCAGCAGTTCCAGCTGCGCCACGGCGGCGACTCCGAGACAAACCTGAACTTGGCAGGCGCGTCATCGGCCCAGTCCTTCCGGCAGTCCTACCTGAGGCACTGCGGCGACTCCGAGGCGAACCTGGACCTGGCAGGCGCGTCGTCGTCCCAGTCCTTCCGGCAGTCCTCCTACCTGAGGCACTGCGGCGACTCGGACGCGAGCCTGTCTGCCATGGCGTCGTCGGGGCAGTCGCTGCCGGGATGTTGATGGCGAAGCTCGCTTCCTTCTCCGTGGACGTGTGCAAGAGATGGCGTGAATTGTGAATACATACATCGAGGCGTGTGTAACATAGGCGATTGCTCGCCTGAGAGAGAAAGAGGGAAGTGAAAGTCGCTTAGGTTTTCTTTCCTGGCGTTTTTTGTGTGTTTCTAGTGATTGTGTTATCTGTACATTATTATTACTACAAGTGTACAGAAGTATGAGGATATGAGGTGTTATGTGAGACAGCATAGGGATGGTGGTTTTGGATTTATCGTGGAAGTGAAATTAATGGTAAAGTTAGTTTAGATACATCAGTCCTGATGTATGGTCCTATCCGGATACTACTTTGGTGCTAACATCTCAAGTGTAGAGTGAAGCTAAAGAGGCATTTTTATGTGCCTAGTGATCGTTTTATCTGTATGTACATCATGTAAGTATACAGCAGGGTTTAGTGTGAGTAAATCAAGTGCTATGTAAGGCAGGCCAGGGATGATAGTTTTGAAGCCGGCTGATGATGTATTCTATTACATATGTAAATTTCCTATTTGTAACCTATTTGATGCTGCGTCTGATGGGTGCGCCTTTGGCATAAGCAAAAAAAGGAATCAGTTAGGATTCAGAAGAAAAGATGATCAGAGAAACACGATGGCAAATATGATGTCGTCAGTAAAAATATTTGGAGTTTCTGTACTATCATCTTGGCAGCTGTGCTAACGCCGCAGCCCGCAGATGTGATGTTGACTGTTGTAATATTAGGAGAAGAAACGCATGCATGCTAATTCGTCGACGTGCTGTGTTGGGCGTGGCATCCATCTGTGCTTAGGAAACGGAAAGGTAGGATATGAAACAAAAAATTAGACAAAAAAAAGTTAATATCAGAGCCAAGTTTCGATCTTGGGACCTGTGGGTTATGGGCCCACCACGCTTCCGCTGCGCCACTCTGATTTTGTTGTTAAAGTTCTGCTAGTACGAAAATATATAGCATGAACACGGGGCAAATAGGCCATTACTCAGACAGTCGCACTTCCCAGGACAAGTGAAGACCCCGACGCCCTTCACGTTCAGTAAAATAAGCACTATGAATCTCCATCCCAGGCATCGGCACGACCACCGCACCGGCCACCGCGCAGCGCCACTTCACTGCCTCCGGGCCCCGGCCGGAACCTCATGTACAAAATCAAGAAGCGAGAAAATAAAATAAAGCGCAATCCGCAAAGCGAAGCTAGAAATATCTTGGCAACGGCCGACCAATCCCTGCGCGCCAGGTTACGGAGCCCCAGGCCAAGCACGCGAGGAGAGGTGCCGCCCATGGTGGCCATCTCCGCAGGACGCGTGTACATCGTGCTAGCTGCCTATATATCTCTCTTCCGCGGCACGGCTCCTAGATTATCCCTGATCCGTTCGGAGCTTCCTGCAGTAGCTGATACACTTGCGAGTTGAAGGCTGGTAGGTGGTAGGGTAGTGGTTCTGTTTCTGGTATGCTGATCTAGATGGAGGACTCGGTGGGCGAGGAGGAGAGGAGGGAGCAGGAGGAGGCCATGGCCGTGGCGCAGGGGAAGAAGCGCGGGCGAGAGGAAGAGCAAGAAGAAGAAGCGGGCGGTGGCCGTGTGGTGGTGGGGAAGGAGGAGGTAGTGGTTGCGGCGGTGGAGGAGGGTGGGTTTCTGAGCAGCATGGCGTCCAAGATCGGCGCGGCCATGTCTGGCGCTACCAACGGGAGCGGCGGCGCCGAGGACGGCGGCGAAGGCAATGGCAACGGAAATGTGGTTCTTGCTGCCGCTGACGGCCAGGATGAGAAGGAAGACGTAAATGGCGGCGGTGGGATCTTCCACAGGCTCCTGTCCAGCTCGTCTCCTTCCCCACCCATCACAGGTAAGGATCTGCGCGTTTACTCGCCGTCGCCCAATCTCTCTCTGAACTTTTTTCAGAACATCCAAGTTCTCATCTTCAGTAAGCCAATTTGATTCTTTGTCGTGGCAACAGGAACAGAGGAAGAGAAAAGGGGAGGAAAAGACGAGGACGAAGGAGGGGGCGAGCAGGGCGGGATACTGAGCGCCATGGCTTCCAAGATCGGCATGGCCATGTCCGGCGCCAATGGCAATGGAACCCAAGGCAAGGCAAGCAATGGAGATGCTGGTCAGGACGAAGGCCAGGACAAGGAGAAGGGAGACGACGAGTCCAACTCCAACGGCGGCAGTGGGATCGTCAAGCAGATCATGTCCAGCCTCCCCACTTCAGGTACATTACCATTTACCAGTCTGCTACCGCACGATCTCGTTCGTCTTCGCCTCGATTTGGTTCAGCTGACAGGATTGTTCTCTCTGTTTTTGCCTTCACCGCAGATACTCGGGGACCCAATGCTGAAGAGGCTTCCATGCTCATCTCCATTATCGAGGACTAGACTTGGCGCTAGCCATAGATTATTAGGCTAAAAGAGGGTGTGGTTTTAGATCGCCCAGCGTGCCCTCTTGATGTGGATGTAAATCTAGGGATGCTGATGTAGTAGACGTTTTCTTGTAGACATAAAGACGTTACAGATGTTGTTGCACCTTGACAAAGTGTACTGAACTGTAATCAACGTTTTACTAGTGGAGAGAACTGATCCAAGCTTATGGAGTTAATTGTTGCTGTTAGTCTATTACTGTGCGGAAGTTTTAAGTTATTGTTGGGTTGAGTGAGGCTTCAAGTCATTGCTCTGTTCTGCAGTGATTCACACAAGTTATGACCGAAACTGCTGAGTGATGGAGTTCAGCTGCAGATGCAAGTCATGCGTTGAGTAATCAACACACACGACACCTCCCTGTACTGAAACCACAGGTGAAACAGTTCTTTTGAATGTCGAAATATTTCCCTTGTCCCAGTGCTGTCCCAAAAATATCGTATCATGGCAACTTGGCAGAGCCAAAACTCAAGAGGAAGGAACAGAGCCAAAACTCAAGAGGAAGGAACAAAGCTCAGCTCAGGTGGTAAGCTATGTCATCAGTAAAAATGCAGCAATGGCACCATAGCAATATAGCATCAGATCGGTTAGACTCTGGGAAAATAATATAGCTACTCAGTGCTACGAATAGCCGGAAGTTATAAAACGGGTTACATGATCCTTGGATACATGTAACAACGGCTGAATATTGCAAAATAACTACAAATTCTTCAGGCAGTACTGAATCCTGCTAATGCTCGCTGCAAAAACGATTGCTCGATTCACTGACATGTATAGGGGATTCAAGTATGGCGATCAAAGAACTTCTCAATCAGCACCGAGAAGGCAGCAAAACCAGCACAACCAATACATGCAGCTTGAGGTCCACCTGCAAGGAACAAATTCCCTTAGGGGATGAAATTTCAAATTGAGCCGCATAGCGAACAAAAGTATAGGGTGCCAAAGCGGTTGGTAATTGTTATCATTAGTTGTCCTCATTTATTTCTAAATTAGCCGAATCAAAACTAAAAAATAATTATTTCAAAACAAGCAATCACAAGACTGGTTAAGCAGTAAAGAATCAAATGATAAGCAATGTAAGTGATCAAATCGCCACAACACACATAAGTATCTCACAACTCCCACATACAACAAATGTTTGGTTAAACTATCTGAAAGCTGGGAACAGCGGATTCAGGACACAAGCTACTGGCCAAACTACATGATCGATTGTGGTTGCCCTTCAAACTGCCCTAGTATAATCCAACTACTTAAGAGCGCACTCGCTCCCTTTCCTACATCCGAAAAGAAATGTCGTTGCATCGACCTAAAGCCAACCTAAACATCTCAAATGATCGCACCAAGGGAAATTCTCTTGGGAGCATGAATTGATCCATTGTAAAATTATGTTGGATCTCATTTTATTACAAAAAAACTTACCTTTTACAGCTAAAGCCCCTCCTGTGACACACCCAGCTGCTGCCGTATTGACAACGTCATGCCTTGCCCGAGCCTGCCAATACATGACAATTCGAAGTGTCCAGATAAGTATAAGTTTTTAAAATCTGCGGGCAAGTGAAAAAATATTATGCTGCATCTACCTTCTCTATGACACATTCAGTTGCAGAGAAAACCACGCCCATGAATGCAAAGGTCTTAGCATTGCTCATACTTCTCCTTCCCATCTGCTTTGCCTGGTAGACTATTTGTTGCCTTACTGTCATCTCCTCTGCCATTGTTGGATTTTCCAAAGCTCCCAAAAATAGTCCCATAAGTACACCCATACCGCCACCTATCGAATGAAAGCAATGCAGTTAATAACAGTTGTGCATACTCCATAAGTCCATTGAATGAAGTATTATACACTTGTAACGATACACTGTGTACAATGATTATAGTTTTGTCCTCTAGTTCCTGTAAAGTATATTAGACTACGATCAAACAATACAGCGATACACTGTGTTGCTGATCACTGGATGGAATCTCTGTCTACGCTGCAGGTATTAACTTGCTTTGGCTTGAATCAATCTGTGGGGTGTACTTCCTATCAGCAGTCTATCTTTGTCCCCCCAGCAATACAAATATGTGTACAAGATTTACTTGCTATTAAAATATATTGTTTTACCGTAACATAGGTAGATACCACTATCATCTCTCTCCTCATTAATTATTATGCCAAATCAGATTTTTGGCAACATGGCATGCATGATACTAGCTATGATACCCCTACTATGACTAGTCTTACGCGTAGCGTAGGGCGCGCTGTATGACCCCATGTGGGTTAAGCCAGTTGTTGATACTCCAGGCTGTTTAAAGGCAAGACAAAGCATGATTGTACAAGCATAAAAGCACTAGTCATTAGCCAGCATGGCTTCTAATTTAGTTACCAAATGCCAAACTGTAAGGAAATACTGATACTCACGGTATCGACATCACTTCTACATCATCAAACAGATCATTAAATAAGGCAAAATCAGACAATAGATACTTATACATCACAGGCTGACGCAAAAATATTGTGCGTCATTAAACAGCAACCTTTCTATACTCTACCAAAGCCCTTTCCAGATTTGTTGAAACCTGGTCCAACCAGTTTCTGCATCCTTGAGCATCTGACTTCTAGAGAGAAACTCTGAGTCTATGAAAGGTAATATACACAGGGACTGAAAGTTTATATAGTTGATTCCATAAACTCCAACTTTACATGACAAATCACTACAGAAACTTTACACCCCAATTCAAGTTCACTTCAAACAAATGCATCTCCATTATGGCATTGAAACGGGAGCAAAAAGTTTTCTTTTATCGCCTACAAAGATTTTCCGTCAACCAGGGGAAGTAACAGTAAAAACAGCTCTAAGCAAGCGAAGCTCAGTGTGTCAAAAGTTCAAAACAAGGGAGTACAACCGAATCAACTCGTGAGCATGTATAAGTTTGTACGTTCCGGTTCCTCGGAATAGAATTAAGTTCATCTCTTGAAAAACTGGCATCGTATAGTTTTTAACTCTTCAGAGAAACAGGCAAACCGCAAAGCATCTAAAGACTGAGACTCTCGCCTCTATGTCACAACATCCAACCTACGAATGGCATGAACATTTGAACTAGATCATGGATACACATTGACTTGTTGTAACAAACATCCGCCTTTTAGCATGATTCAATTACACGTTTCGACGCACAAGTGCCCAATGCTCCCCAGCACAAATAATGATTTCTCTCCAAATCAAAGTTTCCCCGTGAAAACGGTGGACTACTAAATAACTTAATATAAAGCATTGAGTTTGGAGCTCATCAGTAAGGTTACCCATGACACCACTTAAGGCGGTCCGGACGGCGACGGTGTTATACAGGTCCTGCATCTTTATCTCTTCGTGCGTCGGCAAATGGATCGGCTCAATCGCGACGGAAGCCGTCTGGCTCGCCGCATCGCCGCCCGCCCCGGCTACCGGCCCCGCCGATGGCTCGGGCGAAGCCATCTCGCAGTCTGATCGCCCCCCTCCCGTTTGCGCGAGCGGTGGAGGTCGAGCTGCAGGAATCACTAGAGAGGACGGAGAAGGCAAGCCGAGAAGTTCCTCCCGGCGGCTACTTGTCCTCCTCCTTTCCTCCGCTCCAAGAAAAGAGGCGGCGGCAAGGGACGGAAGGGGATCCGCTGATGCTCTGGCGTGTGAGCGGCACGAGCTGAGCTTCCCGGCCACTGCTCTGCGCAAACGGTGCGGCGCTAACGTATTCTACAGAGTACGCTACCGTGTTCGAAATACTTACAGGCACAAGGCCACCAGGACCGTCGGATCGGCTCCTCGCCAGATCCAACCGAGGGAGAGGTAGTATTTTATTCCTCTGCCCCCCGCCCCTCCTCTCCGACCAAAACCCAAGCAAACCCTAGATCCCCCTCCAGCTCCGGCGACGCCCCCGGGGCCCGCCCGGCCCGGCAGCGACGATGCCGAATCTCGAGTGCCGGATGTACGAGGCGCCGTTCCCGGAGGTGGACGCCGCGGTGATGATCCAGGTGAAGCACATCGCCGACATGGGAGCCTACGTCTCGCTCCTCGAGTACAACAACGTCGAGGGCATGATCCTCTTCTCCGAGCTCTCCCGCCGCCGCATCCGCTCCATCTCTTCGCTCATCAAGGTCGGACGCCAGGAGCCCGCCATCGTGCTCCGTGTCGACCGCGACAAGGGCTACATCGATCTCTCCAAGCGCAGGGTCTCCGAGGAGGAGGCGCGCTCCTGCGAGGACAAGTACAACAAGTCCAAGCTCGTGCACTCCATCATGCGCCACGTCGCCGAGACCCTCGAGATCGACCTCGAGCCCATCTACGTGCGGATCGCATGGCCGCTATACCGCAAGTACGGCCACGCCTTCGAGGCCTTCAAGCTAATTGTCGCGGACCCCGATGCTATCCTCGACGTGCTTACCTACGAGGAGAAGGAGACGGGCCCTGATGGCGTAGAGGTTACCTTCATTTTCCTTGCTGACCTACCAAATAACGTACATTTGTTTCATAATTCTGCTGTATGCGCTATGTCTTGATCTCTGATTATATGTCATTATATGTAAATTTATCACTGATAACTTCACCATGCTAGATGTTATTGACTGATCTTGTCATGTGAATGTATGTGTTTGTGTAGTAGATGTCAGGTTGGACATGCTAAATTCTATGGATAACATGTTCCGTATTGTTGAATTGGCACCACATGAATCTTGTCTATACTCTATACTATACAGAAAAGTTTTGTACTTGTGACTTTAGCTGTTGTCAGATGGATCAAATGAACTTTGTGCTGCTCGCTGAATGATGGGATGTTGCTAGTAGATTAACTTGGCTTGAGTTTAGTTATAACTAGCTGTTGTATCATATTTCAAGTGATGTGAACACTTTGCCCTGGGATGTATTCTGAACTTATACTTGACGTAATTAAATTAACACTTCCTGACACAAAATAAAAATGCACTTCAATTTACTTGCAGGTGACTAAGGTTCTTCCTGCTGTCACACCTGAGATTAAGGAGACCCTGGTCCAGAATATAAGGAGAAGGATGACGCCGCAACCACTCAAGATCCGTGCAGACGTCGAGATGAAATGTTTCCAGTTTGATGGAGTGCTCCACATTAAGGTTCTTGTGAACACATGTTTCTGCTTTAGGGTTTAATGGAATGTTTTGTGGTGCTTACTCTTATTTGAAATTGCAGCAAGCCATGAGGAAAGCTGAAGCTGCTGGTAACAATAATTGTCCTGTGAAGATTAAGCTTGTTGCTCCTCCTCTTTATGTTCTGACTACACAAACTCTTGACAAGGTTGGTATTTTCTCTAGCCTCTTCTCATGATTCATGTAGGCGTTGGCTCTTGGAATTCTGCTTGATTGATGAGATGGACCAATTCTCATTTGTAGAAAGAAGCTCCTAGCTTGACACAGAATTTAAGATCACAATCACAATAGGCTTTTGCTCATGGTATTGTTCTTCATTAATTGGATGAACCAATTTTGCCTAAAGGAAATGACATAGATCATTTTATATACTAATATAAGGATGGCTGTTATAATGCTTATGTAGTTATGTTTGCTTCCAGTTTCGCGGATCTTTCTATGGCCGTTCGGGGCAATGCATCTTCGATTACAGCAACAATAACACAACAGCTATTACACTGCATATAATGTTTGGTAATTATATCTAATGTTTGGTGTTTTTCCTTGTCGTCTGGAAATGGGGTTGATTGCCTTGTCACGACGGAAGGATGTGTAATTTATAATTGTCACATCCAGGTTTATTCCTTTTTCTGAGTATGGATGCTTTCATTGTGGCTTGTGCTTAACTAACAGTTAGATATATGTTTAAACAAGAATGATCTAAACTGCCCACTGTGAAACAGTGGCTATCTGCATGAAATATCTTGAGTACGGTCCTTTGTGTATAACCAACTAGTAAAAGCATGCAAACCGTAAGTTCCTTTGAGCCTACAGATTTTTGATCGTTTTTAGACCTCATGTATCTGAATTCGTAGGGTTATAATGTTTCAACTCTGCAGAAAATAACAATTGCTCTTTTGCACTTTTCTGCTTTGGATAGGACCAAGGCATCTCGGTACTCACTGCTGCAGTAAAAGCATGCACAGCAGAGATTGAAAAACACAAGGGAAAGTTGGTTGTGAAAGAAGCACCTAGAGCTGTAAGTTTTTTGCATGATTTAATAATTCTTCTACATCTCTTCTTTCCATCATATATCTCTACAGTGTACATGTTTCAGTACAGCTGTACCTCCTCTACGTTTTGAAAGTATAGTAGCTTGTCCTGATTCATGATTATAAGACTTTGTATTATTTGCATTTTATAATCAGGTGAGTGAGAGGGAAGATAAGCTACTGAATGCCCACTTGGATACCCTGGTTGAGAAAAACGCGGAGGTTGCTGGTGATGATGACAGTGAGGATGAGGAGGATACAGGAATGGGTGACATCGACCTTACGAATTCTGGCGTAAATGCAGATTGAGTCTCGTTAGTTGTGTTTTGGATGGGATTTCGTTGTATAGCACCAGCCAAGATCCTAAATCGTCCTATTTAAAGCCCGTTGAGTTCACTGGTAGTGCCATCTTGGGTGTTCATTAGCCAGTTGTGGGTTTTACTTTGATTTAGTAGTACCTAATTTTTCTCTGAAGTGAAACACAGTTTTGTTGCGCTACATGTGTTTTTATGTCAGTATTGCTGTATTCGTTCTATAAATGCAATAAGTTAGCCCCCTCCCTCATGCTATTTAATTGTTTGTTTGTCAGTATTGCTGATTCGAGCCAAATATCTTTGGGTTCTCTGTGTATCGATGTACGTGGAACTCATCGAGTGCGCAAGCCTTTTAAAAAAAAACTAGAGGTGTAGCCGTGTAGGCAAGCCTGAGTTTACTCTAGAGCCAACTCGATTAGGTATGTCGGAGCACTTACTAGATCGCAAACGGCAAACCTCACCCTAAACTTGGTTCGAGCGTTTCCATTTCAGTGTTTCTTCCAAGAAATCTTTGGTGTGGTGCATCTCTAACAGACCCTTAAAACGGGACCTTTAAGATGCGGATGAAGGCCACGGAAAACCGGCTGCGGCCGAATAGATCACTCAAATTAAAATTGTAAAACCGAATATTTGCATATATCTTTTTCCCCACATATTCTTCTTCCTCTCGCCCGTCTCGGCTCAAATCCACCCATGGTCTGGAGCCGGCGGGATCCTAATACCTGGAATACTACATCTATCGATCCATGGTCCGGCTCGCCCGCGTGGAGCTAGCTGTCGTCGTGGCGGAATCCTAATACCTGGAATACTACATCTATCGATCCATGATCCGGCTCGCCCGCGTGGTCCAGAATCCACAAAATTTGCATTTGGAACATTAAATAGCTTGTATCCATAGAACATAGCTCCACCGTCGTGGCGTGCCCGTCCGCGAGCTACTCGCACCAGCACCAGCCATGGCGGTCGCTGCCGGTCTCCACCTAAGCTCATCGAAATCAGCAAGAAATGGGCGGAATCGGCTGAGAAGCGTCGGCGGAGTGGTTCCATGTTGAAATTGGAGCGGATGTGGTGGGTATGGTCGGAATCGATCTCGGGCGGCGAGGACGGGAGACACTGTAGCTGAAACTTATCTCCCGCCAACCATTTTCTGTGATACAGGGCACCGTCAGGTCGGCCTCACAGCCCATGATTCTATTGGAGGGGTGAATTTTCTGCAGCCCTTAAATTTTTTTAAAGATCGGGGCCAGATACGGTGTCTGTTCGGGACGCCGGCGGTTATCTCTTAGTTCCGCCCGTTTTAAGGGGTTTGCTAGAGATGCTCTTACCTGATCAAAACCTTTGTTTGGGTACACATAAGCATTAGTTTTTGCCCTTATGGTACAAGTAGCAAATAAAACTATCTAGTTTCACTCTCTTTAACCTTATGATCATGTTTATGGGCCCGCGGGTGCAAATTGGCCTGTTTGGTTGCTTGGGTAATACCGAAATCGGGAATTGCACGCCTTTTAAAGCAGTCTGAAAGTTGACATAGGATAAACGCAGCAGCGTGGCTGCTCCATTGCACGTAGGGGAGACACAAATTCAGGGTTTTGGAGAAACCGTTGAAGGCTCATTGCCCTTTTGCTCCGGCAGCAACAAAGGCGTTGACATCGAACCTAGACCCGTGTGACCTGATTCACGAGAGGGAACCAGGCTCTTGCCTCGTTTGTCCAAAAAAGATTAGGATCAAACTATAGTAAAACTGCCTGCTTCATAAATCATAATCACACCAAGGTAGAAATGTAAAAACAGCTGCCTCTGACCATCTACAGTAACTCCAAACAAGTGTTCAGAGGGGCGACTCGCCGCTCACCTTCCCTCCGCTCGTCGTCTTGGCGGCACTAGGGGGAGGAGCCCCGTCTCTCGTTCGTGTGATGTTTTTGTCTTAAGTTTTTATGTTTCGTGTTTCCCCTATCGGCATCATGGTGGGGCTGTTGTCGATGATACTCGTAAGAATAATGATCTTTCAGCCTTTGCTCCTGCTCGTCGGAGGTATTGCTAGTGCTGGCGAGAGCCTTGTGGAGTCCAAGTCGTTGGAGCAGTTTTAATCTGACGTTGCGTCTAGACATGAAGGCGGGAAGGGGTTGCTCTTGGAGTACGACAATGATGACTACTGTTGGCCCTAGAACCGACGTTGAAGAGGCTCGGAGGGCCCCTCCGGCCGATGTTATTTATCGGGATAGATCTAGCCTTACGAGGCTGGTGGCTATAGCGGCTTATTAACAGCTTATGGTAATGGATTTCTTCAGCGTCAAGATGTGGACAAACTAAAGACGTGGATGCTTGTTAGTTACGACGATGACTGTTTGCAGCAGTTTAATCGCTTGTTTTCTATAGTTTTATGTTACTTATATTCGTGTTATCTTTGTATCCGTACTCAATACAATGTATCCGTACTCAATACAAGTAATGCATACCTGTGGGGCGTATAATGTAAAGAAAAAACAAGTGTGCAAGCGGCAACACTTGAGAGATACTCCAAATTTGGAAGAGCAAATATTGATATCAACCTTGCCAGGCAGCAGTGTACACGGAACACCAGCACCGCAATGCAGCCCAGCCGCCGCCAGCCGCTGCCGCCACAGGCATCTGCGTTCCCGCTCCTTCTCCTAGTACTCGCCGTCGCGCCGCCGCCGCCGCCGGCCGCCGCGGTGGGCGTGAACTGGGGCTTCGCGGCGTCCCACCCGCTCCCGGCGGCGCAGGTCGTGCGTGATCTCCTCCTTCCCAACTCCGCCCCCCGCGTGCGCCTCTCCGCCGCATCGCCCGACGCGCTCGCCGCCCTCGCCGGCACCGGCATAGCCGTCACCGTCGGGGTCCCCAACGAGCTGCTCCGCCCGCTCGCTGCATCCACGAAGGCCGCCGCCGCCTGGGTCCACGACAATGTCACCCGCTACGCCCCCGGCGTACTGTTCGAGTAAGACCCGCATGGCCGCATCCCCTTCTTCCCTTCCAATGCGCGGTTTCCTTTTCTCTTATTGTACTAGGGTAGTCCTTCACTGGTCGTTTTCTTGTATTTTCGATACTGATCTTGTATCATGAAATGCCAAGGGACCAATGCGTATTGGTCACATGGTTCATACTAGTTGACTAAAGAAACAAGTCTAATTACGTTTCAAGTTGACCTAATACTTGTGCGGCTATATTTAGATATGGTATGGGTACGGTGGGCGTCAGATGAGATCACTCAATTTGCATCCCTTGCATTTGCCGAGCAGTCATGCTGACATGCTCAAAACCAATGTCCTTCATAATGCTGACGGTTGACCAATCTCATTTGGAAGTCGCTGCTTTAGTTAACTGCATTGGTTGACTTCATTAGGTAGATGTGCCTATATTTCAGTAGTGCACTGGAATTTTCTGCTAGGTATCTCAACTCCTTAATCAAGGTCTTCTAGATGAAACAGAGAGTGTAATTTATGAAACGCTCAACAAATTAATTTGCTGAATATTTGGGAGTGAATATATTATATTGAAGAGCAGCAGCCTTCAGCAGGTAGTTTATGGACAGATTGATCTGTACTCCTCAGGCTTCCGAGGATATGTCGGTTCTGCTAAATGTTCTTCATTTCTATTCTAGGTTAAGTAGCAGACATTCTTTTGCATTCATCAAATCTGTTTGGTATAAAAAAAGGGCAGCCCCGGTGCAGTAGCTCCCGCTTGCGCAGGGTCCGGGGAAGGGTCCGATCACTTTGGGTCTTTAGTACGCAGCCTTTACAAATATACCAAACAGATCAAATCTGTTTGGTATATTTGTATTAAATCTGAATTAATTTGTAGTGGAGTGTATGGTGATATGTTTTTACCGAGAGTACATTGCTGTGTAGATGAGGTGAATCCTCGATCGAGGCACCCAATCTATTTCGGAACAATGCTTAATCTGTTCAGTTTCATATCTGTTTCAGTGTTGTTTTCCACATTTCTGCTTTGCTTGATATTATATGTTTAAATGACGAGAAAAGTAATTTGCAGGTATGTTGCTATTGGAGATGATTCGTTTCTTCTTAACCACGGGCAGCAGTTTCAACCTTTTGTGGTTCGTGCAGCAGCAAATATTCAACGGGCCTTGGATGCTGCAAAGTTATCCAGCAAGATGAAAGTAGTTGTGCCTTGTAGCTCCGATGCATACCAGAATGCATCTACTCTGCCTTCGAAAGCTTACTTCAGGCCAGATGTTAACAAAACCATGGCTGAGCTCCTCCCATTTCTTGCTAATCACAGCTCACCCTTTATGGTCGATGACATGGGTATGCCTATCGGGTACCCTACCATGAGGGTACCTGGTGCACGTATCGACTAGCCCCAACTATCAGAGCCTACATGAAGCCCATGAAGGGAGGCCCACGAAAGATGGAGTATCCTCCAAGTTTGGCGAAACAATAGTCGGTTTAGAGTTTCCTTACTTGTAAATCGAGTCGGTTACGAACACCCAAGACCCAGCCTATTATTTAAGAACTGGTAGGGTCATCGAACCAGACCACGTACTTTCAGAGCCACCAAACCCTAGCGAGATCGACATCTCGCCGGGACTCTTGTAACCATCATATTCACAAAGCAATAACAGACAGGCAGGACGTAGGGGTGTTACCTCCACACGAGGGCCCTGAACCTGGGTAAAATCTTTGCCCTGCTTGTCAGCCGACGATACTTCCAGCTCTACCACGTTCTCTCCGCCATATTCATAACCTAGGGACCTCGACTATGGGTCTTGATGAGTCTACCCCTCGTCAAGTGGCGCCGTCTGTGGGAAAGAATAGCGCTGGACTCGAAGTTTCGCCGGTCCCAACAGCAAACGGCAAATCGCCGATCACACCAGCAAACGGCAACTCGCCGATCTCATCTGCAAACGGCAACTCGCCGGCCATGTCAGCAAACAGCAACTCGCCGATCCAGGCGACACACGGCGACTCGCCGATCCACTCGAAAAGCGGCAGCCTGCCCGCTTCACCTGCAAAAAGCGCATCTGCTCTTCCAATGAACTTCAATCCGCACTCGCCGGAGCTTCAGGAGGCGTTTTCCGGCCTTGAATCAGGTTTGAGTTTGACTGTTGGAGCATTCAATTTTTTCGTAAACAATCTTGGCACGTAGGACTCGACAGATCCGCAACAACTGGCGCTGGGCGCACTCGAGGCTCTGTCGACTGCGCTCGCCCCGTCGTCGATTCCTGAATCCTGCTCGCCCGCAACAATCATGTCGACCGGCGAGATCGACAGGTTCATGATGACGGAACTCCAAGGCGAGGAGGCAGAATCAGCATACCGCACAAGCAACGTCGACTTCAACCTACCACTCGACGAGAGTTTCGACTGCGGGATCTCCCTCGATGACTTCTATGAGCCCGCGATTCATAACGACAGCAACGTCGACTCGGAGATCTTCACCAACACCAACCTCGACTCAGAAATCCATAATGGTTTCGCCAACACCAAGATGAGCATAGGCGATGAGCACATCGACAACGAGATTCGCCTCGAAGATCTACTCGATGAACACACTGGCTCTGACATGAGCCTCGACGGCGACGTCGAGTCCATGACTGGAATCGACAACACATACACCTGTCCACGGGTCACGCCCCATCAGGTCTACGTGGCCTTCTCCGCAGAATCATCTGCAGACGCAGCCGCTCGCAGGCCTGCACAATTCCCATGCACGGCAACCATGCCGGATGGGGTCACAACCTTGACAATCACGGAGGAGATGGCAGCAAAAGCAGATAAAGTCATAAAGGAGTGCACAATGATGCCACCAAATTCCACCCTAGAGGAGATGTTGACCTTCCAGTACTTCAACTGGCAGGAGTCAATTCGACTGCAAAATTACCGAGCGACGCTCGAAGAGCGCAAAAGGCAAGCCAGCCTCTCGAGTGCCCGAAGAATGGAGCAATCCCTCGGGTCCACAATGCAGCCAACCCCACGACCTAGGTCGCGGTTGGCAAGCCTTCCAGAACATGAAAGGGTAGCAATCACCCGTAACCTGTCGTTCATGACAGAGGACGCTAACGGAATCCCAGTGCCCAAAACTGCTGCGGGTGCATTATTCTCCGTAGGTGCTTACCTCAAGGCAATGCAACCTTCGGCGAATGACCCTAACGCAGCCCTGCATCGCCAATAACTCAAATCGCTAGCTCTAGCGGCACAGGCTATACAGTCAGAAGACAAAACTCCAGCAAGGAATCGCGATCGCGACATAGTCGACTCACGACACGCAGCACATCATCGCAGTGGTCGCAGCCACCACTCGGATGAAGGAAGGAGAAGCACGCGCCGGCACAGGTCCAGCAGAAGCAGATCTCGAAGATCCTATAGCAGCGATTCATACTCTGATCATGAACCAGAGCCATGCGGAGCATTGTGCTTCACTCGACGCATCCGTGGGACGCGGATGCCCAAAGGGTTCAAGTTGACAGGCGAACAACCCAAGTACAACGGTCGCCAAGAACCTTCCGGGTGGCTAGAAGATTACAGACTCGCCGTGGCATGCCAGCGTGGCACGAACACCACGGCGATGCAGTACATACGACTCATGCTCGAAGGAACTGCCCGCGACTGGCTCAAGGCGCTCCCTCCATCATCATACGACTCGTGGGATGATTTCCGCAGAGACTTCATCAAAAACATCGAGCCTCTATGTGAGCGCCCGAAGACATTCGAAGAATTAAGGGCATGCACTCAACGATCAGACGAGTCGTTGAGATCATACATACGGCGGTGGACCGAAATACGCAATTCGGTTGGCAAAGTATCAGAAGACAGGGCCATGGATGCCTTCATACAAGGTCTCGCCAGGAAGGACTTCAAAGAGGCACTGGGTCGTGAAAAGCCAACCTCCCTGGCTGACCTCATCAAAGTTGCGACTGAGTGGGCAGATGGAGAGGATTCTGTACGCAGATCCCGTGCTTCCCCACCACGCGACAACTACGAAAGCGGCAGTCGAGGCCGCAGAGATTCATACAGAGAAGATCGCAGGCGCAAACGTTCCAAACGTCCTTACGACGATAACAGACCCGAGTTCATGGCGGCTGGATACACACAACCCCGGGAGGACCAAGATAGAAGCAATCGACGCTCGGATGATCGACGGGACAGTCGAGATCGCGAGCAGCGGAGCGACAGCTACAAAAGGCAAGAATGGCGCAAACGCAGCGACGCAAAACCCGAGCGGTCATTCGAGGAAAAGATGGACGACTGGTGCAGATTCCACCTCTTTAAGGGGGACGACGGAAAACTACGCTCCAATCACACCCTAAGGAACTGCAGGGAATTCGACCAAATGGCGACTGACTACATGATACGACTCAAAAGGTACGGCCCAGCACCTGCTCAGCCCACGCCTGCACCCGTACCACAGCCGAACGCTGTGCCCGCTCTCATGGCGCCACAGCCGCCACCGCAACCACCACCACAGCCTGCTCCAGGCGCAAACCTCGCAGGTGCCATACAACCTGTACTACGGGCGGAAGATGATCAATATCCACAGCCCCACGGGCAGATGTACATGATACAAAAGGGTCGCCCCTCCAATAGGCAGCAAAAGCTAATCACTCGACAGGTGAACATGGCTGTCATGGCACCTCCTGCCATGCCCGAATTTCTGAAGGGATCGGAAACCATCATAAGCTTCAGTCGAGAGGATCATCCCCCAGCTGTAGTTCGACCAGGGCACGCGGCTCTGGTACTCGACGCGCAAATAGGAGGCTACGCCATGACCAAGGTCTTCATGGATGGAGGCAGCGGCATAAACATCATCTTCGCGGACACGCTCCGCAAAATGAACAGGTCAGTCGAAAACCTCCCAAAATCTTCAAATACCTTCCACGGTATTGTTCCTGGCAAAGCAATTAGCCCAGAAGGCACCATACAACTCGACGTTACGTTCGGAGACAAAAGCCACTTCAGGACAGAGTCGATTGAGTTCGAGGTCGTCGACTGGAAATCACAATACCATGCTATTCTTGGTCGCCCGACGTTTGCTCGATTCATGGCGGTACCACACTACGCATACCTCACGCTGAAGATGCCAGGACCAAAAGGAGTCATTACTGTCCGTGGAAACTTTCAAAGGTCCGATGCTTGCGACCGTGAGTTCAGCAAAATCTCCGAGATGTTCGGGGTGGAAGAATCACTCGCCGACCTGGCGATTTCCAACGACCGCACACTCCTTCCGGAGCATAATAAGTTGGCAGTCGACAGATCCTTCAATGCTACAAATGACACAAGGTCGCATCAGGTACACCCGACCGATCCGTCCAAGACAGTCAACGTATCTTCGAGCCTGCCTATCGCATAGGAAGGCGCGCTCGTCGAATTCCTCCGTGAGAACTGGGAAATATTTGCGTGGTGTCCAGCCGACATGCCAGGTATTCCCAGGGAATTCGCCGAGCACTCTCTCCAATTGTTTCCATATGCAAAGCCAGTCAAGCAAACGATGCGTCGAATCTCCGGCCCAAAGCGAACCGCAGTCGAATCTGAAGTCGACCGGTTACTCGCAGCAGGATTCATTAGGGAAATCAAGAAATCACAATGGGTGGCCAACCCCGTACTCATAGAGAAGAAGCATACAGACATCCTTCGGATGTGCGTGGACTTCACAGCGCTGAACAAGTGCTGTCCAAAGGATCACTTCCCACTACCCCGAATCGACCAGATCGTCGACTCCACCGCCGGATGCACCCGATCACTGTGGTAAGTAACTCAGCAATCGGTGATATCCTCACAAACCCCAATGCAACGGGTCGAGTCGCAAAATGGCTCATCGAGCTGGCTCCAAGAGACATCAAGTACGAGCACCCGAAGGCTATCAAAGCACAAGTCCTACCCGACTTCACAACCGAGTGGATAGAGGCCCAATTACCTGGAGCACCAGACGTGTCCAATTCCTGGACCATGTACTTCGATGGGTCCAAGAAACACGAAGGCGCAGGCGCAGGCGTCATCCTCATATCACCAAAAGGGGACAAGCTACGTTATGTTTTGCAGATGGGATTCAAACTACCCTCCAATAACGAGGCTGAATACGAGGCTCTGATCCATGGCATGCGGATGGCAAAAGCACTTGGGTGCACTCGATTGATGATCTACGGCGACTCCAATCTCGTGGTGCAGCAAACAATGAAGGCCTGCGACGCAATCGCGGACAACATGATCGCTTATCGCGACCTGTACAACACACTGGAGGGCAGCTTCGAGGGCTGTGAGTTGAGGCACATAGGAAGGGAAAGTAACGAAGAAGCAGACATGCTAGCCAATCTTGGCTCAACTGGCGCACAAATTCCACCTGGTGTCTTCCTCGAGCGCATCGAACACAGATCTATCAAGGAGAAACGAGAGCCTCCTCCGTCGACTACGCCAGCCAAAAGCAAAGCGCCCAGCACAGAGGACCCCCCAGTCGAGGTACTCCTCATTGAGCCAACTTGGACTCAACCTTTTCTGGCTTACATACTCCGCGGCGAGCTACCAGATGACATAACCGAGTCCCGACGCGTGACTCGAAGATCAAAAGCATACACCGTTATCAACGGCGAGTTATACAAGCGCAGCATATCAGGTATGTTCCAAAGATGCATCGCATTCGAAGATGGCCAAGCCATACTTCGAGATATTCATGCAGGTACCTGTGGGCATCACGCCAGCAGTCGATCACTCGTAGCCAAAGCCTTTCGCGCAGGGTTTTACTGGCCTACAGCACTCAAAGACGCGGAGGACATAGTCAAAAGGTGCGTCGGCTGCCAGAAATTCGCAACAAGGCCGCACGCACCCGCATCGGCGTTGAAGACTATACCGCTGGCCTGGCCTTTCGCCCAATGGGGGCTCGATATGGTTGGGCCACTCAAAAAATCATCGCATGGCGGGCATACTCACCTGCTGGTGGCAGTCGACAAGTTCACAAAGTGGATCGAGGCGGTCCCCATCACAAATTCGACTGCTACTACGGCAGTCAACTTCATAAAGAGCATCATCTACCGCTTCGGTGTCCCAAACAGTATCATCACTGATAACGGCACAAACTTCACGGCTGAGGAGTTCAAAACCTTCTGCAAAGAGCAGGACATTACGCTCAACTACGCATCCGTGGCGCATCCACAATCCAATGGCCAAGTCGAAAAGGCCAATGGACTTGTGACGAGTGGATCAAAAGCGCCTCTGGTGCCACTCAAAAGAGCTGCGGGTGCTTGGGTCGAAGAACTACCATCTGTGCTATGGAGCCTACGCACAACTCCCAACACTTCTACGCAGTTCACCCCATTCTTCATGGTCTATGGTGCAGAGGCAATTCTGCCATCAGATGTAAGGTTCAATGCGCCACGAGTTGAAGCATACAATGAAGAAGACGCGGAAGAAGCACTCGAAGACGCAGTCGACTTGCTCGATGAGGCGCGCGACACGGCCTTGGCCCGCACAGCTGTTTACCAGCAGGACCTTCGCAACTACCATAGCCGTCGACTGCGAACCAGGTCCTTTGTTGTGGCGACCTGGTTCTTCGATGAAGCAAAAGAAGGTGCACAAGCTCGCTTCCCCATGGGAAGGTCCCTTCATCATCACGGAGGTCCTTGGTGGAGGCGCATATCGACTGAAGCACGCGAAGACAGGCGAACTCTCTCATAATCCTTGGAACGTTGCGCATCTGCGCCGTTTCTACGCATAAAGTGCTCACAGTCATACAATGTAATAGGCTATATGTCGGATGGCTGCAGGTTTCAGACGCGCTCTTTTCCTTACCAGGGTACCTAAGGGGACTGGAAGGTTTTTAATGAGGCGGCCTGCAGCCTAACATTCAAAAGAGGAATAAAATCAATGTTCCTTCGACTTCTTTGTGGTACTACCCGCATAATTCATACCTTAACCGCACCCGAAACCCTCGGGGGCTGTGTTATCGATCAAATGAGCTCTCGCTCTTGCAGAAACACAATGCCTTAGCCGCACCCGAATGCTCGGGGGCTGCGTAACAAGGATCCAAACAAAGAACACAAAAACTCTGCAGCCGCACTCGAATACTCGGGGGCTGCACAGTCATTGGTTCACAACCAACACATATTTCACAAACCCCGCTCGACTGACTCGGGGGCTCGACAAAAAATCAAAGTATACAAACTATACAATATACAAAGAGTCAAAAATTACACTCGGGGGCTGCCCCCTATACAAAAATTGCACTCGCAAACTATTCTAATCCTCAGGCTCGTCCTTTACGGGCAGCTCGGGACCGCAAAGCTGTTCGCGAGTGCACTCGATTAGTGTCTCCGCAGCTTGGATCGTGTCATCCAGGTCTCTTTGTTCGAGAACCTCTCCGGCTGCAGGTGTCCGCAACACCAACCTTGGTTTTCGACTACGCATATACGCCATTGCAGCGTTGGCTCCAATCACAAGTCTCTGAGACAGCAACTCTCGAATGGGATTTGTTTGACGGAAGATGTTCAACAAAGCACGAATCCCTTGTGGTTGTGGCCCCGCAGGAAAAAGAGTCTCGTTCAGGCGAATAAACGCTGCCCGGCATAACTCCAGCAGTTCAGCACTTCGCCAGACGCGATCCTTCAGGGTGGCGAGTATGCGGGCATGGTACCTATCAAGCCAAAAGTGTTGACGCCCAGTCGTAGGGTCGTCAACCACGCTATCCAGACGCCCTTCCACGCGAATCTTTTCAGCCTGGAAGTTGTCGACAAAGCCTACAAACACGGGCGCACCAGTCAGATCAAAAGGACAATAGCTACGCAAAAAGCTTGTAAACAGAGCAAGACTCGAACTTACACTCGAGTTGCCTGTTCACAAGATCCATCTCCCCGAGCACATATTCCTCGCGTTGGGTGGCCAACGCGGGTCTCGCCCTCAATCGATTCAGCTCAGCCTGGGCGTCCTTCAGATCTTGCTCCATTCTCACAAATTTGGCCTTCATAAACTCCATCACCTTGGCATCATTTACCACCTGACCCTGGGATCGGGTGGTGATTGGAGCCTGCGAGGAACTAGTCGCAGTAGCAGGTTCTCGTGACTGTTCAAAGAGCATAATCACAAACACAAAGTTTGTGTCAGAAGCTAAAACTCATGTCATAAGCATACAACTCTCGAGTGAAAGACATTAGCAAAAGACTGTTTGCATAAACAAGGTAGCACAAACAAAGCGCAGACTCGCGCAGTTCAGAAGGTATCATTACAAGGCATAAAACAAAAGGGTACAGCTACCCTAAACCTAAGATTCGATTTCCTAAGCAGACGATTGGCAGTCTCGAGTGCCCGGCGCTCCATGGTGGTCATAAAAACCTCGGCCAGTCGCGCGGCGGCTCCGCTCACCCCCTTCAGAGAAATGGGCTTCCCATCTGGCTTCCGAGGGAACGCAGACAGTGCTGCCTCGTAGTCGCAATCTATCCCATGTCCCATAAGAAGCTTGATGGTGGACTCGGATCCGCGTACCGTGTTGGCGCGAGCGAAACCCGCCATGGTGGACGTCCCGGGGCCAAACACGTCGGCGAAGTCGTCCGCCGTCGACGGCACTACGCCAGTCGGGAACACCACCTTGTATACAGCGCCAAGTGTGCTCGTCGATTTGGCGAGTGCGTCTTTCGCCTGGTTGCATAGGCGCCTAAGCCGCCCACAGCCTGTTCCAGCGAAAGATCGTCACTCGCCACGTCCGCAGAGGCCGGTGCGCCAACAGCTTCTGCACAATTCAAAAAGGCAAAAGTCATTTCATGACACTCGACAGTTATATCATCATATCAAAAGGAGAAAAGATTACTCACCTCCCATGGCCTGCGCGAGTGCCGCGAGCTGGTCAGCATATCCTCGCTCGCGTGCAGCGGCTGAGTTGGTGGCGGCAGCCAGCTCTTTCTTCGACTCTTCGCGCTGCGCGGCGAGTGCGTCTTCCAGCTCCTTCTTCTCGCCTGGCCCAGCAAAATCACGTGCATTCAATACTCGACAAAATCAAGCATTGCAAAAAGAAATTCAGCAAAACAAAAGCAAAAGGAGAACTCACGACTGAGCCGCTCTAGCTCGGCGCGCATGGTATCCCTCTCCTGCTCCACCTGGACATAAGCCTTGGCGGAATCTGCCAAGGTATGGTAGAAGGGCTGCAAGCACACGAATTCAGCAAAAATTCTAACTCTCACAGTCCCAAGTAAACGGGTCAAGCAAAAAGTACTTACGTGGTTCATCCACGGTTCAGAAGTCGCGACTGATGTCCCGACCTCTGGGGCTGTCACCTTGGCCGTTTCAGTGACAGCATCAGTGGCCATTGGCTGGACAGTCTCGTTTCCAGTCGGTGCAGAATTCGAGTGCTCCAGGGTTGGAACATTCTCGACTGGAGGAGTCCCAGGCTGATTGTTTTCAGCGCTGTGAGCAACACAACAAAGCAAAAAGACGGTCAGCACAAATATGTGACAGCACAAAATTCTCATATCATACTCAAAAACACATACCTGTGCTCCTCATCTTCCTCATCTTCGGAGTCGCCAAAAATTGGTCCCCCAAAGGCTGGGGTACCACTCGACTGAAGAGGAAGAGTTGAGCTTGTTGAGCACGCACGCAAAGGAGCGGCTTGGAAAACAGGTGGTGAGCCTGATTCCTCGTCATCCTCCAAACCCTGCCCCTCGCGGGTGAACTCACAGCAGAAGGCGCCTTCTTGGCCAGTCGACGCCGCTTTGGCGCGGTATCGACTTCTTGGTCAGCGGTGGCCTTGTCTTCAGATTGGACCTCTTCTGCTGCTTCCTCCTCGACCTCCTCCACATGTGAAGTGGTGGCAGAAGGGATGGGCGACTGATCCCCTTTCGGGTCCACCACCTGTACCTGGTTTCTTCAGTCTCGCCATTTTCAGGCAGAGGAGGAAGGGAGGCAGCAGTCGAGTGACCCTGCATAGCATACATCACAAATTGCAAAGTCAGAATCAAAAATCGCATATCGCAGAACATACGAGTGGCAAACTCTTCATTGCAAGCAGGCTATAACACATACATACCTCAAGCAAAGGGTTCTCCAACCCATATGGTTCAACAGGGCAGTCGACGTTGCAAGTGTCGGCTGCCGTCAGATTGGTGATGTGCCGCACATGCGTCAGCAGCTCACTCCTTGACAGCTCCTCTGGGTTCATTCGGGTGATGTCACCCGCGCCTTCATACTCCCACATCGGGTGCGCTCGGGCACGGATGGGCCACACCCGTCTCTTCACAAAGGTGGCGATTAGGTGGATGCCTGTGACCTTGTCCAGCATGCCTCCGATCCGAGCCAGCAAAGGGCTTGCCTCCTCCATTTCTTCGGCTGAGAGCTGGTGGTCCCACGCCTTGGTCTTGGCAAAAGCTGCAGTCGAGAAGGCGGCGATTCTGTCTTGCTCGACAGTCGCATAAAACCACCCCTTCCTCCAGCCTTGGGCGGAGTCGACGGTCTTCAGGCGGAAGTAGCGGGTGTCGCTGCGCACCTGGATTCCACAGCCGCCAACGGGGTAGGTGCGACCACCTCCTCTGTTCGGCCGCACCATGAAATGGCTTTCCATAGCGCCCAGCTGGGTGCGACGCCAAGGAAGCACTCGCACAGCGTGATAAAACACGCAATATGCATAATACCGTTTGGGGTGAGATCGTGGATCTGCACCCCGTAGGCAAAAAGGACCACGAACAAAGTCGTGGAGGGGAAGAGAGAAGCCCCTAGACACAAACTCCGCAAAACAAACACGCTCGTTGGCGCGTGGTTCGGGGAGTACCTCCTTGGGCGACGGCGCGCGGACGGCGAGCTGCTCCGCGGGTGGCAGATACCCTGCTCGCGGAGCTTGATCAAATGGGCGTCCTTGATGGTGGACTTCGCCCAATCCCCGCTGTTCTTCTTCAGCAGCGGTGACGCAGATGTACCCGCCACGGTTTTTTGCCCTTGGCCGCATCGGTCGCGGCAGCGGCGGCGGCACCACGCTTGGAGCCTCCACCTTTCGCCATTGCAACGATGGATGAGGGTGGAGAAGAGAGCTTGGGCGCAGAGCAATGGAGGTGGGCGCGAGGAGGAAGATGAGACGAGGGGCGGCGCAAAGAGGCAAATGGCAAGTAAAAAATTCTGCCAGCGCTGTCCCCTATTTACCACAGATCGCAAAACGATCGCAACCGTCAAAACAAAGGCATACGCTCCGCGCGAAATCTAGCCATACACGTGGCGGCCGCGGAGGGCAACCGTCGCCGGCCACTCCGCCCACTACGCACGGGAAACTAGGAAACCATCATCACGCCCCGTGAAAACCGCGCCAGAGCGGTCAAATCAAGTCCAAACGGCGCCATCCTTGGTCAGCTCTGCAAAAATGGGCCCACACAGAAGTGTCACGTCCCATCAGTCTTACCAGGCACGCCACCGCTTGTCAGAGATGGCAGTCGCAAAATGCGTCATTGCTGACGTTATTCATATTGCACAACTGGCATAAAAGTCACTCGATGATTCATTCGAATGATGTCACACCATAAACTCGATGGGTTTTCCAGCAGAGGTCATAGATGCCAGTCGAAGGACTTTCGATTGCAACATCATACTCCCATCGGGAGCGTATCAAAAAATTTCTTTGACTAATGTATGCAGGATAAAAGATTTTGAGATTATCCTCCATTGCAAGCAATAAAGCACAATCTCGGGGGCTACTCCCATCGGGAGCGCTGTCGCGCACCCGATAAAATAATGGCAAAGTATCAGTCGACAATTTACTCGACTCAGTTCATAAGCAAAATCACACTCGAAATATTCCCGAGTTGATCCGACGATCCTTGGATGCTGCATGCATAGTGCAAAGGTAAGACCCACCGATCAGTCGAGTTGGGCTGAGGACCGCTCCGGCAGCGTTATCCTCAAATGTTCCGTGTCAGCAGACATGATGAAAAATCCCCGACGGACGCGTTGGGTAGATTCAAAACTATACTGCAGTTCGATTCAGTAAGACCTCAACGGCCGTTTCGAGTCTGTCCAGTTTGTTCCAGATTCGAGTCCGGGACTCGAGTTTGATTGAAAGCTAGTATGGTTTTGCCACAAATGGTAGTTAACTGGCCCCGATCCGTCGTGTGTGCCGGGCCTGCTAAGCTAATATCCCTTGATTATCATAAGCAAAAACTCATAGTCGATGAAACACTCGGCATAGCCAACGTGTGCTATTTCATAAGAATTCCAAATACTGATGCAAAAATATAACGTGCATGATGTATGAGTCCATGCCCGACTCTTCGAATCAGACAAGTACTCGGGGGCTACTGACATGGGTATGCCTATCGGGTACCCTACCATGAGGGTACCTGGTGCACGTATCGACTAGGCCCAACTATCAGAGCCTACATGAAGCCCATGAAGGGAGGCCCACGAAGATGGAGTATCCTCCAAGTTTGGCGAAACAATAGTCGGTTTAGAGTTTCCTTACTTGTAAATCGAGTCGGTTACGAACACCCGAGACCCAGCCTATTATTTAAGGACTGGGAGGGCCATCGAACCAGACCACGTACTTTCAGAGCCACCAAAACCCTAGCGAGATCGACATCTCGCCGGGACCCTTGTAACCATCATATTCACAAAGCAATAACAGACAGGCAGGACGTAGGGGTGTTACCTCCACACGAGGGCCCTGAACCTAGGTAAAATCTTTGCCCTGCTTGTCAGCCGACGATACTTCCAGCTCTACCATGTTCTCTCCCCCATATTCATAACCTAGGGACCTCGACTATGGGTCTTGATGAGTCTACCCCTCGTCAGTCGAGCTGAATCCAATTTTGAGCTTTCAGCAGAAGAAGAATGTTTCATTGGATTATTACCTTTTCCAACTAATGTCGCATCCAGTCAGTGATGGTCATAACAAGTATGACAACTACTTTGACGCAAGCATAGATGCCCTGGTTACTGCTCTAACTAAAGCTGGATTCAGTGATATGAGCATCATTGTTGGGAGAGTAGGATGGCCAACAGATGGAGCTATGAATGCAACTCCGGCTATTGCTCAATCCTTCATGACAGGCCTGGTCAACCACCTGGCGAGAAAATCCGGGACACCACTTCGCCCGAAATTTGTTCCAGCTGAGACATACCTGCACAGCCTTTTTGACGAAGATCAACACAGTATAGCAAGCGGAAATTATGAAAGACACAATGGCGTTTTTACGTTTGATGGCCAAGCCAAGTATCATGTCAACTTGGGACAAGGTCCCAAGGCTCTCAAGAATGCCATTGATGTGGACTATCTTCCATCGAAATGGTGTGTGGTGGACAACAACAAGGACTTGTCCAATATTTCTTCCAGTTTTTCTGCAGCCTGCTCCAGTGCCGACTGTACTGCTCTGTCGCCCGGTGGCTCCTGCACAGGTATTTGCTGGCCCGGGAATGTGTCATTTGCCTTCAACAGTTACTATCAGCAGCACGATCAGAGTGAGGAGAGCTGCAGCTTCAATGGCCTAGGTTTGATAACCACCGTTGATCCATCTGTCGATAATTGCCTTTTTGCTCTTGCAATTCGTGCTTCTGCCGCTACTGCCTTTCACCCGACATTTGCAATGTTGTGGATACTAGTTTTGTGGTTTTGCATTCGAGGCCCAGTTTGAGCCTTGAAGATGTTTTGATATGCCTCTTGTAGCATGTGCTGACTGAAGACTGAAGTCTTAGTGCACTATCAAATAGTACTACCAAGTATCTCCGAAGCTGTGTAAATTCCTACGTTGTACTCATTAGAGGACTCTAACCTTGATCAGATGTGCGGGATCCTTAGAACAAATAGAACTTGCTGATTCTAGTGGTGCACGATATTTCAAAGAAACCATATCCCATGCTTCTTCCATGTACTTATTAACTACCAGGACATCTCAGTTTTTTTTAATATGAAAACAGTAAGAGAAACCCAAACAGTATTAATGGGGAGTTGGGGACCAACATTTGTGGACAACTCAGCTGTGGCTCGTAATATACTCCCTCCGTTCACAAAAGGATGTCTCAACCTGTTGTGGATGGAGGGAGTAGATCTTTTCATGTTCTGGTGTAAGTTACAACTCGTATTTGAAGCCCATTATTCTGCTCTATAAACCATCTAATAGATTTGCATTCCCACTTTTTGTTAAACTAAATAGAGAAAATTGGCTTTATAGCACCGCACAGATCCAAGATTTGGGAAAATATCACCAAAATTCAGCAATATGGATTAACATTCTTGAAATAATATTATTCGGTCTGTTTGGCAAACCAAGAAACAACAACGTTATGCTTTTGTCGATCTGCCAGCATGTAATGACTGAAAAATTTAGGCAGAGTACTGCATTGAAGAAAAATAAATAAAATACAAGGACAACTTATACATCTGTAAAAAGGAGTAAACATAACCACGCGTAGAGGAGTTGCATCCATGATTTGCACGAGCTTTTCACATTCCTCCACTTTCTTACTAGTACTAACTAGGAGATTTGATTATACGGCAGACTGAACCAATTACAGTCATATGCCCACCATTACCAGCAATATGCCCTCCACGTTCTGGACCTGAAGGCTTTTCGCCTTACCAGAGCTAGCGTTAGTACTCGCAACAAGTTATATGGAATAATTTTTGCCGTGATGATACTCACTGGTATTCATCTGTTTATATAGTGCACATACATGTTCAGTTACAAATCACTACTAGTACGTGGATAATCAAGAGTGAGGTCTCTAGACCTTCTACATTCTAGCACTAATTAAGCTATAATTGCTAAACGTTACCACTCAGTTTAGGCAGCACTAACTCATCACGCTTAACACAGCATCGTCGATCGTGTATAAATAGACAAGCTACATCGATCTCACACCGTAGCACACATCGACCCATCACTAGCTAGCTAGAGCCGACGTCCAAGAATATGGCTTCTTCTCGAGCTCTCCTTCCGGTGCTCCTGCTCAGTCTCGCCGTTGCCACATCGGCGGCAGGTGCTCGTCCTGCAACAACTACGACGGCGGTGACATCTGTTCAGGCCGCTCCGGCGGCGAGCCTGGCCGAGCGGCTGGAGGGCGAGGGCCCGCAGCAGTGCTGGGAGGCGCTGATGGACATCAAGTCGTGCACGGGGGAGATCATCCTCTTCTTCCTTAACGGCGAGGCGTACCTGGGGCCCGGGTGCTGCCGCGCCATCCGCGTCATCGAGCAGCGCTGCTGGGCCGCCGACGCCATGCTCTCCGTCATCGGCTTCACCCGGAGGAAGGGGACATGCTCAAGGGATACTGCGACGCCGGCGACGACGACAACAATGGCGGGCACCACCAGAGCGTCGGCGGATCATCGGCCCCGCCGCCTAGCGGTGCTCTGGACGACGTTGCCAGTGACGGCACCGTGGCAGCTGCGGCGGGAAGGAAGGGGCTCCTTGGTGCGCAGTTAGATGGTTAATCAGGCCGCAGTCCGTGTGTGTCACTCTGTCCACGACCACGTAGGTTCTTGTGAACTCATGATATGCTTGCAAAGCTGGGACGCAGATGGTTTCTACGGATCGCGCTTTGTGTAACCCGAGATGCTTCATGCTAACCCCAGCAACGACTGAATAAGAATTGGAATAAAAAGCATATTACTACCATCTTACATTTCGCTTTACTAGCAGCCAAATTTTGATTTCAAGCAAACTTGAGGATCTAGCAAATGTGTCCAGACTCATTTGAACAATGCAATGAAAGGCTTGGTAACTACGGGTTTGATCTCTTGATGTGAACACTTCGAGCATTTTAATTGCTTTTTTTTTTTAGGAACATTTTAATTGCATTTCGATCAAATTTTGGTTTCAAACAAACATGACACATCACATCGGGGCATGAAATTTCACATAGTTAACCCTTATTCGAAATTTCAACACAAAATGAACCTGAATTCCATTTTTTTACGAATTGACCTTTTTACATGACGCCCTCCTCACGTCATGTTTCTATGGCATGGCGCCCTAGTACTTCCAACCTAACCATGTCAAAAAATAGCACGGAGTCGGCGCCATGCCCGCCGCGAGGGCGAGCGTCATGCAAAATGTTTAATCCGCGATTTTTTTTCGTATTCGAGTCTATTTTGTGTTAAAGTTTCGAATAAGAGTCAAATATATGTCAAATTTCACGGCACAGCAAGATGGGCCCGTACTGTCTGTCAATCACGGGTGGAACAGCCGCTGCAGCTGAGGCCAGCACGTGGGCGCGCCGAATAGAGGCGGAGGCCACAACGGCCGGGACCGAGAGAGACACACGGAAGGCGACACGTACGTCAGGCCGTCAGCTGCTCCCTGCGACTCTGCGAGCAACAGGCGGCGGAGCACTCGAGGGACTCCAACCTTGGGGTTGAGCTCGTCCGGCTAGACTTGGCCGTGCTCGGCGCTCTCCGCTTCTCGGCGCCGCAGTTAGGAATGCTGCCTCTGAACCCGTACTTGCTCCTGCTGCTCCTCGCGGTAGCCTGGAGCGCCGGCCTGCTCTACGTAGCCGCCGGGGAAGCTGGAGGCGGCTCCTGCGAGCTCTCGGTCACACACGGTGGCGCGCTCTACAACTTCAGCCTCGCGGCGCCGACGCCGGCGCACCGCCACGGCGTCCTCAGCGAGGATGGGTAAATTAACTGTCCACTACCACTGCCCGCTGGCCACACCTCGGCGGTTCGGGTCCTCGTGGTTCGCGGAAACGCGCTTCTCGTGTTTGATGAAATGCTAGCCTTCTGTTTGCGTATTGTTATTGACTCGTTTGTGAAGTGGAGCATATACTAGTGGTAGTGTGGTACAGTGCTAATTGCTTTTCGCATCGTTGGCCGATTAGGAGATTAGTATATGCTCCATGGTGCTTGCTGTGGTAGCAGACTAGCAGAGCAAGATCTCTATCTCAGCATGTTTATGCATTGGTCCCTGCTTGGCTTCTTGAGAGTTGAGGCCGTGATTGAATATTCTTTGTGCGTTTGAGGAAGGACTTTAGCCATTCGATGTACACAGACCCAGATGGTAGCTATCTGTGTTTCCACTATACCATAACAATGGGCACCTTGTGTTTCAGGTTTTACAAGGTGGCTATGAATGATTCAGTAATCTGGTTCCAGGTTCGTTTTGCTCGGATACCCTTTTAATGTGCTTCTTTCTTTATCTGCAGTTCCTACGTTTAGAAAACCTATACTACAACCAGCTGGATAATAATTGCAGAAATGATTGTTTGAAGGAAACATCTGCATATAATTTTGTTTTTGTGTTCCATTTCTAACCGCTTCGCTCATCGTTGCCGTGTGCAGCTGTGTGATCAGATGATATTCAACTTTGACCCACCTGTCTGTCTTCGCTGTGAGGTACTCTCCTGATCAATCAACCCAAAATTCAACTGATAACATTTGTAATAAAGTTCCCTTTTCTGGGTTAGCTTGTGTGTTTGTGCTTGTTACTCGCATGATGCATCTGTTTTTCTTTCTCTTTTTTTTTGAGGCAAGTACATCTATTTCTTGTTGTTTTGTCTGGTTCTCTGTTGAGTATACCTCATTGGCAAAGCCTGAATTTTCTCATGCCTTAGCTCAAGAAACTACATTTCCATGGTGCTTGGAAGGGGAGAGAGCATCTTGTTTTCCAGGAAAAGACTTCACAGTGGATCTTAGCTTTTGACAGCAATCGCTCTAGTGATGTATTGAGGTGTCCCAGATGGCCTGTTGTGAGAATTTCACCATGAGGCAAAATTACCCTTTGTAAATATTTCTGCCTATATGAATGGGCAGTTTTCTCTAAAAGAAAAAAGCATTTTTCAAAGACCTGTTCATTATTAAAGAAAGGATCAGGGCATAGTAATACAACTTTCATATGCAAACAAATGACACGATGATCAAATTTGCTCTGTTTCGACATTCCAAACGACCCAGCAAGTTGCAGCCCAGACTTACCATGTAAAACTGCTCTCCAAACTCCAGGACATAAAAGGGTGAACCCAAGCAAAGACACATGATATAAATGTTACTTTTCAGGCGGGCAGCTCTGAGCTGGATGGTATTGATGCCACTCCAAGTCCTGTTGGGCTGCGGCAATCCTTGAGCTTCGGGGTGGCGCCGACGCAGCTTTTCGTTGAGGACGCCGTCGCCGTCGAGCTCACTATCATCAATGAAGACTCGGAGCCATCGCGGGATGCTGATTTAGAAGAGGATGATGACTCGGAGCCGTCGCGGGATGCCGGTTCAGAAGAGGACGCTGAAGCTACCTTGTTGGGTGATCTCCTAGCTCCCTCGTCGGCCCTTGGCGGGGCGGGAGGGGTGGGCGCGGTCGGAGACGTCGTGACCCCGTTGCTGAGCTCGGTCCAAGACCTCTTCACCATGCCGGATGTGCCCCTGCTTCCTTGTCCTGCACCTCGGACACCGGTCTTGGCCCGTGTTGAGGTGTCGACGCCGTGCTCGGCTGGGAGACAAACCGAAGATGCACACCATGGATAAAGTTACCCGCGTGCTGAACAAAAAGATGGGCATTCAAGTTGCAGATGATGCCCCTCTGGAGCAGGCTCGGAAGCAGTTTGTGGATAGCTACAAGACACAGATGTCTGACTCGGCTTTGCAGGGCCTCGCTCGTCTTTTCAAGCTCAACATACCGAGCCTTGCCGCTGTTGACGACGCGCTCTTGGGCCTGGCTGGTCCAGGGGGTGTGGAGTTTGCGCCTTCTGCCGAGTAGGAGGCTTACGTCTTCTTCTTCTGCCCTTTCCAGCGTGTGCTGGACCGTGTCGAGGGCCGAGTTGTAGAAGTTATGATCGGCTGAGTTTTTTGCTCTGGCTGGTTTTGTATCTTCTTTTCATTTTGGCCTAGGCCTCTGTTGTTTACTCCTTCTATATCAATATAAAAGACAAAGCTTTTGCCTTGTTTAAAAAAAAAAGAAGTCACGGTTGGTGCATGTATATATTAATTTATCATGAGCTCTGTTTCAGAAAGAACTCCATTCGCCGTATTCAACAGTAGAGTTGTCTCATAGAAGAACATTGCATGTCAGAAATGCATACTTTACTGCTCGTGTGCATCGATTGAATACCCAGCAGCATTAAGAAGTAGCATGTGCTGTGTGGCACATGCATCTTTGCATGTGCTAGAGAGTGCTTTTGCATTTGTTATCAAACCTTGATATACTCTCGTGTTAAGGATTAACCTAATTAAGCCGCTCGGTAATGTGAATATATGTTACTACTGGGATAATGTTCCTTTACAAATGCATTTGGGTTCGTCTAAGCTTGCATTTTTTAGTGACAGTTTTTTGTTGTTGTTGTTGTAATTGATTGATTCGCTTTTCTGTCCTAACCATTTCTTTACTGAATTAGGATTGTGGTGGTCCATTGAGGTGTGGCACCCAATGCAGTGCACTTGTGTCACATAACATTCGAGGTACCTTCATTCTCCTGATTGAATACATTTTCACCAGCTTTTTCCTTGCCGAACCTCTCATGCGCATCAGGAATAATACTGGTGGAGTGGTCCGACATTTAAGTACTTTCAGCTGTGCATTTTCCTGTTTAAAATTCTTCAATTGCAGTTGTTATTAAGTACCCATTTCCGTCTATGCATTTTCTAATGATGTTCAAACTTTTTATAAACTTGAGTTGCAATATTTTCTTTCTGGCTGCTGGTATTGGTGATTTCGTGCTCAGCGTCTACATTTTGTTTTCTATAGGGTATGATGTTTGCACAACCATTGGAAGGGCATCTAAATCTCATATATCTCTAATAGGCAAGAATCATGGTATACATCGTCCCCAAATATCCTTGCTATATGAATCTTACCTATTTGTTTGTTGCTGGGGAAAAACAGATGAGGGTAATCCTCAAAAGGGTGTCATCATTAAGATGTCCTCATCGAAGTGCTCTATTTCTGTTTCCATCTTCTGTGATTCAGCTGCAGCCCAAGTGAGTAGATTCTTTCAGGTTACCATTCTTTCAGGTTTTCTCTGTAAATGTTGCACGCTTATTTTCATGTGTTGCTTTCTTCCCTTGTTTTTCAGCTACCAGATAAGTTTAGCCAATCTGGAAATTGTGATTACGTGGGTACACATAATTTTTCTCAGAAATAGTGTAATTTGATTTAGCAGATTTTCTCGTATGACATTAATAAAGTTGTATTTCAGGCTACAATACTTAGACACCCTTCTGGTTGTTCAAGATCAATTTCTGCTTCTGGAAATGGCTGGGGATGGTTAGGAACTTCGTTCATAACGTATGTTCTTTTGAGTTGCATTCATTTACTAATCCTCAACTAGTTCATTTATGAATGTTCCTCCTGATTGCTTGGTGCCACCAAAGTTTCCAATTCTTGAGGTCTGTCTTCATTAAAATTTAACTGTTTTGCAGAATGTTGTGCCTTCTTGGAGGTTATATTTTGGTTGGTGCAATTTATAGATATTATTTCCTTGGCATTCATTCTGTAGAGGTAAAGCTAGCCCTGTATAAAGGCATTGGTCTTAATTTGTATACGATAAACACTACATCTATTTCATGCCATTTTTCACTATTTTGGAGTGGGATCAGATGCTCTTGTGTTGTTTAAACTCTGAACCCGTCGATGGTATTTTTGGTCTCTCAGCTTGTAGACAGGGTCAACAAATCTTTTATTAAAATTTATGAAGTATTTTACCAAGAAGATCGAGTTAGATCCACTCCCAAAGCTGAGATACCAAAATATCTAAATTATGCCTGAGCCCAATGTTCAGACTTTTTTTTTAGATAAAGGGCTTTTATTACTTAAAAGGTTTAAGCGTTACACCCGGCCTCTGCATAGCTAAGATGCACACAGCCACCAGTTCATCGTCACTCAAGTCGATAAGCAAAAGATAAAAAGGCGAATTACATATCAGAATGAGAAAGTGTAAATCCGCCTAAGATGCTGGTAGGTCAATCCGGAGTCTATGTTGCCACCCATGGCGGGAAAGTAACTCCCTGGTCGCAGCCTCCAGTCTCGACGCCACCTCCAAAAATAAGTCTCGGTGCTCCACACGCTGCAGGGATGACCATGCTCGAATCGTCGCTGTGCATCGGTAAATAACCTGCATAAGAGAAGCATTTTTATCATTAAAAACCTTGTCATTTCTACATAGCCATAGCGACCAAATAACATCAATCGCTCCCACCCTACAGAATAGTTTGAACCTAGGATCCACACCATTTAGCCAGTTGCCAAAAACGTTAGCAACCGAACTAGGTGGATGTAAGGAAGAACCTATCTGGATGGCTGACCATATAGACCTAGCGAACTCGCATTGAAAGAATAAATGTGTAATGGTCTCGTCGTGTTGACAGAAAACACACATTTTACTTCCGTGCCAATTGCGTTTGGCAAGGTTATCTTTAGTGAGAATTACTCCTCGACGTAAATACCACGCAAACACTTTAGTTTTTAGTGGTATCTTCATCTTCCAGAGTTTGTTGTTATTAAAACTATCGACTGGAATTTCGGGTAGAATAAGTGCTCTATACATAGAATCAACCGAGAATTTGCCATTCTTCGTAAGATTCCATTGAAACTTATCTGGACCTTCCGACAATTGTATTGAATCCAATCGGATGAGCAAAGCATTCCAAGATGCTTGTCTTGTTCCAAGTAAACTTCTTCTGAACGAAACATTGGGTGGGAAAGTACCCAACACCTTCGCGATCGTGTCACTTTTGTTTCGAACAATAGAATATAGAGCCGGATATTGTTCTTTGAGGGTAGAATGGCCAAGCCAAATATCCTCCCAGAAACGAATTTCCGATCCATCCCTAATTGAGAAAGAGCCATGTGGAAAAAAGAACTTCTTTGTAGCCATGAGGCCTGCCCAGAAGTGTGAATCACCAGGTTTCCAAAGAACCTGGGAAACAGCTTGATCTCCAACATATTTTCTCCTAAGGAGGGTTTGCCAAACTCCATCTTCCGAAAGAAGTTTAAATAGCCATTTACCTAGCAGTGCTCTGTTCTTGACCTCAAGGTCATGAATTCCGAGCCCTCCTTGGTCTTTAGGGCAGCAAACCACACTCCATTTAGTCAGACGATACTTTTTCTTCTCACTATCCCCTTGCCAAAAGAATCTAGATCGGAAATAATCCAATCGTTTTAAGACCCCTTTAGGCAGTTGGAAGAATGAAATCATATACAGTACCATGTTAGTTAGTACCGAGTTTATGAGAACCAATCTTCCACCCAGGGATAGGAGTTTGCCTTTCCAGCTATTTAAACGTAATTGAAGCCTTTCCTCCACCCTTTTCCATTCAGCATTTGTCAGTCTCCGATAGTGAATCGGAATACCCAAATAGTTGATAGGAAATTGTCCTTGTTCACAGCCAAAAAGCTCAGCATACAAGGCGGCGTTCGCTTGGGCCTCGCCAAAGCAAAACAATTCACTTTTATGGAAATTTATCTTGAGACCCGAAAGTTGCTCGAAAGCTGACAAAATCAACTTTAGATTACGAGCTTTTTCGATATCATGCTCCATAAAAAGAATTGTATCGTCGGCATATTGAAGAATCGATAATCCACCATCGACAAGATGGGGAATCACTCCTTCAATGTGACCCTCAGTTTTAGCGCGTTCAATCAAGATAGCCAACATGTCCGCCACTATATTAAATAGTATTGGCGAAAGTGGGTCACCCTATCTGAGGCCTTTTTTCGTTTGGAAGTATTTGCCAGTGTCATCATTGACCTTAATGGCTACACTTCCTCCAGAAACGAAGGAGTTAATTAACGCGCGCCACTCGGAAGAAAAACCTTTCATTCTGAGGGTCTGCTGGATGAAAGGCCACTTAACTTTATCATAAGCTTTCTCAAAATCAATTTTAAGAATTACCCCGTTCAACTTTTTCCTATGCAGTTCATGGACCGTTTCATGTAAGACCGCGACTCCATCAAGGATGTTGCGACCTTTCATAAAAGCCGTCTGAGACGGACGAACTACATGATCTGCCACATTGTTCAGTCGAATCGTAGCCGCTTTGGTGAAAATTTTGAAACTAACATTAAGGAGGCATATAGGTCTAAACTGTTGGATCCTTTCTGCCTCGTTAACCTTAGGTAGCAAAATTATTTCACCAAAATTGAGACGAAACAACTCTAATTGTCCTATGTGTAGACAATCGAACAATTGGAGCAAATCGGCCTTGATAACATCCCAAAAGTTCTGATAAAACTCGGCCGGGAAGCCATCAGGACCAGGCGCTGTATTATGTTTCATTTGGAAAACCGCCTTTCTCACTTCCTCCTCTGAATAGGGTTTAGTAAGAAGGCTATTTTCCTCTTCTGAAACCTGGGGTATGTCCGCTGTTCGGGATTCATCCAAGGAGAAATTTCCTTCCTCTGGAGCACCGAACAGACCTTTATAATAGTTTGTAATGTACGACTTTAGCTGTTCGTGTCCCTCAATCGTTCCTTCATCCTGTATCAGAGAATGTATACGCTTTTTCCTGTGTCTGCCATTGGCAATACTATGGAAATAGCTAGTATTCGAATCTCCTTCTAGAATGAATTGGGCCTTGGAACGTTGATACCACTTTAACTCCTCCTCACGCAGTAGTTTCGCTATCTGTGCATTAGATTGGCTCTTTAGCTCAATTTCTTGCTCAGACAGAATTCGAACTTCTGCTAATGCTTCTAGAGCATCGATTATCGAGGAAAGTCGTATTTTTTCTTTTTTAAGTAACCCGGTAGTATGACGCGCCCAACCAACTAGGTGGGTACGTAGAGCACGTATCTTGTTATTCCACCGCTGGATAGGTGTATCACCCGCTACCGGTAATTCCCAGATTCTTTTAACCAACTCATGGAATCCCTCGCGGTGTAACCAACCAAGCTCAAACTTGAACCGTGGTTTACATTGCAATCTGGGCACTCCAGTGGTCAATAAAATGGGAGCATGGTCCGACAAACCCTCAATACGTTCTAGAGCCCGTACCGACACCAATGGGAACCTATCTTCCCATTCAGAATCCATCAGTACACGGTCTAGTTTCTCGTATGTGGGTTCAGGTAGGGAATTAGCCCAAGTGAACTGTCTCCCCACCATCGTTATCTCTCTTAAGTTCAAGCTGTCAATGACTGCGTTGAACAAAAGAGGCCAACGGTTGTCAAACCGACCCTTACTTTTCTCGAATGGAAACCGTAGCAGATTGAAATCCCCACCAATGAGTAAAGGGTGCGGGTTATCTTTTGCCAAGTTTACCATTTCACAGAGAAAAGAGGTCTTCGCCACATCCTGAGCAGGCCCATACACGGCGACAAGACTCCAAATGAAGTTATCGGATTTATTACGGATGTGCATTTTGATATGAAAATCGCCATCCGTAACCTCCAATACTTCCATGGTATCAGTCCTGACGCCTAGTAAAATGCCTCCGGAGCGACCATGAGGGGGTCGCGAGTACCACTCAAACTCTAAACCGCCCGAAACACGGTTCAAGAGAGATTGTGAGAACTCACGTCGACCCGTCTCAGAAATTGCTAAGAAATCCAAATTATGGTCCCGAATACAATCAGCGAAGTGCAAGTGTTTAGCCAGGTCACCAAAACCTCTGCTATTTGCAAACATGCCATTCATCGGGAAACCGTGGGGGATTTGGATACCTTGGCCCGTTTCCGGGACTTGTTGGCTGTAGATTTAGATTTACGACCGGATGCTTTTAGCTCATATAATGAACTCAATCCGTCATCATCCAAACCACCATCCAACACTTCACCAATTAGATGAGAAATAAGCTGACCATCAGATGTGGCACTCGCTTCTTCATCATCCGAATAGGTGGCTGTCAATACCGTCGAAGCTTTAGGAATAACCGTTAAACGGTCAAATTCCATATGCCTCAAGACATTAGTTGACATCTCGACCTTACTCTTACTACTACCAAGATTAAAACCTACACTATTGAGTTTAGACTGAATAGAAAGCGGAGAAAACGAAAGAAAGGACTTTGACTTGAATGCCGTACCGATGGAGTCCAAGTTGAGCGCCGCTTTGCGACGCATAGCCCTCTGCAACGAGTCCTCATCCGTCACGGAAGCCCCATCCGCGGCCACCCCAAACCTCTCACTACGACGGATAGGGGTAGCCGTCGCAGTAGTGGGAGGAGTCCGAGGTGAAATGGCATAGGTCGGCGGAGTTGGTGAAGGAGCCGACCCATCCATTCCCTCCTCAGCTGGCGACGAGGAGCGAGACGGGGGAGTCAAAGGCGATGTCGAGACCCCTCCCATCCCACTAGCGCCGAAGGCCAGGCATCCCTGGGGAGGCTGTGTCGGAGAAGATGCCTCCCCAAGGCCCAGCCCAGCAGCAGGCTCGGCAACCTGGGCAGAAGCTCCGGGTCCAGCAAGCAAAGTCGAGGCCAGCCCAACAGGGGCAGCCGAGGCCAGCCCACCCGAAGCCCCAGAAATCAGCACATCCTCACTGGAGGATGACGCAGCCCAGCCCAGCACCTCCACATGGGCCGGCAGTCCAGTAGCAGCAGAGTTCAGCCCACCCGCGTGGACAACGCCGGGCGGACGCGTCGGCCCATGGAGTTTGCCCAGCACATCAATCTCAGCAACAGTACACAGCGAGTCAGCACTCCCCTCGTGATTTTTCTGAACGTTGTGAACCTGGAGCAGCTCTGGCGCCTCCCGACGAATACGAGACACGATCTCAATACCAAGGGGAGTCTGCGGGTTGGAGTTGTAGGGGGTAAACACCATGGTCTTCGTCGGCGATGACAGTGCCACTTGTTTTCCATGACCCAAAGCACCGGAGGAAGGGGTAGTGTCCACTTCCATGCTGGAATTTTGGGACGCAGTCATACGAGATGCATCCAGGGGACCTTGTGAGCCCTCCTCCAGCCCTCCACTCTCATCATCAGCATCATCACGCTCGCCACGCCAGAAGTACGGAACAAACTCAGGATCAGGAGCAAAATCAGCCGCCTCGCGCCGAAAAATGAAAACAAACTCCTTCAACTTGACAACACAGGCAGTACCAAGATAATGGCCCGTCGGGTCAATCTGCTTGTCCAGAGGCTTGGAACACGGCATCGCAACCAGAATGCGAACTATCCCCTGACTCCGGAGCGTAACAAGATCCACATCCAGGGTCGTCCCAATGAGAGAACCAACGGCCCAAATCCCCAGAAAGTGCCTGACAGGATAAGGCACCCCCTGAACATGCACCCACACCTGCTCAAGCGTCCTAATCGGCAAGTAGTCATGTTGCTTCCAGATCGACACAGTGGCTGTGGCTGCAAAAGAAGGAACGCCCATCTGCATCCCATCAAGTCGCTGTAGATCCCCAACAGAAGGTAGACCAATAAGAAAAGCATCAGTACCATGGGCTACAGCCTCCCAAGTCCAAGACGAGCTCGAGGGACACATCCTGGAGATCAAACTCTGGACAGCAGACGCAGGCACCGCGTCCCCCGCAATCTTCACCAGAGCCGTGGGAGAACTAGATGGAACCAAATGCGACTTGTACACACTATCAGGCAGCTGCGTAAAAATTGTATCCTCGGTACCATATCCAGAAGTAAAGGCCGTGGGTTTTGGCAATTTAAGTATTGGGCACCGGATAGAAGGATGATCCCCGTTGTCGCAGACAAGACAATAGTGTTTCACCGGGCACCCTTTTGTTGTATGCGTATCCACAGCACACTTCCAGCACTTAGTAATTTTCTTCTTCCCACTCCCCTTGGGTTTTGGCGCTGTCGCCCCGGCCGGAGCGCCCTCCATCACAGTACCATCAGAAACAGCAGGATCGGCCACGGCAGGCGGAGTCACGGTGGCGAGCTGACCCTGCAAAGGCGGAGGCGCGAACTGCTGCAACTGCATTGGTTGTTGTTGTGCATATGGCAACACAGGGGCCTGGAACACCGGAGGCTGGGGATGCACAGGAGGCTGCTGGATAGCCTTCTTCTTCTTCCTCTTAGGCCTCGGCCCGTGCCCTGCCGGCTGCGCCAACTGCGGGACAAATTGCTGCTGGAGTTGCTGGAACGATTGCTGCGGCATCGGAACAAACGGCGGCATGAAGAACTGCCCAGGTTGCGGCGGCGGCATGAACGCAGGAGGACCCGGCTGGCGGGAAGGGTTTTGCAGAGGGATGAACGGCAGCGAGCCAGCCGGAGGTCGAAAGTTCCCCGCCACTCCCGACGATGCAGCTCCTCCGGCCTGCTGCGGGGGACCGCCATGGAGCATCCCCGCGCCGGCGACCTGCCTTTGGCCTTGTTGCTGTTGGAGTTGCGGCGACGGAGCCGCGGGACGCGCAGGACCCGGCCGAGGAGCACCCCCAAGCTGCGGACGAGGAGCAGCCATGGACACCTTGGGAGCCGCCGCGACAGAAGCGAAGGAACGCTCCCACCGGCGAGGCAGCACGGCGGCGGTAGGCTTCGGCGGCGCAGCAGACGATGTAGCGGGAGCCGAAGATGGAGACGGACTCTGGTGGCGGCTGTGGAGCAGGTCGTGCGCAAGTTGAATCACGGCAGAGCTAGGGTAGACCCGCCGCGGACGGTGCAGATGCCTCCAGGGACTTGGGCGGCCTTGATTCTCCGCATGCAGCGTGGGCCCAGGCGGAATCACAGGAATTTGAAACCCGCCCGAGTCTCGCGCTCCATCCGAAAACGACGGGACGACCGTTTCCGACTCCGGCTGCGAACAGACGGCCGCCGGCGAGCCGGCAGTGGGCGAGGATCTCCGTAGATTCGAGGACGAGTGCTTGACGATGGCCTTGTCGAGGAAGGAGCCGAAGATGGCCGGCGGCGAGCTGCGGCGAGGCGGCAGCGGGCCGCGCCACGATCCCATCCTAGGCGGCGGACGAGACAGCAGCAGCCCCGACGGCGAGGAGGGCGTCCCATGGCGACGCCGCGCCATCCCTGGCCGTTCCACCACCAGGCGCTTGCGCATCGACCCTTCCCTGCACGGAGACACCACAAAAGCAACCTCACCTGAGTTAGCCGGCGAACCCTTCTCCCAAAATCTACTCGACGGCGACGGAAAACCCGCGTCCTCCCAGAACTCCTGGACTAGCGACTTGAGCGACCGAAATAGTTAACTCAAGTGGTTAATGTCCAAATCATACGCAAATCCAAGTTGGCAGGCCAAAGTTTTAACCCGTTTCGAGTGACATCATTTCAGCTATATTACTTGGAAGATACTTGGCAGTAGTGAAAAATATGGTTTCGTGTGAAAAGTTCAATTTCAGTCATTTTGCTATTGTTAGAATAAAATAAAAAAGGACAAACCCAGTGCTAGAAGCTCCCACACCAGGTGGGGTCTGGGGAAGGATTATACGAATCAAGCCTTACCCCCTGCAAAGTGCAATGCAGAGAGACTGAGTCGAACCCAGGACCTCTTGTCACAAGTGGGGAATACTTCACCACTGCGCCAGGCCTGTCCTTCTATTGTTAGAATAAAATATTTAAATATTATTTTTCTTAATGCTTCGAAGAAATATACTTTTAAGGAATAGATTCGCAAAGCTAAACTTCTCTATCACTGTTTCAAGAACCACACTCTTTAGGGTTTCAACTTAAATGATTAGGCATCCTGACGTGAACGAGGACCGGTGCCACTTCATAACGACATTGCGAAAGTGGTTCTGCAGAACTACATAAAATTGTAAAGAATTTATGGGTTTTCCAGGAAAATGAAGTTTTGTTCTATTGATAATATTGTGCTGAATTTCTCTCAAGAATTACTTAAAGGATAGAATGAAGTAGCAAAATCAATAGATAACTAACTCATAGTGTGTCTTGCGAAATTGCACCATGAACTAACAATCACTTGTCGGTGATATGTGCACTATTTTTGTATGCAAAGATAATTTACAGATTAGTGTGGAGCATTACAATTTTTTTACCAGTTTAGTGCTTTCATTATACATTACATTTTTCGACCATTTAAATGCTTCAAACCACTGTTCTTGTCTTACTTTCTTCCTGTACTCTAGGCCATCCCGAACCTGGAATTTTGGATCAGTTTGCCCCAAAAAGTTAAGGTAAGTTGAAATAAATGTTTATTCTAAATAGAACATGCCTCTGTGCACGAGTGATTCCATTGCGGTTGGTTCTTCTTTTTCTTTAGTTTACCTGGTATTTTGTTATTACTTTCATCTCCAGTACAGCCAGAATTAATGATACATTGTAAGATCATTCCCAAATGAGTCTATCGTGCAATTACAGATACATTAAAACAAGTTTCATTACTAACGACTATCTAAGATAGGTCTGCATTAAGTTAAATTATGTAATTATCTGTCTTTCTCAGTATGAACCAATCTTGCTTTCTCCGAAAGGGGAAATGGTGTATTTGCAGTTTACATAATGTACCCATTGAAAAACTTGATAGGATGTTTGGTACTCCCTCTGTTCCCTTTTTCTTGTCGCCATTTATACTATAGATTTGTATTTCATGCGTTCTTTCAGTACGACAATTAAAACGGAACGGAGGGAGTAGTTATCAAATGTAATCTTATGGCTTGTTATCTGTCCAGAGTGTGTTTGTTGCCTCAACAAGAAATCCAAGAAGTCGCAGCAGAGATACCAGAGGTCCATATGCCCCGTAAACCATTGAGGCCCCGCTTGGAATGCCGTATCTTAACCAAATACTGTCGTAAATTTACAAGGACCTGCACAGTCCCTCCTGGAAATCCAGCCTATCTCGTGGACAGCCCAGGAAAGTTTTATGGAACGGAAATTTGGAAGACAATCCAAGCGACCCTGAGAAGTAGAAAAATACAAGAACAGTATTAGCAGCCATACAGTTAACAAGCATATGTGGACTGGGGTGAAAGCTAAACCCTTGATCTATGTCGATATGTCAGGTACCATCAATAAGGGGTCCTTGTATATATGTGAAATGTGATGGAGTATCTGATTGAGCTATTTATGAGTCAGTAATTATAATTAAGTCCGGTAGATCCTTACACTACCTGCAGTGGATTCCCTTCTACTCTTTTTTCTCTTTCATTTCAAGGGCGAGGGGGAAGCTTTTCACATGTCCAATAGTTGATGTTCTTTTTTTGTCAAGAACATGCAAGCAAGACAATAGTTGATGTTTGCTAATTTATCAAATTTGGCTCAATGGCAACTGTTATGATCATAGTTTTAATGTACTTGCCTTCCACTTATTCAGTTTTGTACGCCCCTGAATTTTGGATCATAAACGCATGATTTGTTTTTCAAAGTTAAATTCCTCTGCTCATGTGATGCTCTTCTAATCTTACCGCAACTTGCTCAAATTCATTTTCCCATAGAATTCCTCTGTTACTATAACATATCAGCACAGATCCTCTGGGAAAAAAATACATCTTGCATTGAGTGATAACTTACGCTCACGGAAAGCACAAATGGAGCCCGAGCTAGATGGAGTTTTTTTTTTCAAAATTAGAAATTTACATTTTTAAGTTTAAAAAAATTCTGAAAAAAAAGATCCTAGGGATAGTCAATGTAAAGTCTCAAAGCGAAATAGCTAGAATTCTGGGCTACACAAAAATAAAAAAATATGACAAAGTTTGGAGATTTAAAAATTTGCGTTGTTCACAACTGCAGATCCCCAATCTTATCAATTTTGCATAGCTCAAAATACTGATTATTCACGCTGATTTTTTACACACTGGTAGAATATACTCCTTATGTTTCAAATTATAAGATTTTTGGATATTTCAATGTTGATTATATACGAATCGAAATGAGTGAATCAACACACTAAAACACATCGAGATACATGTGATTCAGAAAAATGCAAAACTTATCTTATATTTAGAAACATAGCGAGTATATCATTATCTACGGTTTTTTCATAATTGTTTCTTTAACACTTTGAAATGCCATTTTTAAACTTTTCAAAAAAATGGCTCCGTGTAGCGAATTACAAACGCTGCACTCGCACTAGAGTGAATAGGTTGAACACGGGTACCCCTTTTTTGAAAAATGCATTAAACTCCTTTTAAAATGTCAAAATAAAACTGAAACAAAATTACATGCATAGGTATCACAAAAACATGTGTGCGGCACATTAGTTTCATTTCAATTTTCTTTTCACTTTGCCCCCGTAAAAAAGTAGAATTTTTCAGTGCTATAAACATACATAATGAGATATATTTTTGTCTTTTTTACACAGCCGAAATAAAAGGTCGTTTCTCCATGAAACTTTCTAAGCACACATAGAACATGCAGATGTATGCACATAACTTTTTTTCTGATTTTTTAAACATTTAGAAAATGGTTTTTGAAAACGGCTTCATATGTACCCATGCTCAAATGCCTATTTTCCGCACTCGTACTACTCATTGCTTTTCAGAATCTAGATGTCAATATTATGTAACCTCTGTTTTGTACCTGCACGTAATTTTTCTACTGTTTAGATCAAAGGCACCAAGTGCCCGTCTTTAATTTAAAATGAAGCCCACACGGACGATTTTTTTTCCTACTTAATCAATATATTTTATTAGTTAAACTGTATATCCATTTTTTTAGGGAAACTGTATATCCATTTTTGAACGTGAATATTTCAAATGTGACAAGACATTGCAGATATTTTAAAAAAACCGAGGCAAAAGACTTGCCATTTTCATTAATTAAGCAGAAGTGGGAATTCGCCGGTTAATTAGTGGGAAACCGGCCTAAAACCGGTACAAACACCCTCGCCGACCGTCATGTAACACGACCGTCGGGAGGGCACACACGGCCACCCTGGCTACCAAACGGACATTGCAGATAATTATTCCATTTGATTTTTTTAAACTTGATGCAACCACCAAACGGGGTGTATGCGAGTTTTACTTCTTTTTTTTAGACGTTGCAAAATGGGCGAGATTTTTTTGGTAGTAAAATCTGTTTCCTCTCTTTTTTTGGGAAAATCCATGAGGATTTTTATAGGAGAGTAATCGACGAGCTGGGCAGGGCCTAAACAACATCTCCTTTTTGGAAACAGCCCGGCCCGAAAATGAAACCCGCCGTCCGTGGAGGACGGGAGGAGGCGCTGGGAAAGGGCGGCGACGATCGACCTTGTCTGTGGCGCCCTGGAGATGCAGATGGATTCATCTGTTGGTCGGGTGAAAGCCGAGGGGAAGAGAGTCAAGAGGAAGATAGCCAGGGCAAAGAAGGCTGAACAATGCGCTGTGAAAATCGACGTGATGAAGGCCGTGACGGCCGCGATTCTAGCCGAGAGGAAGGCTAAAGAAGCCGCGAGGATAGCCAAGGCGAAGGCCGAAGTGGCATGGAGGACGGCCAGGGCGAAGGCCGAGGAGGCCGAAGAGGCTACCAAAAATAGCCGAGGCGGCGGCCGAGGAGGCCGCGAGGAGGAATCGTTCGCCTCTAGGTTCCGCCCTTTCTGGAACCGATTCTTCGCAAGAATCCACGGTGCCAGCTTCCATGAAACCAGTAAAGTCTCCTCCTCCTCTCGCCAATTTGATACTGCGCTATGTCAATGGAAAAATACTGGGACATTTATGGACAAAAGCACACTTGTCTTGATTGTTGAAGTAGTTCACACAGTCCTCACAGTTGCTAGGGTTGCAATCCGCACAATGTGTGGATAACACACTAATAAGAAACAGAACACAACAATATAAGAATGTAGCACATGCATACATGTCAAGTTAATATTGCGTAAATTGTTGTTAATTAGTTCTCTGGTCATTATACTAACAGATGATGTGTATGCAACCTATTAAAATGCAATACGACTTTTCTAATGCGATTTAAAGCCTTTTAGAGAGGTAAACAATATTTTGCATCTTTCTGTAGAATTTGGTGTATAATAAAATTATATTTTGATTCCTCTGGATAGACAATTTGAATATCTTTCAGGAGCAAAAGAATCGATATAAACCGATTTACATAATTAGAGTTATGTCCAAATTACTCAATGTAGTGTTTAATTTACTTAAATTTGTAGGTTATGTAGACATGCGGTTTTATTGCAAACAAAGATAAATTAACAAAGATTCTCGCAAATTTCTGAATTCAACGTTATACTGAATGCAATTTTTTGACGAGTAGATTATTTACTATGATTTTGCAAGTTAAACATATTCTATGTTTATTTATACGAATTACAGAAAAACGCGATTACACGACAAAGCTCTGATTGGCCCGTCGGAACTGACTTGGCGCTGACTGGTACTCGCCACGCGGCTGCGCCTGATTCGCCGGTACCCCTTTAGTTTAAGTAATCTAATCTAACCACATGAACACGATCGGACAGCTGGACCGTTTCTTCTCCGGTGAGAGCTCTTACTTACCAGCAATGGCAGGGCAGTGGTTCGGCGATATCATTCCAGTCTGAGGGGATATCTGAAGTTACCGATCCGGGATCTCACTCAAATCCAAACCTAGCACTTTTGAATTTCTTGCTTCTCCTTTTAGGTCGATATTGGGCGACGCTCCGGTGGTTGTACAGCTTGAGTAAAACGTCCAGTCGGTGCAGGTCCTCACGGCGAACTCAGCATTGGTCTCGGCGACGGCTCCCAAAGGTTCAACAGCGATGACGACGTACTCCCGCAGCTCCAAGTACGGCGATGAACAGTTTGCTCCCGTCTTCTGATTTATGCGGAAAAATGTTAGGACGATGCCCTTCGGCTGGCTCCTCTGTCTCTGTTTCTTTTAATTCTTTTCTTTTGATTTGCTCTCTGTTTTCTCACGTAGCACTGTTTGCTTGTGTAGTAAAATTAGAAAATAGGTATTGTGCCTGTATTGCACTTACGTAATCATACACATTGAATGGTTCAGTTATTCAAGGTTTGAGGTTCTGTTTAGTTAATTCTAATGCCATGTAACGAAAATGCAATACTATATGATGCAAACGCATGATATCAGAACATCCGAATTCTAAAACTGGGATGTTACAGTAATCTTGTCTTTTAGTTACTTATCAGCTACTCCCTAACTAACTGTATTAGAGCATCTCTAGCAGAACCCGCAAAACGGTCAAACCCGCATAATAACCGCCCGATGCGGATTGAAAACCGCAAAACGGCGCAGAACAGAACCCGCAAATTTGCCCAACCCGCAAAAGATTTTGCAGGGCCCCGTGAATCCCCACATCGGAACGGCTTTTTCGGGGATTTCGGCGCCGAATCTAGGGGCCCCTGCATTTGGTCAAAGCGGTTGGCGGGTGGGAGTTTTCACCACGCGTTCTTCCTTTCTTCTTCCGCATCTCGTTGCCGCCGCCGCCGCCAGCGCCGCCGCCTGCGAATCCCTCCCTTTCCCGGCCGCATCTCACGGCGCCCCGCCGCACGCGAGCTGCCCCGGCCGCAGAGGTCCCCTTCCGCCGGTTTCCCCTGGCCGCGTCCACGGAGAACGGAAATCTGCGCCGCCGCCGCGCGATCTGCCGGTGAGTCTAATTCCGCTCGATTTCCCTTCGATTTCGGCCGTAGTAGTAGGTAGTGAGTATGCCTTGCTCATTTCAGATGGAGTTGAGCCCGGAGGAAGAGCTCGTGCTCTCCGATTCATCCTCCGACGACGACTCCGATGTGGAGGCGTTGTTCGCAAGCCGGCGGCAGCAAATGGTGGTCGCCGTCCTCGCCGTCAAGGAGTTTGAGGACCGGTATGTAAAGCGGCGGCAAGGATCCAAGGTTGGCCGGCTTTGCATACCGCGCAACCGCTTCTACGGCAACGAGCTTCTCATGCGCGATTACTTCGCCGAAATCCCGACGTATCCGGCTCACATCTTCCGAAGAAGGTACCGTATGCGCCGCTCTCTTTTCGTGAAGATAGTAGAACCTTGCGAGGCGAATTGTCGGTACTTTACCCGTCGCCGGAATGCCGCGGGTTTGATGGGTTTCAGCGCGTACCAGAAGATATCCGCCGCAATGAGAGTCATTGCCTATGGAGTCCCGGCTGACTATGCCGACGAGTATCTCCGTATTGGCGAAGATACTACGATCGAATCCGTTCGTCTGTTTGCTAAAACAATTATCAAAGTCTACGGACAGATTTATCTTCGGGCACCAAACGAAGAAGATACCGTGAGGCTCATGGCAATGAATGAGCCGCGAGGTTGGCCGGGCATGCTAGGTAGTATTGACTGTATGCATTGGACTTGGAAGAACTGCCCAAAGGCATGGCATGGACAGTATTGTGGCAGGGGAGGCGATGCAACAATTGTGCTTGAGGCCGTTGCGTCCGAGGATCTATGGATTTGGCATTGCTTTTTTGGTTTGCCGGGCACATGTAATGATATCAATGTGTTGCAAAAGTCTCATCTTCTTCGTAGGCTAGCAAGTGGAGATGCTCTGGCTTGTAACTTCACGGTTAATGGGCATGAGTACACAAAGGGTTACTATCTTGCCGATGGTATTTACCCACCTTGGACTACATTTGTGAAGACCATCTCAAATCCAAAAGGCAAGAAGCAAATTGAATTTGCAAAGGCTCAAGAGGCATGCCGAAAGGATATAGAGAGGGCATTTGGTGTCCTACAATCTAGGTTTGCCATAGTTCGAGGACCAGCTCGTTTTTGGGACAAGAAAACTCTCAAAAACATCATGACTTGTTGTGTGATTCTTCACAACATGATCATAGAGGATGAAAGGGGCTTGGACTTGGAGTTGTCCTATGACAATGTTGGTAGCCGTGTGAAACCAGCTAGAAACTCAGACCGCGTCCAAGCTTTTCTGCAGACTTACCGTGAGATAGAGGACAAGGACGAACACAACCAGCTGCAGCTAGACCTGGTTGAACACATCTGGCAGCTGCATGGGCAGTAGCTATTTTTTAGTTCATTTGAGCCATGTTTGATTCAAACAATATTGTTATTCTACAACATCTTGTATTGAATTATTGTTTAATTAGTGTGATTCAAACTTTTATTGTAATAAACTATTTGTGAGGATTCATAATATCCTACTATTGTAATATGAATCTTTATAATTTAGGTCTAATTTATTTATCATTCCATTTTTATGATATTCATGCCTATCTTGCTGTTTTGCGATTGCGGGTTCTGCTCCGCCGCGCGGCGTTTCGAGCCAAAAAACGCGAGTTGCGGGAACTGCAAAAGTGTTTTGCGGGTTCGCCTTTTGCGGGTTCCGCTAGAGATGCTCTTACTATTAATTACACATGTGATGCAACATCTATCCCGGCCATGTGTTACACTTACCCTACCCTTGATGATGAGTACTACAGAAGGACCATGGAAACTATGCAAATCGTTTCGGTCAAGGTCGTGTCGATCATGGAGCCTTTGTGCTGGCCACTGCAAGTGTTTGGTATCGTGGCCGTACGCGATGTCTTGGATCACAAGCGCAATATAATATTCCAGCGCCCGAGAAATTACCTAATTACCTAAATATATTAAGATTGAGAAGATTCAGCTCCTCACATTGCTTCACTGTTACGAGGAACAGTAACCCGAGGTACTGTGCCCCGCTCCAGTAGCCAGCCCACTTCCGCGCCGTCGATCGGTGATCGGACGATCCAGCCACGGGAGGACCTAACCGTGATTTTCCGAAAACGCGGGTACTTCGTTGCAAATATTCCAACACAACACGCCCTTCTCCTTTCTCTTCCCTCGCGCGCGGCCGGAGCCGCCGCCGCCGCTGCATGCCCTTTCGATCAAATCGAAGCACACCCGCGGGACCACGTCAGCTCCCTCTCCATCTTCACCGAAGCTCGCGAGCCGAAAAGCTCGGAAACGCTCGCGCCGTCGTCTTCTTCGCCGTGTCCGTCCGCCGCCGCCGCGCTTCGATTCGTCGCCTCTCGACCTCGCTTTGCCCAGCGCCGCCGCACAACGGTTACCCGCGACGCGCCGCCTCGAACGCGCTAAGTCGCGCTTCCCCTGTCGCTCTCAAGCGCCGTCGCCATCGTCGACGTCGCCGCACGGAGAAAACGGTGGACATTGCTGACGCCATCAGATGACGTCAGCAAGGGCCCCACCAGTCAGCCTCCCACTCTTTCCTTTTTTATTAATTAATAAATTTCTGACATACAGACCCCACCTGTCAGGATTTTAATTATAATTGCACACAAAAAAACTTATATTTGTTAAACTCATATCTTCCAAACAATAATTCAAATACAAATAATTTTTAAACTAAGATATTTTCAAAAATTAAAATTTAACCAAACAGGTAAAAAATTAGATTAGAAAAAAAACTCAAAAAAATGAACATTTCAACTTATATTTGTTAAACTCAAATCTTCTAAACCATAATTCAAATATAGATAATTTTTAAACTAAGACATTTCCAAAAATTAAAATCTAACCAAACGGGTAAAAAATTAGATGCGAAAAACACTTAAAAAATGAACATTTTAAATATAATTTCCGTACCATACGAACTTTCAAACACTAATTCACACGAAAAAAAACTTTAAATAAGAAAAGTGTTCAAAAACATAATTTTTTCAAAACCTTCATAACTTTTAAATCTTAATTCAAATGGACAAACTTTTAATAAGAAAAGTGTTCAAAAGTATTTGAATAATACCAAAATGACCAAAAAAAAAGATTTCTGACGTGCGTACCCATTTGTCAGGACTTTGATTACAATTGCATACAAAAAGGCTTATATTTGTTAAATTTAAATCTTCCAAACCGTAATTCAAACATAGATAATTTTTTAAAACAAACATTTTCAAAAAAAAAATTAACCAAACATGTAAAAAATTAGATACAAAAAAAACTTAAAAAAACCATAAAACAAAAATAGATAATTTTTAAACTTCGACATTTTTAAAAAATTCGATTTAACCAAACGGGTAAAAAATAAGATACAAAAAAATGCTAAACAATATTTGAACATTTTCAAATATAATTTCCGTACCATATGAACTTTTAAATACTAATTTACATGGAAAAACTTTAAATAAGAAAAGTGTTAAAAAAAATAAACTTTTTAAAACCTTCATAACTTTTAAATCTTAATTCAAATGGAAAAACTTTTGCTAACAAAAGCGCTCATAAGTATTTGAATAATATAAAAATGCCAAAAATAAAATACATAATAACTATTTACATCAAGATACAATTTTTTTTGGACATTTTAATTTAACAAATATTTAGAGAAAACCTAAAACACATTCCCTCTAATTAAATGGAGTTGGAATTTAAAAAAATACACACTATATTTCCACTGATTATGAAGCTTCATTGAATATGTCAAGATACAAACATAAACCTACAAATTTTAGTACATTTATAATTGCTGAAATTTTAAAGCTCATCCAAACGACAATTTCCAACGAATTTTAACACTTTAAATTGGAAAATTACACCAAAAAAATCAAAGAAACCAATTCTCTTTGCAATATATATTGTACACCTAAACCAAAAAGAACAGATCATTAGCACCTACCTAACTTTTTTATTCAGTAAAAAGAATGCTAAGTTTTATAGAGAGAAAAAATGTTCAAACATACCAATTTGATAAATGCTTCAATAGAAAAAAAATGCACTCCCCCCACTTATATGAAGTTAAATTTATTAAATATTCAAAACATACATTACCTCTAATTACAAACTTAAATAGGACATCCCAATTTGAAAATTATTTGAATACAATTAAAATTAATTTATTCCAAATACGAAATACAGTATAACAAATGTGTATTTCCACCACTACAAACTTAAATTAAATAATAATGTAAGAATATAATTTTGACATTTCAATTCATTAGGTATTTAGATATATTCCACACAACAAATTTCATCGAAATTCAAAAAAAAATTAAACCCAACAGGTGCGGCGTGCGCCGCACCAAAAATTAGATTAGAAAAAACACTCAAAAAAATGAACATTTCAACTTATATTTGTTAAACTCAAATCTTCTAAACCATAATTCAAATATAGATAATTTTTCAACTAAGACATTTCCAAAAATTAAAATCTAACCAAACGGGTAAAAAATTAGATGCGAAAAACACTTAAAAAAATGAACATTTTAAATATAATTTCCGTACCATACGAACTTTCAAACACTAATTCACACGAAAAAAACTTTAAATAAGAAAAGTGTTCAAAAACATAAATTTTTCAAAACCTTCATAACTTTTAAATCTTAATTCAAATGGACAAACTTTTAATAAGAAAAGTGTTCAAAAGTATTTGAACAATATCAAAATGACCAAAAAAAAAAGATTTCTGACGTGCGTACCCCATTTGTCAAGACTTTGATTACAATTGCATACAAAAAGGCTTATATTTGTTAAATTTAAATCTTCCAAACCGTAATTCAAACATAGATAATTTTTAAAAACAAACATTTTCAAAAAAAAAATTTAACCAAACATGTAAAAAATTAGATACAAAAAAAACTTAAAAAAACCATAAAACAAAAATAGATAATTTTTAAACTTTGACATTTTTAAAAAATTCGATTTAACCAAACGGGTAAAAAATAAGATACAAAAAAATGCTAAACAATATTTGAACATTTTCAAATATAATTTCCGTACCATATGAACTTTTAAATACTAATTTACATTTAAAAACTTTAAATAAGAAAAGTGTTAAAAAAATAAACTTTTTAAAACCTTCATAACTTTTATATCTTAATTCAAATGGAAAAACTTTTGCTAACAAAAGCGCTCATAAGTATTTGAATAATATAAAAATGACAAAGAAAACATAATAACTATTTACATCAAGATACAATTTTTTTGGACATTTTAATTTAACAAATATTTAGAGAAAACCTAAAACACATTCCCTCTAATTAAATGGAGTTGGAATTAAAAAAATACACACTATATTTCCACTGATTATGAAGCTTCATTGAATATGTCAAGATATAAACATAAACCTACAAATTTTAGTACATTTATAATTGCTGAAATTTTAAAGCTCATCCAAACAACAACTTCGAACGAATTTTAACACTTTAAATTGGAAAATTACACCAAAAAAATCAAAGAAACCAATTCTCTTTGCAATATATATTGTACACCTAAACCAAAAAGAACAGATCATTAGCACCTACCTAACTTTTTTATTCAGTAAAAAGAATGCTAAGTGTTTATAGAGAAAACAAAATGTTCAAACCTACCAATTTGATAAATGCTTCAATAGAAAAAAAATGCACTCCCCCCACTTATATGAAGTTAAATTTATTAAATATTCAAAACATACATCACCTCTAATTACAAACTTAAATAGGACATCCCAATTTGAAAATTATTTGAATACAATTAAAATTAATTTATTCCAAATACGAAATACAGTATAACAAATGTGTATTTCCACCACTACAAACTTAAATTAAATAATAATGTAAGAATATAATTTTGACATTTCAATTCATTAGGTATTTAGATATATTCCACACAACAAATTTCATCGAAATTCAAAAAAAAAATTAAACCCAACAGGTGCGGCGTGCGCCGCACCAAATTTACCTAGTAACTGCCAAAACATCACCGAGGAAGTTCGTACTCACTCCGTCCATAAAAGGATGTCTATGTCTAGATACATGCAAATTTTGACAAAGTTGAGACATCTTTTTTGGACGGAGGAGTATATTAAATCTTCCTCCTTCCCTCTGTTTTTCCTGCCTTCTTTAACAACTTGCATATATATATTTATGCAACCTTTTCTGCATTCTCTACTGTCAGATTTAGTAGTTAAAGTCATTATCATTAATATTCTTTTTCCTGTCCGTATATCTTATGTCATGTATAAAAACATAATAGATTGGTTGTACTCCACTTGATGCAATCTTATTGTTAATAAACAAAACAATATTGTTTACTTCAATAATTGTTGCATGCAGGATCCATGCCTAGCATTGACAGGTCCTAGCCATGCTGTTGCCGTGTCGATGAAACCTACGTTTATTGAGGTTTCGCTGAAAGTGAAGGGCACCACTAAATCGGATGATAAAGATTTAACTTAGTGAGCTTGTGAACTTCAGATCTGGATGCTTTCTCAGAGATGCTTATCCTAGCAGGCTTAGCACGCTGGAATTTAAACACGATATCATTATGCATTCTGTGGACGCCACGATCTGCATAAGAGTCACTGGTGGGTCGTGGCCAGTTGGTTTGCAAGGAGTATTTAGCTCCTTCACCACTAGTGCTGATGACCTGAAAGTCAAGTTACTTGATTGTGGAGACGATGGACTGCCTGTTGATGCTGGTGGCATGATCAAGCTCTCGCGCAGCGTGGTTTCCGTTGGACTCGAGGAGATGCTGAAAGTGTCTGCCATGGTATGTCCTATGAACAAGGACCGAGCTTGTGAGAGCAGCGAGGCATCTTTCAAACCTGCAAAGGCCGGTATAAGCCTCTCAGGTGTTGAGCTGAAGGTTGGCTCTTGTATCATGGAAGTCAGTGTTGCCTGGTCACTTTTTTGTCGACGTTGATCGTTACCTCAGATGGTTGATGCTAACAAGAGATCTGACCTCGTCTGATCTGCTGTACTTATGTGATGAGGTAGTGGTAGCTGTTGCTTACGTGGTGCGTGTTAAGTAGTATTTCGTATCAGCTAATGATGGACGGTACTTACTGCTGTGTGTGCTTGGCAAAGTAATATTTGATCACTACGCTCTTGTTAATACTCTATTATGATGGGTATTTGACTATAGGAAGACATTTTTTGTTCAAGACATGAAGGTGAATCTTTTTTGCAAGTGAGTTAATTGTTTTTGTTTGATGCATGAAGTGAGGTAATTGCTGACTGATTACTGCCCAAGCGATTACATCCCCCGGGGGCAACGCATACTTGCTCCAGCGGACAGATAAGCCATGCTCGCTTCATAAGCAGACCCATTGTGAAACGTTCAAACTATGTGCTACTGTCCAGTCGTATACTAGCACGCAGAACAGTTCTTCTTGCAACTCTTTTTGCATGAAGTTGACCCCGCCATCTGCATCATACAATTGTCCTGTTCAAAGGAACTTGTCGAATACTGATAAAATCACGGGTAGTTTGCGAGTATTGTCGACAGCAGGATGAGAGCATGGCAAAACAAAAGATGAGACTGGGACCTTTATTTACTTTGTTCCCTTACCATGTGTGGAAGCCATGGGACTTGTGGCACTGGCCACAACTTTTGGCAGATAAAATTCTGAATGCTAGAAGCCAGTGAGGAAGACAGATGAATCTCTCTTGTGAGGAGGGGAGATGGTAAAGCAATGTGATGTGACTTTATTATGAGTGTATAGAAACCTATATCAATAGTGAAAGATGGTAATTTGCTTCATTCGTTGCCATTCCTTTAGCCCAGAAAGGGATGTGACTGGTTTTCACGAGCCGGCACAAGAGGAATCATTTTACTGTCTGTACTATCTTTTTCTTCTTCAATTGGCCGTGTCTCAGAGGTGGTGCTATTAGATAGATAGCATCTATACGTTTTGGTAGTTGCGGATCTCTAGGTTCTAGATTGATTCGGTTCAGATATTAACTTGTATTGTAAGTTATCTCTAGTATATATATGAGAAGGACCCATACGGGTCTACCACCCAGCCAAATCATATTTTTTAACTTGGTATCAGAGCGTGATCCAACAGAAAACCCTCGCCTCAAACCCTAGCCGCCATGTCCACCAGCTCCGCTCTCACCTCCCAGACCTCCGGTGCCCTTGCCTCTTCCTCAACGGCGCTGGTCATGGCCATCACCCCTTCCACCTTCACCAGTGCCATCACTGTTCGGCTTAACCGTACGAATTTTCTTTTGTGGAAGTCGCAGGTCGTTCCAACCCTACGCGGCGCCGGCCTGTTCGGCTTTCTTGACAAGACATGGCCAGCTCCGGCCGCGACGATCTCTGAAGGCGAGGGTAGCGCGGCTCGGACGGTTACAAACCCTGAGTTCACACGATGGTATCTCCAAGACCAGTCCATCCTCGGCGGTCTTCGCTCCTCCATGCACGAGGATGTCCTCGCGCAGGTCACCAGGGAGGAGATGTCTCGCGGGCTGTGGGACTCACTCCACGCCATGTTCTCTGCGCAGAATCGCGGGAACGCGATCCAGATCCGCACTCAGCTTGCGACATGCCGGCGCCATGACACCCCTGCGTCGAAGTACTACCACAAGATGGTGTCAATGGCGGACACCATGGCAAACATCGGCGAGCCCATGAAGGACGCCGAGGTGATCGGCTTCATCCTCGCCGGCATTGGACCGGCGTACAACGACCTCTTCTCGGCCATCACCGTCCTCAGCAACACACGCGCGGTCACCCTCAGCGAGTTCTACTCCTACCTCCTCTCGCACGAGGCTCGCCTGGCCATGACGGCCGGCTCAGCGGATTTCCAGTCCTCCGCCAACAACGTGACGCGCCAGAACTCCAACAACAACAACCAGTAGCGTCGCAACGACAACAACAATCAAGGCCGTGGCAGTGGAGGCGGCAATTATCAAGGTGGCGGCGGTCGTGGCCATGGCCGCGGCGGCAATGGAGGTGGTCGCGGTGGTGGCCGCGGCCGTGGCAACTACTACAACAATGGGCCGCGGTGCCAGGTGTGTGGCAATTACGGGCACACTGCCCTTCGATGCCGCAATCGCTTCAACCATGCCTTCCAGCCCGAAGAGTACAACGGTGGAGGTAATTATCAGGGCGGTGGCGGCGGCGGCTACCACAATGGTGGCAATGCTCATGGCGGCAATGCTGCGATGTATGGCGGATACCACGCAGAGCCGTGGTTGATGGACAGCGGCGCCACAGACCACCTAACTGGCGACCTTGACCGCATGTCGTTCCACGAGCGCTACAACGGCAAAGATCATGTTCATGTGGCAAATGGGGCAGGTTTGAAAATCTCTCATGTTGTTCATTCACAAATTTCGGGCTTATATAGAAATCTTTCTCTTCGCAATATTCTCCATGTTCCACATATAAGCAAACACCTTCTTTCTGTTTATAGACTTGTTTCTGATAATGATGTTTTTGTGGAGTTTCATCAACATGCTTTCTTTGTCAAGGATTGAGCCACGAAGAAAATTCTTCTACAAGGTAGAAGCAAAGATGGCCTCTACCCAATTCCGTTTCAACGGTCCTCCTCTACGTCTCCTACCCGTTGTGCCATGTCCGGTGTCAAGGTTCCATCGTCTCGGTGGCATCAACGTTTTGGTCATCCATCGTCTGTAGTTGCTCGTTCTATTTTTAAGACAAATAAATTAGCAGTTTCCTATGAGTCAGATGTGTCGGTATGTGATGCTTGTCAGTGTGCAAAGAGTCATCAACTCCCTTATAATAATTCTAGTCGTGTGTCTTCCACTCCTCTTGAACTTGTGCATTCTGATGTGTGGGGCCCTGCTATTGCATCCTCGGGTGGTAATAAATATTATGTGAGTTTTATTGATGACTATAGTAGGTATACTTGGATATATCTCATTAAACACAAATCTGATGTCGAGCAAGTGTTCTATAATTTTCAGCATCATGTCGAACGTCTTCTTAACTCCAAAATACGCACTGTCCAGTCTGACTGGGGTTGCGAGTATCATCGTTTGCATCGCTATTTCCAAACCACCGGTATTTCTCATCGTGTTTCATGCCCCCACACATCCCAGCAAAATGGAGTAGCTGAAAGAAAACATAGGCATATTATTGAGACCGGTCTTGCTCTTCTCGCACATTCCTCTCTTCCAGTTCGATACTGGGATGAAGCTTTCTTGACAGCATGTTACTTGATAAATCGTATGCCTAGCCGCACCACACAAAATTCACCTCCTATTACACGTCTTCTTCATATTACACCCGATTACTCGTTTCTTCGAACTTTTGGATGTGCGTGTTGGCCCAGCCTCCGTAAGTACAATAGCCACAAACTTGATTTTCGTTCCAAGTTGTGTATTTTTCTTGGCTACAGTTCCATGCACAAAGGCTACAAATGTTTGGACCGCTCTACTGGTCGTCTCTATATTTCCCGGGATGTTGTTTTTTATGAGACGTTCTTTCCATTTGCTGCCCAAAATTTGTCCACCACACCAACATCTTTGAGCGAATCTGTTCTTTTTCCTCAGTCTGAGCCCGTTATTGTGAATGATCATGTGAGCAGATATGATTTAACCTTGCTTTTTCCTGTTCACAGCACCGTGCCTAGAGTTTCCGAGCCTCCGTTGATCGACGTACTAGTATCATGCACTACTGGGCCTGCGCCATCTCGCTCGACCGCGTCGGCTCCTTCGGCCGCTGCTGGGCCTGCCCACTCCCCTACCTCTCCTGCGTCAGGATCTTCCTCGCCGGAGACGACTTCTGTGTCTGATCAGGAGGCACCATCTTCACCAGTGCAGCCGACCGTCACGACGACTCCTCGCGCGCCCGCTGTACACGCTCGTGTCCAACCATCTGCTCCTGATGGGGGGATGATAACCCGGTAGGCCCATGAAGAGGGAAGCATGACCCGCCAGGCAGGAGGCCCGGCCAGGCCAGCTAACCATCACATGGGCCGGGTTATGTTGCTGGGCCAGAGGCTTAGGCGGTAACCCGGTTCAGGAAGGGAAGTTTCTAGAAGATCAAAGGCGGTTCGTGACTTGGAGGATACGAAGGCTAGAAGAGCTAGAATAGGATTCCGAGTCTGGGTAGAGCCCGGGTTCGTATTGTAAAGTGCCAGGAGACCCGGTAGTCTATATAAGCCGGTTCCTGAGCCCTAGTTGAGAGAGAACTTTACGATCCAAGCTTAGGCGAGAGAACCACCGAGAGAAACACCACAACCTTGTAACCTAGATCGTAGCCGGGTTATCGAGATCGAGATCAATAACAAGATAGCAGGAAGTAGGTCTTTATCTCCAATGGAGAGGCCGAACCTGGGTAAACCTTTTGTCCCTGCAATGCTAAACAATCTCCCAGACGCTAGTGTCGCCTTGCCCATCAACTCAAGCTACCCCAAAGTAGCATCTGCCGTGTTATCTACCCCACGACAGTTGGCGCCGTCTGTGGGAATCGCGTCCAAAGGTGTCACCATCATGGGAGAAGCAAAGCAAGGAGTAGAGAACTATGTTTTCGGCGAGATCACCCTCAATTCACAAGGAGAGCCCATCGTTGATGATTTTGGCTGGGGGCCGGAATCAGATCTACTTGAATCAGGTGATGTTATTCCAATTGGCAAGTTTAACGTTTTTGTTGGTATGATTGCAACTAGATCTGCTAGTGATGGAGACTATGAATCTGTGTCAGGAGCTGCCACAATTGTTCAATCTGATGGAGAAGAATCAGTTGGTACGGCTGAAGATGAGCTGCCCCTGGACGTGCACGAGGAGAGATCGGGAAACCCGGCTCCAGTCCCGGGTGATGTGGGGACTATGCAGATTCAGAATCGATCCTGCCCTTGTTCGAAGGCCGGTTCGGATATGGAGTAGAAGAAGAGGACGAAGAGGAGCAAGAGTCCGTTCCAAGCCCGGTTAGGAGGGTGGCGGTTTACACTGCTCCTTCGATCAACGCGGGGGCATCACCGTCAACGGTTGTGCCACCAGCTTTTACTCCGGGTCAGCAGCAGCAACAATTGCCACCAGTGTTGGAGCTGGCGGGCCAAAGGGTTGATGGAGACCCGGCTTCGGTGTCAGAGGAAAGTGAAAACACGGCGCGTTACAGGAATAGCTTCGGTTTTCTCAATAACCGAGCTCAGGGTGAGGAAAGAAACAATGCAACTGGGCCCGGGCCATGTTTAACAATGGCCTGGTCCTAGATCCAACCGCACTTACGAGGATTGTTACTCCAGAGAACGCAGCAGCAAGAGCTATAGAATTGGATACTGCACGCCGGGCCTTGGAGCAGGTACGCAGAGACACAATGGCAGAAAAAGAAGATATGGAGATTAGGCGAAAGCAATTAGAGGATGAGGAAAATCGTCTCAATGAGATGACCAGGGCGCACCGGAGGAGGCACCAGAGCCGGCTGGCCCCTGGAGAAAACGCCATAAACCCAGCAGTATTGTTTAGGACCCCAGAAGATCAACCAGTTGGTGTAACCCAGGTGGCTCCAGTTGTTAGAGCAAATATAGAACCAGACAGAGGAACAGGAGCAGCTGGGTTGCAGTTGCAGCGGCGCCGGGTCTTCTCGCTGGGGGAGCCAGGGGAAATCCGGGTCTGCCGCCCAGGACACCAAGGTTTCATACGCCGGCGGGTCACTATTCCAATCCAGCAGATAACGTATATGCCGCAACTTTGGCACTAGATCGTATTCCATTAGGAGACTCGCCAGCAGAGGTTGAAGCTCGGCGTGCCATTGACATGTTACGCACTGCGGTTGCTCAGCAAGTTCAGTATTCAAAAGAGAAAAGTGCGCTTCACTCACAACATATCGTAGCAAGAGTCGCCATGGGGGAAACCCGCCATTGGCCGGGTTTGCCGCGGCACAGCAGCAAAACCCGCCCCAGCAGAACCAAAACCAGAATAATCAGCAGTATCAACCCGCCCCTGCAATTTCTGTGGCTCAGCAGATAGTCAATAGATCGCGGGCAGGAAGGAGTGCAGCTAATGCAAACCCGGCAGTACCAGCAGCTGGAGCACCACAAGGAGGACCGGGTCCCGTGCCAGCAGCATCTGCAAGCTCGCCGGGTAACATTAATCTTTTAGCAAGTTCTTCCACTTTGGCGGGTCCCAAGTGTCTTTCAGATGCCATTAGAGCAGAGCCTTTCCCTGAGAAGTTCAAGGAGCCAAGCAAGATTGCCAATTATGAGCCGAGCACAGACCCGGCGAGTTGGTTGAGCAGCTATGAGATGGCAATGTGTATACGCAATGCCACAGAGAACGTTTGTGCAAAGTATATGTATTTGATGATGAGTGATGGTGCAGCAAAGTTGTGGTTCAAGAATCTGCCAGAAAATCTATCAATTCTTGGGATGAGTTGAAAACAATTTTCATCAAGCACTTTCAGGGCACGTGCAAGCGTTTATTTTCCATTGAAGATCTTGATCGTTGCGTACAGAGGAAGGGCGAGTCAGCTCGTCACTGGATGGGCCGGGTCACGGAGATCCTGCACTCTTCATCAGGTATCGAGCCCAAGGATGCAATTTCATCGATGGAGAAAACTTGCAAGTACGCTCCCTTGGTGCAGAAGCTGGGTCGCATGAAGGAAGGACACCGGGTTAAGCCCGTTACTATGGCAGAGTTGATGGATGCGTGCAACAGACATGCAGCCACGGACAAAACCCAGGATGATAGTGAGGAAGAAAAAGGGAAAGGTGCTGCGAACAATGGAGGAAAGAACAATGGCCCGGGAAACAATAACAACAGCAATCAGAACCAGCACAAGCGTGGGCATCAGGAAGGAAACTCAGAGCTAGTTGCAAATGCAAATGCCGGGTTTCAGAGGCAAAGGATGGATGGGAATTATCAGGAAAACAGAGGTTATCAGGAAAACAGAGGTTATCAGGGAAATAATGGGAGTTATGGTGGTGGAAATAGTTATCAAGGAACACGCCCAATGAGCACTGAAGAGGCCTTCAGGATGCCGTGTCCTCGTCATAGCAAGAACGGCAGACCCGCCAATCATTCATTGGCCCAGTGTGTGGATTTGAACAGGTGGAAAAACAATGAGATTCAAGAGCTCTGCAAGGAGCAAACAGGAGTGGAGGACCCGGCCCGAGTGCTAACCCGGCTGCGGGACCTCTAACTGGAGCAAACGCGGTACCAACTGGAAATACAGGACCCGGCCAAAATACAGGCAATCAGGGTGGATTCTCGAACCAGCCGAGGCAACTTGGCCAATATCATATATATACCAGTGGCACGACCAAGAGAGAAAGAAAGATAGTCAAAAGGGCAGTTAATTCAGTGGCTGTAGGGGTACCAAGGTATTTGAGATGGTCAGAGCATACTATTACTTGGAGCAGAGCAGATCACCCGGATGTGGTGGAGCACCCGGGTCTGCTTGCGTTAGTTGTGGCTCCTCAAGTTCATGGCTTTGAGTTAAAGAAGGTTTTGATGGACGGTGGCAGTAGCATTAACATCTTGTACTGGGAAACATTTATGCGTATGGGTCTGAAGGAGTCACAGTTGCAGAAAACATCAACAATATTTCATGGTATAGTTCCTGGGAAGTCTGCTACACCTGAGGGAAAAATTTCATTAGAGGTTGCTTTTGGCGAGTCTATCCATAACTTCAGATCAGAGTGGCTCACCTTTGAGGTGGTGAAATTTCCAAGTCCTTATCATGCGTTGTTTGGAAGGCCGGCCTTTGCCAAGTTCATGGCGAGGCCGTGTTATGTATACTTGCAGTTGAAGATGCCGGGTCCCAAGGGGATCATCACTGTTCATGGTAACAGAGAAATTGCAGCAGAATGTGACGAGGGAGATGCAGCCCTGGCAGAGCGAACTTGTGCTAGAGAGGAGTTGAAAGCTTACAGGTCTAATCTTGACCCGCAGGATAACAAGGCGCTCAAAAAACCAACAACAGAAGATGACAGGGCAAAGTTTAAAGCAGCAAAGGATACTAAGATGGTGGATTTTGTGCCTGGGGATTCCTCCAAGCAGTTCGCCATAGGGACCAGCCTAACTGATAAATAGGAAAGCGCGCTCATCGAGTTCATCCGTGAGAATCGGGATGTTTTTGCGTGGACACCTAGTGACATGCCAGGCATTCCGACTGAACTCGCTGAGCACCGTTTACATGTTGATCCAAAGGCAAGGCCGGTGAAACAAGGTTTGAGAAAAATGAACGCAGAGAGAAGAAAAGCTATAGGAGAGGAGATAGCCCGGTTATTGGAAGCCGGCTTTATCATGGAGGTTTTCCACCCAGAGTGGTTGGCTAACCCGGTTTTGGTTCTGAAGAAAAATAACGAGTGGAGGATGTGTATTGATTTTACAAGTCTCAACAACATTGTCCAAAAGACCCGTTCGCACTGCCGCGCATCGACCAAATTGTTGACGCAGTGGCAGGCAGCGAGCTCTTGTGTTTTCTGGACGCATATTCAGGTTATCATCAGATCAAGCTTAACAGGCAGGATTGGGAAAAGACATCGTTCATCACCCCTTTGGTGCTTTTTGCTACAAACCATGACTTTTGGGTTGAAGAACGCAGGAGCAACTTATCAGAGGTGCATTCAAAATTGTTTTCATGATCAGATTGGGCGCAATGTGCATGCTTATGTGGATGATGTGGTGATCAAGTCAGAAAAAGCCGGGTCATTTATCAGCGACCTTACAGAAACATTCAAAAATTTGAGGAAGTACAAGATGAAGCTCAATCCTACAAAGTGCGTGTTTGGAGTTCCAGCGGGAAAATTGCTCGGTTTCATTGTGTCAGAGCGTGGAATTGAGGCAAACCCGGAAAAAATCAGAGCCATCCAAGTTTGAAAAAACCTGAGGAATTGGCAGATGTTCAGAAGTTGACAGGATGTGTGGCTGCGCTAAGCCGGTTTATATCCCGGCTCGGAGAAAAAGCAATACCTTTATACAAGTTACTGAAGAAAACAGACAATTTTGTGTGGAATCAGGAAGCAGACGAGGCATTTGAAGCTCTGAAGAAACAATTATCAAAAGCGCCAGTTCTGGCGGCCCCGGGTCCCAAGGAACCCATGCTGTTATACGTCGCTGCCGGGCCTCAAGCTGTGAGTGCTGTGGTGGTGGTCGAGCGTAAGGAGGAAGGCAAGGAAAACCCGGTTCAGAGGCCGGTTTATTATGTTAGTGAGGTGTTATCAGAAGCAAAGCAGCGCTATCCGCATTGGCAGAAGCTAGTATTTGGTGTTTTCATGGCAAGCAGAAAGTTGAAGCCATATTTTCAGGAGCATCCAATCACAGTGGTGAGTTCAATACCCTTAGCAGATATTATCAGGAATTCAGAAGCTACAGGAAGAATTGCCAAGTGGGCAATAGAGATGGGGCCTTACCACATTGACTATGTGCCTCGTACAGCTATCAAATCGCAGGCATTGGCGGATTTTCTTAATGATTGGACACAGTTGAGTGCACCACCTCTTGCGCCGGGTCTCAAACCTTGGGTTATGCACTTTGACGGGTCTAAGCAGCACAAGGTTCAGGAGCTGGAGTTGTGTTAACTTCTCCCAAGGGTGATAAGCTGAGCTATGTTTTGCAAATTCACTTTGATTGCTCTAACAATGTGGCGAATATGAGGCTTTGTTACATGGTTTGCGTATGGCAAAGGAGATGAGCATCAAGCATATTAATTGTTATGGGGATTCAGATCTAGTGGCACAGCAAGTTTCAGGAACATGGGATAGAAAAGATGCGACAATGGCGGCTTACAGGAGAGAGGTGGACAGGGTAGCCGGGTTTTTCTCAGGCTATCAGGTGGATCATATTGACCGCAGGAAAAATGATGCTGCAGATGCTTTGTCAAGACTCGGCTCACGCAGAGAGCCGGTTCCACCTAACGTTTTCTTGGACGAGCTATGGACTCCATCAGTTAAGCCTCAGGGCGTAGAGGAATGGCGGGTCAGGAAGACCCGGATTCGCAATTGGTAGCAGCAACTCATGAAATTCCAGAGTGGACAGAACCTTATTTGGCGTATCTTTTGCGTGGAGAGCTGCCAGAGCAGGAAGTTATATCCCGGCAAATTGTGCGCCGGCTAAGGCATACGTAGTTATTGATGGCGAGTTATATAAGAGAAGTGTTTCTGGAGTATTTCAGAGATGTGTGTCTGGAAAGGAGGGCCGGCAAATTTTGAAAGAGATTCGAGGGAGATTGTGGTCATCATGCTTCAACAAGGTCTTTAGTAGCAAAAGCTTTCAGACACGGCTTCTTCTGGCTCACAGCTCAGGCAGATGCAGAGCGCTTGGTGAGTAGATGTGATGGTTGCCAAAGATATGCAAGGCAAATTCATGTGCCGGCTCAGGAGTTGCGAACAATACCCTTGACTTGGCCCTTTGCAGTTTGGGGGCTTGATATGGTGGGTCCTTTTAGCATGTCTCCTTGCAAGAAAACCCACCTCTTGGTTGCCATTGATAAGTTTACAAAGTGGGTTGAGGTGATGCCTGTTACTAATTGTGAAGCAGCTACAGCAGTCAAGTTTTTGAAGCAGATCATACACAGGTTTGGGTATCCTCATAGTATCATCACAGATAATGGTACTAACATGTCCCTTGGTGAGATGGCAAAGTTTTGTGGAAATCAGGGTATACGTTTAGACGTTGCTTCAGTTGCTCATCCACAGGCCAATGGACAAGTAGAACGAGCAAATCAGGAGTTGCTTCGAGGTTTGAAACCACGTCTCCGGGTTCCGTGTCTCAGAGCTGCTGGAGCGTGGGTTGAGGAGTTGCCATCAGTAGTTTGGGGAATCAACACAACACCAAACAGATCCACAAAGATGACCCCTTTCTTTATGGTGTATGGGGCAGAGGCAGTTTTGCCAAGTGATATAATTCATGACTCGCCTCGCGTGGCGGCTTATGTTGAAACAGAAAATGAGCAGACCCGGCAGGATTCTGTGGACCTGCTTGAGGAGAATAGAGAACAAGCACTGGAGAGATCAGCAGTGTATCAGCAGATTTGAGGCGGTATCATAGTCGCCGGGTTAAAACTCGCACTTTCCAGGAGGGAGATTTAGTGCTACGATGGGTGCAATCCAGAGAAGGGATGCACAAGTTATCTCCCCCTTGGGAAGGGCCCTTCATCATAAGCAAGAAATTGAACAATGGTTCATATTATTTGGTGGATGCAAGAGAAAAGTCCGAGTCTGTTAATGACACATCGCACTCTACCTTTTCATTGGAAGAGCGTGAGAGGCCATGGAATATTGCGCAGCTGCGCCCATATTATACTTAGCATGAGAAAGAGATATGAGATGTAAAACACGATGTAACAGGCAGCAGGTTTCAGACGCGCTCTTTTCCTTACCAGGGTACCTAAGGGGACTGGAAGGTTTTTAATGAGGCGGCTTGCTGACCTAACCTTTTCTATCAATAAAGTGAAGGTTGAACAGAAATTTGTGTCCTTTTCGTTTCTTTTTTGATGTTTGATAGTAGTGTTGCATAGTTCTATGGTTAAGTTTGGCCTTGGGGGCTCGCCCAAGACCCGGCTTTTCACGGTCATCCGGGTCTCGATGTTTCGTGACCCGGCTGTGCAGTTTTCGTTACAGTATCCATAACTTTGGATTCAGAGGTATGAAGGTGAAGTTTATTTTATTTGTTTATGTTTTTGTCATAAGAATAAGTGCATAGTTATCTTTGAGGACGCCCAGAGAGCGTGTCCCACCAGTATGAGGATCAATGGGGTAATGTTGCATAGTTAAGCCATTACTTTATAAACATTGATCCAGGTCTTGGGGGCTCCTACTACAATAGTTTGCAGCTGCAATCCCAAGACCCGGCTTTATGCCACTAGTTTATTCTTGGTTATCTTGCTGTTGAGCTGATGTGACTCGCAATTTTATGGCCTGATTGCTCACCTGGAAATTCAATCAACCATGAAGCCCATTGGGACTTGGTTCGACCCTGTTTTTCTCAGAGAAGTAGCGACAGGGTATCCATGCGAAAGCCGGCTCACAGTTAAAGAAATCAAAAGGGTCATCAAAACCACAGAAGAGGCATATTTCATAGCAAAAGTTTGAGAGTAGCATAAAAAGTTTCATCAGGTGCATAGGCGCACCATCACAGGCATAGTGCAACAGTGCAAAAGTTATTACAATAACGCCCAAAGGGCCGAATAAGATTGTTTTCTTGCAGAGATAACAGCATCTGCGTAAGTTTTCACGCTTTGGCTTCAGGAGCCGGGTCACGGGGAGGAGAGCCGGTTGGTTGATCTTCGACGGTCTTTGCCGGGTCTTCTTCTTCTTCGGCGGCCGCCGGGTTAGCCTCTGGCTCCTTGGTCTCGTCGGTTTCTTTGGCCTTGGTCTTGCGCCGGGTGATTTTTCGAAGTGGCTGGAAGAAGTTTTCATCATCTTCTTCAGCTATCGCCCGTGACGGAGGAGGAATAACTGGCGTAGAGGAGCTGGGAGCAGTGGAGGTACCAGGAGCATTTTTGCCGGGTCAATGGAATCCTTATAGCTTTGGAGGAGATCGACGCGTTGTGGCTCGTCATCCATGATCTCTTCATCATTTCATTATATCCAAGCTGTAAGTGGTGAGCTTCATCTTGCTGGCAATAACAGTGGCAACATGCCGGGTTTGCTTCACAACCCGGGCATAGCACTTCTTATCGAACTTTGCCATCAGTGTCAAACTGAGGAAAGCCCTTCTTCAGTGGAGCCGGGTTTAGCTGGGGATGGTAGGCCTTTGCCAAGGCAAGACCTCGCATCACCCCGGCCCTGCAAGCTGATCTCTTGAGCAGATGGATCCATTGCGGCATTGTTGACAGATGCCCAAGGACTTCAGTGTACTTGCTTGGCGGGTTCTCCCAGAGCCTAGCGGCTTTGATGACCTCGCAGCTGCCAAAGTACAGCTGACGGGTCAGCGTGTACATGCATTTGATCTTCTCTGCAGCGGTTTTGCGGAGGTTACCATCACGAGGGCCTGTGTAAGAAAAGTGAGCAGTGAAATTTCAAAAACCGGGTCTGTTTGATCAGTTTAGGTTGAAATTCAAGGAGTAGTGCTTACCCACTAAAGATTCAACCATGAGGTGATCATTCTTTTTAGCCGGGTCAGCTCGTTGTTGGTTTCATCCAGCTGCTTCTGCAGGGTCTCCTGTTGCTCCTGGAAGTTCTCCTCGTTCTCCTGCATGTCCTTCTTCAGATCGGAGTTTTCTTGCGTCAGGCAGTAATCTTTTCTTCCAAGGCCTGGAGTTGAGCTGAGTGTCAGCCCGGGTCTCAGATTCAGTTTTGGCAGCGTCAGTGAGCCGGGTGATCTCAGCCTGGGCCTTGGCATGGTCTTCCTGTTAAGATGCAAAAGTTATGTTAGTCCCAGGTCGCCGCAGGCGTGCAACCCGGCACTTGGGGGCTACATGCGCAAAAAGTCTGAAAATTTCTAACTGTAAGTCCCAGGTAGCTGTGGACAGCTAACCCGGCACTTGGGGGCTACTCAGTTTGAAGTTCAATTGTTCAACGTAATAAAGAAGTCCCAGGTTGCTGCAGGCACACAACCCGGCACTTGGGGGCTACAGTGTTCAAAGTTTCGATGTGAAAATGGGCAAGTTTTAAATGATGGAAGTTTTTTAGTCCCAGGTTGCTGTAAACAGACAACCCGGCACTTGGGGGCTACAGGTTTGAAGTTTTTACCTAAGGAATGCTATTGTAAGCACCAAGCTCATCACAAGTGATGAACTTAGAGCTTGGGGGCTACTCAGGGTATAGTTATGCAAGAAAATATATAGGCAAGAAGTAAAAATGGGTACCTGATATCGTTTTTGGATCAGGGCGACCAGTTCTGTCTCCAGGGTCTTGTGTTGAGCTAGGCGAGAAAAATATTCGTCGCAAAGTGCTGGAACAGACATGGTGTCCAGAGCCGGTGAGTTTGAGGAGGAAGCCGGGTTCTTGTTCTTGGCAGGAGTTGCCGGGTCAGCATCTGGGGCTGGCACCTTGGCCAGAGTCTCAGGAGCATTTTGTACTGGAACGTGCCGGGTCCCAGTAACCTGCACTTCATCTTCTTTCGTCCCAGAGCCTAACCCGGGCGAGTGAGCAGCTGGGGAGGATTCTGGCACCGGGTCAACAACATTTTTTGGAGAAGCCGCGGGGGTTGCTTGCTCCCTTGGCTCGTCTTGTCCTCTGGTTCCTCTATATGTGCCTCCATAGGAGAAGGCTCTGTGGTTGCTGGAGGAGGGGATGCCGCGGGAGGAGATTCCGGGTCTTCTTCCATAAAAGCCCTGGCACTGGAAAAATAATGTCTTAGTTAAACAAGAATGGGACAGTGAAGTATAAAGGTATGGAAAAGATATGAGAAGTATTTCTAACCCGGCGTTGATCTGGAAATCCTCGGGTGTGCTAACACCATCCGAGGAAGAATCTGACAAACGAGATGGTTTAGGAACCCGGATCTTGCCAGCTAAAGGGAACTGTTTGCTGGGCGTCTTCTGGATGGATTTGGCCCAGCTTGATAAAGAGCGTTGAGGGATACCTGGGCTCAGGGAAGCTTGGCTTGTAGAAGACCGGGTTCGGCGTCTCTTGTTCGCCTCAGCCTCCTTCTCAGCCTCCTTTTCCTGTGATTGTGCTTAAGTTTAAGATGAGTTCATCATGAAGATTGAGAAAAGAGAATGTGGTACCTTGGCAATGGTGGCCCGGGTCCTCTTCTGAGTAGGAGCTGCAGTAACTTGGGGACCCGGCGCTACGTCAGAAGCCGGGTCAGTGGGGCCTGGAATAAAATTTGCCGGGTTGTCAGTAGAGGTGTCCTTGTTGGGGACTTCGTTGTTAATCAACTGGAGGAAGAGCCGGCCTACGGAGTCAAGCTCACCTTCTTCTTCTTCTTTCGTCTTCACTTTCTGTGTCCTCTGTCAGGAGAGGATGTTGGGGTAAAATCCACGCTCCACCATTTGGAGTCCTGAGAAAAAGCAGTCAGTACATAAACAGTCTATGGATGAGTTTGCCGGGTTAAAGTAAACAAGATGGATTGAGTGTTAGCTTTACCGTGGGGGGTTTGTTCTTGGCACTAAATGGGGCGAGCCCGTTCAGTGCAATGGCGTCTTTCTTTCGCCAAGTAGTCTCTTGGCATTCTTCACAAGCTGATCATCAGTGAGCGTCATCTCTGAGTAACGCATATTGTCTGTGGTTTCACCAGTGTACTGGCAAATTAGCCGGGTCCTGATGCTGAGTGGCTGGATGAACCAACCGATCCAGCACTTGACCAGATCTGTGCCCTTGAGACCATGGGCGAGCAAAGCTCTGGCCCGGCGAAGAATGGGCTCGAGCTTGACCCGCTCGGCGTCATCGGCATAACTGTTCATCTTGGCGTCATATGTTAAACCCGAGTTCGGAAAGCCGGGTAACGGGCATCGTCAGATTCTGGAGAGTGTCTTGGCAGTAAAAATATGTGTTTTGCCACCCCTTGGGTGGCTGGCTAGAAGGAGAGCCGGGAAATCGCATTCCCTTCGGCGCTGGATTGCAACTCCCCCATATGGAAGTACTTGATCCTTGCGGGAGGGGTTGCAGTAGAAGAACTCGAGGAACAGCTCGAGGCTTGGAGCCATTTGCAAATAATCTTCGCAGAACACCACATAGTTACTGATGTTCAGCATGGAGTTGGGCGCGATGTCTTGAGGCCTAAGGCCGTAGTACTTCAAGACCCGGCGAAAAAACAGGGAACCCGGGGGGCGAAGGCCGCGCTGAACGTGGTCGAGGAAAACCACCACTTCACCTTCCTTGGGGCTGGGGCGGATTTCTTCTCCAGCAGCGCCATTGGATCTCATCCTTTGGAGGGAGCTCGCCGCAGTTCACATATTCCTGCAGCATCAAGGTCGTCACCGTGGATTTGGTCCAGTTGACCTGAGTAGCAGCGGGGGCGGCGGAGCCAGATGCACCGGCGTGGGTGCTGTGGGGCTTCTTCGCGAGCTTCTTCGCCGCACGGGGAGCTCCGGCCTTGGTTTTGTCCTTCACCATGGCTGAGAAGCTTCGAGGTTCTCTGAGGCAACAATGGAGGTGTGAAACCCTAGTTCTAGATGTAGATACGTGGAGAGGGAAATGCGAAGCAAATCTGGACGAGATTCAAGTTGAAATCAAGTGCGGAGCACGGATGTGGGAAACGTACCTGTAGATCTTCTTGCAGGAGATTGAGCTCGATTTGAGATTGGATCCGCAGCTGCTACAGTGCGCGCGTGAGGAAGAAGATGAACTGGTGGGGAAAAATGACCGTGGTGTCTCTGGCCTTCTATTTATAGGCGCAGTGAAAACCCTAGGGGTGTTGTGGTAAAAAGTGAAGAGATAAGGATCTTTGACTAAAAGTCAACGACAAACAGAATGAGATAATTACGGAGTATTAAATGATAAGATCGTGATTAAGATGGATAAGGATGGAGTTATAGTTGGGAGATAGTTTTCGCTAAGTGTTGAAAGTGAAACCCGGGCGTCGGAACCCGGCAAGGATAACCGGGTTACGGCGTGAACCGCCAAAGAAACTGGCCAAGCAAAGGAGAAAAGAGGCATGTTCTAATGTTAGATTTGTTATCTGTTGTCTTATGTTTCAGGTGATTAACCCGGCTGGCCAGGATATCAGCTCTGTTCAAAGAAGTAATATTCAAGAATAAGAAGCCGAGCATGCCAACCTGGCAACCAGGTTAATCTGGGGGCTACTGATGGGGGGATGATAACCCGGTAGGCCCATGAAGAGGGAAGCATGACCCGCCAGGCAGGAGGCCCGGCCAGGCCAGCTAACCATCAGCATGGGCCGGGTTATGTTGCTGGGCCAGAGGCTTTGGCGGTAACCCGGTTCAGGAAGGGAAGTTTCTAGAAGACCAAGGCGGTTCGTGACTTGGAGGATACGAAGGCTAGAAGAGCTAGAATAGGATTCCGAGTCTGGGTAGAGCCCGGGTTCGTATTGTAAAGTGCCAGGAGACCCGGTAGTCTATATAAACGGTTCCTGAGCCCTAGTTGAGAGAGAACTTTACGATCCAAGCTTAGGCGAGAGAACCACCGAGAGAAACACCACAACCTTGTAACCTAGATCGAGATCCGGCTCTGTTGTCGTAGCCGGGTTATCGAGATCGAGATCAATAACAAGATAGCAGGAAGTAGGTCTTTATCTCCAATGGAGAGGCCGAACCTGGGTAAACCTTTTGTCCCTGCAATGCTAAACAATCTCCCAGACGCTAGTGTCGCCTTGCCCATCAACTCAAGCTACCCCAAAGTAGCATCTGCCGTGTTATCTACCCACGACAGCTC